>CM048054.1:2960000-3412500 GCA_026259375.1 Verasper variegatus
ATACATGTACAAAGATTCAAAAAAATACAGTCAGCTAAATTCTAAAAAGAATAAACAAATAACATCCAATAAAAAAAGTATTTAAATAAAATCAATAAGAGAAGGTTGTCCTCACCATGTTTGATCCCTTGTTCCTCCTGCTTACTGAAGTCTCCTTGGGCAAGATACTGAAACCCGAACCAGCCCTGACAGTTGTGTGCAGATGCTGTAAATAAATGTGTGTGTGACTGGGTGGGTAACATAATGCTTATTTGTTGCATTAAGATCAATTTGTGGAACATTTACAATAGAGCAAATTATGTAATTAGACAGAAAAAAACATGTTACACAAGAAGATACTATAGATAACAGGTCCCAGATTATTCCGATTAATTTGATGACTAAATTATTAGAAGAGTTTATTAGTAGAGTGCATTCATTATATCTATAATTACCATGAAGCTGACAAACTCAGTCTGAGGAACCAAACTGGAGCTTGTAATTGATTTATTTTTTAGGTCAGGACAATGACAAGAGACAACCAAATAAGGATCAGAAAAGAGTTCATGCGTAAAAAAGACATTTCAACCATCAAAGGACTCTAAACATATCAAGTAACTAAAAGATGTTTTCCAATGACAAATAAACGTGTGAGAAATAAATGTGCGGAATAAACTGAGGCTATATTTTAAACTTAAAAGTGGAATTTTTAGACCTAGGTTCTATGTTTATAAATGTGATGGGTATTTTGAATGGTACTTTTAGTACTTTTAGTACATTTTAGTACATTTTGGTACAGTAGATCGCCAACATTAGCAGCCGCGACCTATTACACATGTCTCACTCACTCTCACTTTCAAGTCCTCTGGGTATTGTCGCAGTTGCCCCATAAGAGTCCATTGTAACCACAGCCAGAGTGTTGTGGCTGGCGGTGGAGGCGATCTACTGGACCAATTCCAAAAGTCATAGGTATCATTCATTAAAGAGGAAAAATGTAGATACTAAACCTTCTGACCTTGTGAGACAAAACATTTGAAATCCTGCAAATGTTTTCCTAGGATAAGACTCTACACTCAGCAGAAGCATCTGTCCAAAGGTCCAAGTCACAAGAGTCCAACACAGTTTGTATTGAAGGAGTCCACATGTCGTACAGGAAGCAGTGTCTCTTTTAAGTTGAAAAACAAAGTTCAAATCTTTATTATAAGATAAGGTGCAAATGGCACTGGCAACATTTTTTAAATAGAACTAACAAATGACTTGTTCTGATGACATTCCACAACCTGTCAGCTCTACAGTTCACACTTTACAAACACAAGGTGAGGCAGTGACAGTTAGGAGCTACTGGGAGGAGAAGCATCTCCAGAAGGAGACAATTTGATGAATATAAAATTGGATCATGAGTTGATACTGTAGAACCACTGGAGGAGTGGGATGACCAAGAGCGGGAGGATGTATTTAGTATCACACTGGTCAGAGAACTTAAACACAGACACTTGAGGCAGTATCAGGCTCAAAGCTTCTATATAAAGTTTCAACAGTCGACAGGCAACAGTCGAAAACAGGAGGCAGCTCAAAGGTGTTAAGACCAAGCAGATAATAAAGGGAAACTCAGGTCACATCCATACTGTACGTTTTGGTTTGAACATGCATCAACGGATACGCAGGGGTCTACACTACTCCAGAGTTTTAGAGCAGAGTTTGGAAATGTTTCTGGAACATTAAGTTTAAAAGTTCAAGGGCTGCATTTTAGTCTGGACACACAGAAACAGAGATGGAAAGAAGACATAAACACTCATGACGACTTGCTGATTGGGTCTTTAGGTCCCGATGTGGCCTTGACTGATTTATCAGACCCCAATCACATGACCCTCTACCGGAAGAAAAGACAACGGTTTTAGCCTCGGCTACAAGTGTAGAACACAAGCATTACTGACACTGTTGCCAACAGCTGTTGTGCAGAAAAACTGTTTACATGCGTAGGACACAAGCAAGGTGTAGTCGGAACAGATGTGTCTTTAGTCTGCAGCTGAAGATGTGTAGACTTTCTGATGTCCTGATGACAATGGGGAGCTCGTTCCACCATTTGGAGCCAGGACAGCAAACAGGCCTGATTTTGTTGAGTGGCTAGCTGTCCCTCGCAGTGAGGGAGCAGCAAGCCGATTGGCCATTGCAGAGCGGAGTGAATGGGCTGGGGTGTAAGGTTTGACCAAGCAGATGGGGGCAGCCACTGGTAACCAGTGAAGGGTGCGGAGAAGCGGAGTAGTGTGAGTGAACTTAGGTAGGTTGAAGACCAGTCGAGCTGCTGCATTCTGGATGAGCTTCAGAGGTCAGATAGCACTAGCAGGTACACCTGCCAGGAGGGAGTTACAATAGTCTTGGCATGAGATGACCAGAGCCTGGACCAAAACCTGTGCCCTTCTAAGTGAGATGTGGTGCAGCATGTATCTACACGATTGGGTTGTCTATCTATCTATCTATCTATCTATCTATCTATCTATCTATCTATCTATCTATCTATCTGTCTATCTATCTATCTATCTATCTATCTATCTATCTATCTATCTATCTATCTGTCTATCTATCTATCTATCTATCTATCTATCTATCTATCTATCTATCTATCTATCTATCTATCTATCTATCTGACTGGCTCTGTTGCCTGGTTGCCATGGTTACAATGTTGGCCAGGGTCTGGACCTGATGGGATCTGACTGTAAATTAGGGTAGGGGGTGGTGGAGGGGCGTTTGGGGCTGGTTGGGTTGATGGGAACGGGTGATGGGTTCTCGGTTGCTACGGTAACAGTGGAATCAGTGCCATCCCTCCTCACTGTCTCTCTCTGTCTTCATTTAAATGTCCATCTCTTCTTCTGCTCCTCCAGCCTGTCACTCTTTAAAGAAGGAAGGACTAAAGGAAGGAAGATGCCACTGAATTAATGAGTTAGTTTCTGCAAAAAGGAAGGTTGCTGGTTTGAAACCTGGGCTGGTAAGAACAAGGATATATGTGAGGAAACAGATTTGCAGTGACTGTGTTTGTCAAAGTTCTTTAAAATGTGTATGCAGTTGCTACCTCACATTTCTCTATGATAGTTACTGGTATAGATACAACATCAGTGGCACAAAACCTTGTCCTCTGCAGTTGGACACATTCTCACCTACAGTCTGTGCTCTCTTCTTTCTGCACGTCTGCTCCACCCCTGCAGGATTCTACCGACAAGTCCACACATCCATCGTTCATTACATTGAGGAGAGACATGTGATCGTGAGGACTGTGCTCAGAAACTCTCCACCTCAGTGAGAAGAAAACTTCCTCTGTGGCATTGAAGTATGGAGAGCAAGGAAAGAAGGAAAGATGACACCATGCTGTGTAAACCACTCTGTGACTGGGAGACAGTGGTGAATCATCAGATTCTCCCACGGTAACAAAAAGATCTCGATTCAGCCTCACTCCTCTCTTTCCTCACCAGACACAAATCCTCAATGAAGGTCATGAGGGACTAAAATGAGGCGCTCAGTGTGGTATGGTCCAGCTGACAGTTTATGTAACAGCAGAGCATCAGAGGATGTGACACCCCTCTGAACTCGCTACTGTTGTTTCCAGTGAGGTTTGTTTCTCATGTTTTGGGCAAGTTGAAATCTGCCTCAGATACATAAATGATTATGTGAGCTATTGTCCTGCCTCCAAGCTCTACAATAAATCCATATTGAAACATAAGAAATAAACCATTACTGGAGGAGATGTCTAGTTCCTGAGCATGGATTGGTGAAGCAGGTCCTCTTACCTGGACAAACTGGTACTGAGCTCCTCAACACATTCAGAGTTCGTTTCAGAGAGGACAGGCTATCACTCTGTTCAGTGGTTTTGATGGTTGCACTTTAAATACAGTATATCCAGGTGTTGCTTCATCTGCCAACACAATCCTGCATTTTTGCTTTGAGTTTCATGGTATAGTTGCTGTTTATGTACATTTATAATGTAAGTATATGTTCATTTACCCACCAAATTATTATTTCTCAAACTTGATATTTTAAAGGAATAATAAAATAATAGTTTATAGATCATACTGGCCAGATAATACCAACCAATCAAATTCCATTTGTATATATAATACAGATTAGGTAGTAGCCTAAGTATAAAGGCTACAATAAAATTGGGATGAAAAAAATGTATAGTCGTAGGGGTTGTACTGAACTTGTACAAAATTTAAATTTGTTTGTATGTTTCAAAATGTAATTATTTTTATTCTGTTTTCCAAATTATGATTCCAGGAAATATCTGAAAATGACAATGGAATAAAATGCATCAATAACTGCTGTACTTTTGACAAGTCAAAGACCCTATCCCACTTCCCCCCTTTAGCCCTGCCACATTACTACTGACGTGTAAAGGGCTGAAATCTAAGCTTGGTCTTTTGAATGTCACCTTTTTCAAAACCTGTCCTCTCTGTGTGTTAAAGTAACTTCACTGAGGCCATCGTCATCTCCTCTGACCATTGATCCAAACTGAAATAACCATCCACAGTACTCTGACACACACACACACACACACACACACACACACTGAAATTAGCATGTAAATTAAGCTCCATTCAAGCACGGTCCTCCAACCTTCTTCTTTCATTTGGCCACACATCAATCCACAGGTCCACACACACACACACACACACACACACACACACACTCACACACACACACACACACACACACACATACACACGATGGCCTCTCAGGCTTAGTGTTAATTATGTGTGAGAATTTATTAACATTAGATCTCTTCCCCTTTTCTCTCTCTCCTCCTTATCCTCTCACATGGTTCACCTTTTCCACTTTACCAGAGAAAAAATAGTTTGTATAGTTTGATGGACAAAAACAATGAATACGTTTGAATTTAAGTCATTCATGTGATTGACAGTGGAGAATAACAACATGAGAGAGTTGACTTTCCTGGTTATTGCACATGGTTATTTTACATTAGAAAACTTTTTCATTTGATCTCATTTCTGAACCGCCTGTTTAAAAGTTAAAACTGAACCGTGGTTGTCTGAAGCTAAAGCTGCTCCTAGACTCATAACAGGTAACAAGAAGAGAGACTGCTCAAATGTACTTGCGTCCCTGCATTGGCCTCCTGTTATGGTCAGGTTTGAGATTAAGGCTCTTTTATTCTCTTTCTAAGTACTAAAAGGCTGAGCTCATAATACACAGCACTTACTTTGAAGCATGCTGAGGCCTAAAAGGTTAAAAATTAGAGGTCTTGATTTGATTTTTTAACCGGGTCTATTTATTCTCAGATCTGTTCAAGTCTTACTTTCTTCAATACGATTCAGATTGTTTGCACAAAACTTTTCAGGTAAAGGTACATTTCTGGTCAAAATGGGCAACATCGGCAACTGTCTGTATTTCTGCTTGAGCATTTGTACCCTCTCCACGTGAGTTTCCTCATTAGGGGAAAGGAGACAACGCTCTCATTTTATGCTGCAAAGAACAAAATAAAATGCATCTGATATGGTTTTGCAGTGAAACTATCTGTGAGTCTTGGTCTCCTGTGGACACTGACGACACAGTTAAACCTGTGACTGGTATAGATGACCAGCAGTCTGGTATTAATGGTCATGAAAGTTATCAATGGTTGAATGTGTGTTCAGCATGCCGTGTAAATTTAGAGTCAGAGACCGTCAGCGGTTAAATGAACTGTCACTTTGAATTATTCAGCAGAGCTGACTGCTGCACCCTGACGTCTTTCCCTCCTACCTCCTCCTGCTCCCATCATCCCTCTCCTCATACCTCTCTCAAGCTGTTTTCAGACATGACCTGTGGGTAAAATCCAGAGAATTGGCTACAGAGTTTACCTGCAGTTTGCCTTTCACACATGCACACAGTAGGTTCTCTGCACAGACACTGATCACAACAGCAACAAATCCTCTGCATTAGTCAGGCAAGAGGTGGAGCAGCCGGGAGCAGCAGACAGAGGCAGGAAGTGACGTATAATCTCTGCTGCAGACATCGTGTGATTTTCTTTACAACAAACTGACTCTGTTGTCGGCTCTTATCACCACAAACTCTCTTGACCCCTTCCTTGGTGTCTTCTACGTGTTTGACACCGCTTTTTAATTGTTTTTATTTGTTTGCATCTGTCGCACGTTAGAAGCCTCATCAACACCCCCCACTCACTCTCAGTGAATCCAGCAGAGGATCCCCTGCTGGGTTGACACGTCGACTTCTCCTGCATTATACCAGGAGGTCAGGCAGACAAAGTCAGCAGAAACTGCCGAGCGGCTCACTCTGACATTTGCGTTCACACATGCGCCTCCTCCAGAGAAAATACGGAGGAACTGCAGAGTTCAGTGCATGTCTGAAAGCAGCTTGACACATCTCACGCACATCCTCCTCTGCCTCCCCTCCGTCTTGCTTCTCGTTTTCCTCCCCTACCTCCTCCTATTCACCCTCTCACCTTCCCTTTGTTATCTGACACTGATCTCATCCTCCTCTTACTCAACCACCTAATCCAGTTCCTGTCCTCCTCTTCCTAATGTCTAGTCTCCCTGACGACACTCTCCACGCTCTGTCTTTTCTTCCCTCCTGATCTCCTTCTGTTCTTCTCCATTGTCCTTGGTCTTAAATTCCTCATTTAAAACATTGTCCTTTCTCCTGGTGTCTGCACATGGAATCTCTTCACTGTTTTTCCATCTACATCACTCCTTCATCATTTGTGCTTCCCTGTTGTCCATTAATTTGCTTGTTAACCTGCATGTGTGTGTGTGTGTGTGTGTGTGTGTGTGTGTGTGTGTGTGTGTGTGTGTGTGTGTGTGTGTGTGTGTGTGTGTGTGTGTGTGTGTATGACATGGGAAATCTGCTATAAAGACCTTCACTGCAAATGAGATGTTCTCCCCCATTGGCATTTAATTATCCACAGCCACAGCCACACAAACACACACACACACACACACTGACTTAACTATAAGTTTTTCCAGTCTTCTGTTTCTTCTCTTTTAGATCACACACTTCTTCTCATTTTCATTGCACTTGTCTATGTGTGTGTGTGTGTGTGTGTGTGTGTGTGTGTGTGTGTGTGTGTGTGTGTGTGTAACAGAGGGGAAGGCAGATGAAGCTGGACTGACCACCTGCTCACTGACAGAGCTGAAGACACACAGAGACATTTCCTAAACCTGAAAACCCTATTCATACTGAAGAAACACACACACACATACACACACACACACACACACACACACACACACACACACACACACACACACACACACACAAAGAGTCATCACACTGTGGGTGTCACTGCCTGTGTGTGTGTCCTCTCTCCTATCAATATGAAGGTTATTGATGAGACAGCACAGCAATAGACTTAGGGGACAAAGACACTTTGCTCCACACACACACACACACACTGCAGTGTTGCGACATTTGTGGTTGCGTCAGAGTTCGGAAGAGATGTGTCTGTAGAATTCACTTTTTCTTGCATCTTTACTACAATATTCAGGCATGAAATCAGTGTTTTATTATGATTTGTGCTTAATTGCTGATTTTGCTGATGTATTGGATGTGGAATTGTGAGAGTTAACTGTAAATCTTAACAGCCCATGCTAACATGAGTGTCATTGTTGTGTTAAATAAAAAAAATGGTAAATGGCATTAAAAGGTAAACCTCATGTGCTAAAGCCCAAACTTAAGTCTCCTGCTATCTAAAGCGTCTGCTATCTAAAACATCTATGATATACTTCTTGAGGTAATGTTCAGTGAACATTACCTCAAGAAGTCACTGTTTGTTTTCTGCTTCTAAGGATGTGACAGTTGTGTGAAGATATTTGTGACTCTCCCTCTCTCTCTCTTTCTCTCTCTCTCTCTCTCTCTCTCTCTCTCTCTCTCTCTCTCTCTCTCTCTCTCTCTTTCTCTCTCTCTTTCTCTCTTTCTCTCACTCTCTCTCTCTCTTACTGGTGATGTACCAGACAGTCTTGCCTCCCACAGCAAGTAGCATCTGGTTTGTTACTTAGACACAGACTAACACTTGGAAATGAATACTCTGATACTAGCGCGTTCACATACACACACACACACACACACACACACACACACACACACAGCAGGCTGGTGTACTCCACACAGCACCATGTAAACTCTTTGGAGTTTATACCAATGTGCATATTAACCTCATATCCTGAATTGATGATCGGCTCTGTTCTGGTTGAGCAGTTTGGTGTTGATGAATGATTCTGTCTCTCTCAACCAATGAGCAGTGAGGAAACGGTGTCACTTCCTAGTTTCTTGTGACTGGCTTGTAGAGAGAGGCAGATGTGGCACATGTTCTACAGGCTGTCTGAAAGAAGACTCACTGCTGGATGGGGTTTGTGAGCATGTGTGTGTAAAAGAGCATTGGGCATGTAAATGGCAGCAGTGTGTGTGTGTGTGTGTGTGTGTGTGTGTGTGTGTGTGTGTGTGTGTGTGTGTGTGAGAGAGAGAAAGAGAGAGCACTCTGGAAGACGGATGAGTGTGTGAATTAATCTGACTTCCTGTGTACCAGTCAGCTGGAGGCCTTTGACTTGATTAAAGCTTCTGTGTGTGTGTGTGTGTGTGTGTGTGTGTGTGTGTGTGTGTGAGAGAGAGAGAGAGAGAGAGAGAGAGAGAGAGAGAGAGAGAGAGCAGACAGTGGGAATGTGTCAGCTTGTTGATTAACTAAGCCAAAGCCAATGAGCATTGATGCACCATGGCTCTCACCTGCACCGTGAGCCTCACCTGCCTCTGGGAGAGGAAATGTTTCCTCTGTCAGCAACATGCAAAGCTGAATGGTTGTCTGAGTGAAGCAGCAAGCTGTTTTAAAATTACAGTGACCTGCTGCATTAAGAAATTAATAAATCTTTTATTTTGTGTATTTGTTTTCCACTTTTAAAGATTTACTAAATGAATAGGAACAAATGCAGGACACTATGGAAGTGCTGCGATACAGACTGACAAATGGTTTCTTGTACTTTGTTCAAAGATCTAGAATTAAACTTTTTCATCACGCCCTCCTCCTGTCCTCCTCCTCCCAGCTCAGATAACCCTCATGATGGTGACGACGAGCTGACCTCTCTCTCCTCTCTTTTTCTCTCTCTCCTCCTCTGTTCTCAGATTTCCCACCATGCCGTGCTGCAGACAAGATGCGGCATCACCTCTCCATGTCCTGCTTGCAACCTCTAACACTCTGACCCCTGCATGCACACACACACACACACTCACACACACACACACTCACTGGTAGATACGTGTTGCATGGGTCAGGTATTGTAGAGAGAAATGTCAAGAATCTCTTGGCCCAACCTCGCAGTGACCTCAACAAAGGTCGACATAGGTCAACGAAACCTGGTCCCCTGCAGCTAGGCTATCTCTGTACACACAAACACACACACACACACACACACACACACACACACACACACACACACACACACACACACACACAGATGGAGCGTGGTGGTGATACTGTCAGGACAGTGTGTCAGGTTAACATGTTTGGAGAAGTTGTCATAAAGATTAAAATTTCTAACTCTTTTTTCAAAATTTGTATTAGTGCTGGCTTCTTTTTTCTATCACCACAGCTGTTCAGACACACACAGACTCAGTTCAAATGGTAGATAAAGAAAACGTGACAATAAGGAGGGACATCAGGGACATAGCCTGGGCCAAGTACAGTTTTAAAAAACAGAGAAATCTTCAATCACTTCAGAGGTAGTGATTTTCAATGAGTGCATATAAGTGCTCTTTTACTGATAGTTTCAGTATCAACATTTTTACCACCTGCCAAATAGGACACGCTAATTCATATTTCGCAATTTTATTGACACAAATCATTATTCGGCCGGTATGATGTTTCCTCCTATATGTATTTGTGGTGGAAATTGGTCCTATACAGATATAATTTGTCAAATCTTTTAGGTTGGCATGGTGGTGCAGTGGTTCCAGTTTGACATGAGAGGTTATATCAGTCTCTGCAGGTGCTGATACATTTTGGACCTGGATCACTGCTCCCCTCAGAGTTCTGAATAAAGGAAAGGTGACCATGCTGAATCAACAACCATGACCCTTCTCGTGTCCTGGAACCATAGTTTAAAATACAGTGATGTAAACATCACCTATGTCAGTAATAACCGTGAGGGGAGAAACAAAATAAAGACAGACCTCCGTCACAGGGCACCATAAAAGGAGGATGAACTACTGCAAACCTGGTAATTAACCAATAACCCTGCAGCTACAGGGAGAATAATGGTAAGTCGACATATACTGGGGTCAAAGAGTCCAAACTGGCAAGTTTAAGGCTGGAGCTGACAGGAGAGGAAGACAAAATGAAGAGTTCTGTGATGAGTCACAAACTGGGGATGGAAGAACTGTAAACTGGCAACCTTGAAACTGACCTGGCAACAATGAGGATACGGAAAAGATGACAATACACCTCAGTCATGTGTGACCTGGAGCGATAGAAGGTGAGTGAAGAGCTACAAACCTGGCAACCCTTAAACTCATCAAACAACCATAATGTCATGGATAGGCACAAGGAAAGATCTCAGTCACGGCTGCAATGGAGCCATAAAAGGAGGATAAAGTCTTCTCACCTGGCAGCACCACGTCTTATAATGGCGTGTGGTTCCCCAGGCAGGGCTCTGAGGTGCATGTGTGTTCAAACTGCTGTTGAATGATGGTGAGCTTTGGTCATGACCTCATCGTCTGGCCTTCAGGAAACAGAGCAGAGATAAAGCGCTCATGTTCACACAATGGCACTGAACGCCACTAAACTTTGCTTCAGTCATAAGTGAACTGCACAAAATGCAAGGGTTCTTTGTCTGTGGTGTGAACATTTTCTTTTATAATCATCTCTATGGTGACGTCTCAAAGTGATAACATTACAACAAGTTATTAGTAACATTGCTAGCAGAGAGTTATTCCTCTGGTTCTTTTTTAATGAAATTTGAACGGACTTTTATTATTTCAGTAAAGCTAAATGTAGCATGAAGAATCTTACTCAGCACATTGTGTGTGGGGGGGTCTAGTATAGGATGCTTTCATACTAAACCTGTTCAATGCAGGTCAAACTTTGGTGGTTTGCTCTTTTGATTCAGCTCATTTAATCTCCTTAGTACTTTTAGGCCATTTTCAGACATGACTTCCAGTAAAGTCCGGAGAATTGGGTCCGGACTTTACCTGCAGTTTGATTCTCACACATGCACAAGGCAGCAGCAGGTTCTCTGCAGAGTTCACAACTGCAACAAATCCTCCACATTATTCAGGCAAGAGGTGGAGCAGCCGGGTGCAGCAGGAAGTAACATATACATTTCAGTTTTAGAGATCACATAATTTTCCTTTACAACACACCAACACCGTCATCAGACCTTATCATCACAAACTCTCTTGACGTCTTCTTCAGTGTCTTCTACGTGTGTGGCAGATATTTATTTTCTTTTAGTTCTTTTTTCATTCTTATATCTGTCACATGTTAGAAGCGTCAACGACCTCCCCACCCACTCGCTGCCCTTAAGACTTAAGTCAGGGAGTAAATGTCTCCTGTGTGCTGTAACATGATGGCTTGTAACATGTAACATGATGGCTTGTAGGAATGGTGTGTATAGATACATATTTCTAGCTATTTTGAGATGTTATACAGTACATCCCCCTGCCCAGAGGTGTGGATAACTGTGTCACCTTCAGCTCAACTCAGGCTGCCACCCATTCCACCAAATTCTGGATTTCCTGGTTGACTAACAAACATGGGGCTGAGCTATGGGTTTTGTTCGAACACGTGTCAGTGCTCTGTCAATGTGCTATTATCAGAGTGTGTATTTGACCTCCATGAACAGCACAGTGTGAGTGTGTGTGTTGGTATCAGTACTGCTAGCTCAGGTTAGTCAACAGCAAAGTTTGACTTAGATAATCTAAGGTATTATTACCCTATTACTGATTGATTTCATGTCAAACATGTTTGTTCATTAAATATTGTTTGACCCATTGTCATTTTGTCCTGTTGTGTGTGTGTGTGTGTGTGTGTGTGTGTGTGTGTGTGTGTGTGTGTGTGTGTGTGTGTGTGTGTGTGTGTGTGTGTGTGTGTGTGTGTGTGCGTGTGTGTGTGTGTGTGAGTGTTGTCACTGTGTGATGGATATGACCTTGCTTTCGCCCCAGTGTTGAAGACAACTGATGCACTTAGGCTGTTCCTTCACACACACCGACACACACACACACATAAACACACAGAGGGTGCTGAAAGAACCTGGCACAATAGCTTGTTTACCCAAGTGTGTGTGTGTGTGTGTGTGTGTGTGTGTGTGTGTGTGTGTGTGTGTGTGTGTGTGTGTGTGTGTGTGTGTGTGTGGGTGGGTGTGTGGGTGCGGGTGTGTGTGTGTTTGTGAGGACACAGGGTCATGACGTGCACAGTATTAGTGAATACAAACAGTCATAGGTGTTCAGGCCTGTCTGCCACATGAACACACACATTCACACAAAAGTAACATTAAAAACATATAAAAGTCAAAGCTTATATTGTGTGAAAGCACTGATAAGATATTGTATTTTTACTAACATAGATATTAGTAAAATTTTCTGGAAAAATGTGTAACCCTTTAGCACTGTATATGCATCCTTTTCATTTCATATAACATTTTCATTTGGTTAGTGGGGTTTGACAGTATCTGTACTGAGGTTACCAACTGCAGAAGTGGTTGACTGTCCTGTCCTTTCTCAGCGAAGGATGGACAGGAATGTCTGGCCTGATAACCTCCTGCTCCCTGTTCTCCCTCTGACCTCCGACCCCAGCAGTGCAGCCTGCTGACAACCACACTTTACAAAAAAAGGTCCATTTAAGTTCCACTGTTGGTTCATGACCTTTTGTCTTTCCTCCTCTTAGTGCTGTTGTTTCCTCACTAAAAAACAACCCCAAATGTGACTAACATCACCAGACTCTGCTCTACATTATGTGGTAAATTAAAATGATGGTGGATACAGATTAATATCAATCAGCCTCTGATCCCTGATAAGGATTATTGTCAGAGTCTAATACAGTCTAATAGGATATATTTATCTACCTATACATGAAATACTTGCATGATTTTATGGTCAGTCATGCTGACTTCATTGAAACATTTGGTCAAATTTTCTGTTTCTAATGGTGGATTTCTTAAAGGCATGAAATCTAATCTAATATATTTCATTTCTATTTTAGGCAACAACCAAAAAATTCTATCTTTAACAGTTTTAAAAATTAAAATAAAGGAAAAGGTAATCGGGCCCGAATTTTCTTTGAGCTGTAATCTTCTATTCGACTAGTCAATTGATTTACTTGACGGGTTGGTTCCTATAGTACATGACGTACCATGCTCTGTTTCTGAGACTGTCATTGGTTCATTGCAGTTCCCAGGTGGCAATACTCAGCCAATGTGGCAACTGCTATATTTCATTCAGGATGTGTCTTGTGGTTCAGCACGGTGGTACGGTGGATGGCACTGTCGCCTTACAACCAGAAGGTTCACGATTAGTTTTTCTGTGTTTGCTCCCACCGTCCAAACACATGCAGATTTCTGGGATTGGTCCGGCTGATAGGACCATAGGGAGAGCGACCTGTAGAGTTGTGTAAGCCCACCTCTCGCCGAATGTCCGCTGGGACTGGCTCAAACACCCCCTGTGACCCTCTAAGGATAAGCGGTATTGACAATGGATAGAGGCATCTTGTATCATATTGAAAATATGGACATATGGTTAAAACACAGATTTTAATTCCTCATTTAATTAATTTGTATGCTTTCATGCTTGTTTGTGCTTTGGCCTCAAGAGCCAATGACTTTCAAAATGCTATATATATGTAAATACACACTTCAAATCTAGCTCTCTTCATCAAAGTAATGCAGTCATCATTGGCAGTTATATAACTGCCAATGATGACTGCATTACTTTGAAGTGTGTATTTACATATATATAGCATTTTGAAAGTCACTGGCTTAACCACTGTGTTTTAACCATATGTCCAAATATAAAGCCGTCAAGACATACACAACACCGCCAGTTTAGATAAAATCTCTTGATTTGTTTGTTTTTGTCTGCGGTGATTCAGTTTGATTCATTTTAAATTCATCTCCCACTTTACATAAAATGTCACTTAACAGAGGGATGCAGTGTTTATGATGTGAAATCCAGAGGTTCGCACTCAGGATATATGCGTTTGTATGTACAGGCACTCCAGAGTTACAGTAAGTGCATGTCTGACTGCAGATTAAGACACTTTTAAAAGACATATTCTCACTTTTTACCACCTCATATGAAGGATTTTGAGATAAGTACTAGGATTATTTTAGCCTTTTGGGAAAAAGGTCCACAGAGCAGCAGGCCTCTGTCACTGGGGCTCAGCAGCTGCTCAGCAGGGCTGCAGAGCTCCTCTGTGGGCAGAGCGGAGGAGGGGAGCTGCTGAACTCTGGATGACCCCAAAGACACACACACACACACACACACACACACACACACACACACACACACACACACACACAGACTCACAACTGAACACATCAAATAAATACACTCAAGTGTTTCCCCTTTATTATCCCCTTAGTTATTTACTGTAACCCATTGTTAAATATACATTTGAATTATAGTCATTCATTCATCAACTGATATTTATCTTGTTATACTACAACACACACATATTGAGTTCAGCTCTCCATCATAATTAATATATTTGATATATTGGTAGGCTACTGCTGATGTTTTAATATTAACTTGAAATTTTATTATGATGCAAATGAAACTATTAAGTTTGTTGTTTTAGTCTATATAATAAAACAATGATAATAGTAAAAACTTTAGTTCAGATTTGAATCAATGAGCATGGCCGGAGTAATTGAAACTAAATCAAATAGAATGTAACAAATATATTCAATTATTTCTACCAATATTATATGTAATGCATTAGACAAAAAAATATAATACCACGCCATTTTAACATACCAAAACATAATTTAATATTAATTATATGTATATGTATCATTTTGTTTCAATTCTTAAGTAGAAACTAAGTTTAAAACAATAGTGTAATTGTTGTTTAATGACATACCACTGCTGGCCTATATTTTTTTTCTTTGCGGTACATATGATGAAATCATGAAGAACATAAATGTAGCAATAATTTTCGACACAATAATAATATTCTCTTTGCAGG
The DNA here is from genome assembly GCA_026259375.1 of Verasper variegatus. Classification (NCBI taxonomy): domain Eukaryota; kingdom Metazoa; phylum Chordata; class Actinopteri; order Pleuronectiformes; family Pleuronectidae; genus Verasper; species Verasper variegatus. The sequence goes on from CM048054.1 coordinate 2,975,146, forward strand.
TCAGCTTCTCTTCTGCTTTGGCACATTTATCAAGAGACTAGCTCCTCTGAAGTTAGATTTACAGAAGCTCTCAGAAGAGCACATGCATTCACATAACATACACCTGCTTTAATAAATAATTCATTTTCAAAAAAAATCATTAATATCTAAATTTGTAGTTTTTTTATATATTAGGCTATATATGTTATTGTTAATTTGTTGACTCTCATGGGCATGTGGACTTTGTATTGTAGTCATTGCTCGGTCAATACACAACTATCTTTTCATGACAAAGAAATTATAATAAGTATAACATTTGATGAAATGGAATGAAACCAACCTAATCTAAAACATGTTAATGTGGTTCTACACTGACAAGTGTGAAAAGAAATTAAAGATTGAAATGATTTCAAAGTAGATCAACGTTTGTTGTTTGTTTGTTGGTACCATTAATAAAAACAAAAAGGTTCTGTGGCCAGATGACTCCTCTCAGATTATTACATTGGAGGGCTGCTTGTCTCCCCCACCCCTCCCTGTCCTCTCTGTGCTCGACCATCGACCACCCTGGGACCTCCTTCTCTCCCCTGACTGTCGGCGCCTCATTCCAGATGTTTCAGATCTGGATCTTTGTTCTCCAGGAGTGTCAACTTCCTCCTGGTCCCTCTCTCCTGTTGTGCGTTTGTTTCTTTCACCTTTATGTGAGAATTGTGTGCTCAGTGTTGCCTCCTGTGTGTTTGTGTGGTCCGTCCTCTCTCCAGGTGTTCATGGTGGACAGGAGGTCATGTGGCTCAGCTTGACTGATGTCCTTGCACAACATGTTCTATCAGTCTATTGTTGTACCGATTGTCCATAATGTCTGTTTCTGTCTGTCATTGTTGTGTCATGATGTGCTTAAAATAATGTAGTTCTGTGGAAATGTTTAGCTTGGTAACAAAAACTAACTAACTAACCTAAATCTATGTGGTTCTGTTCATCCACTACATGTCTGTGTGTTGTGGCAGAGGGATCTAACGTCAGGGATTTGTTTGTTTTTAGGACTGCTGTCATATACTTAACAGATTGTTTAGACCCTTAAAGTAAATGTGTGATTTGTAAATTGGCCTCTAAATTGTAGCCACTCTCGCATTTCATTACACCTACAAATTAATGATAGATACAGGTATCTGCATCGAAATCCAATTTAAATGGTCAAGGACTGGTCAGAATAAGATAAGTCCTTTATTAGTCCCACAATGGGGAAATTTGAAATGTTACAGCAGCAGAAGACAACACATAAGTAGCATGCAGTACTTGGGGGAATGAATATAAAGAAATAGAAATATACAACAATATATAGAAAAAGTATACAGTATAAATGTGATTAAACCGGTACATACAGTGTAAAGAAATATATTATGTGTCAGAATATGTACGGTGAACGGATTGCACATAACGGTTTACATTGCACTAGAATTTATAGTATTCTGAATATTGCACAGTGTTAAGTGACAGTCCATAGTGGTGGTGCATGTAGATTTACTTGGAGCAGAGCTGGTTGTACAGTCCTACTGCTTGCAGGAAGGAACGACCTGTGATACCTCTCCTTCAGACACTTAGGGGGGAGATCAGTCTTGTGCTGAAGGAGCTGCCCAGTGCTGTGATGGTGTCCTGCAGGGGGTGGGACTGGTTGTCTTTGAGAGAAGACAGCTACACCATCATCCTCCTCTGTCCCACCACCTCCACTGGGTCAAGCGGGTATCCCAGAACTGAGTCGGTCCAGTCTCTTCCTGTCAGCAGTTGAAATGCTGCTGCCCCAGCAAACTATTCCAAAGAAGATGGCAGATGCCACGACAGAGTCATAAAAAGTCTTCAGGAGTGCCCCCTGCACTCCAAAGGACCTCAGTCTCCTGAGCAGATACAGTCTGATTGGTCCAGTCCAGTTTATGGTTCAGGTGAACACCCAGGTACTTATATGAGGTCACTGACTCTATGTCCCTTCCCTGGATGTTCACCGGTATTGAGGGGGAGCGTCTGCGCCTGTGGAAATCCACCACCAGTTCTTTGGTTTTCCCTGCATTGATCTGGAGGCAGTTCCGCTGGCACCAGTCCACAAAGTCCTGCGTCAGTCCTCTGCATTCCCCGTCGTCCTCGTCAGTGATGAGTCATCAGAGAACTTCTGCAGGTGACAGGAGGGTGAGTGGTAGAATTGAGGGAAGGGTGAATGCAGCCAAACACACAAATATTATTGTTAAAAACTAGTTCCAAAGTGCACATCACCTGAGACTGGGGGCCATGGTTCACATTTTAGTCTGACAACAACAGGATGCATACAGCCAAGACAATGCTGGAGTGGCTTCAGGAGCAGTCTCCAACTGTCCTTGAGTGGCCCTGAAAAAGTGCAGCAACTCAAACTCTAAATGTGTGGAAAGACATGAAGGTAGCAGCTCACACATGTTTCCCATCCACTGTGGCTGACCTGGAGAGGATCTGACAGGAAGAATGGGATAAAGTGCCCCGAATCCAGGTGCCAGGCAAAGCTTTGTGTTCGCTGCCAAAAGGAGCTTCTGCACAGTGCAAACTTAAGATACCTTTGTCATTAACATTTTTCAGTTTTTGCTTTTTTTAATAAATAGGAACTTGCTGTCTCTTTAAAAATTTTTTAATTAAATACTTTCCGAAGCCACTGTAGTTCTATAAAGCATATTTTTTACCAGGCCTGTTTGTGTGGGACCTAAACATAATGGGTACAACAAGCAAGTCCCAGTAATGTAAATCATTGAATTTGAAGGTAAAGACAAGATGTTTAAAGGTTAGGTATAGGTTTACATTCAGGTTTAGGTAGGTAGTAGTTATGGTTTTATGGTTGAAGTTTGAGTAAGTCTCCAGGAAATGACTGTAAGTCAATGTAATGTCCTCTGAAGTCATGTAGATATCAGTGTGTGTGTGTGTGTGTGTGTGTGTGTGTGTGTGTGTGTGTGTGTGTGTGTGTGCACGTGCATATACGTATGGCTGCATGTGCTCGTGCACTCATGTATGTAATTGAGACTCTGAACTCTTGAACTGTAGCGGCTACCACTTTATCATTCACTACTCATTGTGAGGGCATGGACACACACACACACAGGAACTTGAGATGAGTTATGGAAAGGAAAACAGGAGTTAGGGGTCAGACTGTATGAGGTCAACCTGGAAGAATCTCCAGTCTTTCTCAAGGTCTCTCTCTCTCTCTCTCTCTCTCTCTCTCTCTCTCTCTCTCTCTCTCTCTATCTATCTATCTGTCTTCCTCTTCTATTACCCCCTTCTTTCCCTCCTTTCATTTTGTTTTCAACCCAACCTCAACTTTTTCTTTTAGTTTTTTCTTTAATCTTATCTTTAATGTTCTCACATTATTTTCCAGTACAATGTGGAGTATTTGTATGTGTGTGTGTGTGTGTGTATGTATGTGTGTGTATGTGCATGTGTGCGTGTGTGCATGTGTGTGTGTGTGTGTGTGTGTTTGCGTGTGTGTGTGTGTGTGTGTGTGTGTGTGCGTGCGTGTGTGTGTGTGTGTGTGTGTGTGTGCTGTCTGAGCATTTTAGGATTTATGTGTATGATTACACGGGGGTAATAACCTACATTGTAAAGTGTTAACATTTACTGTATTATATTACTTCTTTGTAATCGTTGTATGATTTAATGTAAATGCCATAAAAATAAATCAAATTACTTTTGTTATATGAACCATATATATATAAGTTGTAATCCATAAATAAATATTATTGGAGAATATAGATCATTTTAGTGATTAATGGTTTAATGGTCTTCAATGTTAAATTGCATTGAGTTCAATGTAAACAAATATGAAAACATACACGTCCTGTTACTGGATGTAAGTACAGTATTTGTGTATTGACAGTACGTGTTTGCCAACTTTTACTGCCAGATGTTGTAGGCCCACTGTTTTTTATAGTTTTTTCCCAGTATGCAGGACAGTGTGTAAAAAAACTGACGTTTTAGAAACAGCAGGACTCAAAATTTCTGCAAAACACTGGGTTACATTCAATTACAACATTTCTTTACATCCAGTGATATAATGTTCTTTATATCTCCTTTATCTGTTCATGGCTTATATGCTGTGTGTTAATGTCAGACAAATAAAACACTTTGCTGGTATAAGTTCAAATTTGTCGATATAATTACCACTTGACACCTGATCAATCTCAGCACGAAGGCATGAATGAATCGGTATCTTTATTTAGTAAGTCACACTTTCAATATCGATATCTCCAGAGTTTAATGTAAATCGACATTCTAATGGTCTACTCAGATATATATCAAAAATTCTACATAATAATAATAATACATTTAAATTGAAGAACATTTTCAAAGGAACTTAAAGACACTGAACATGTGATTTATCAGAAAGACACTAAAGAGAAAAGAAAACAACTAAATATAACTAATATTTTCTCTTCTTTTTTGGCAGAAAATCTCCCATCTACATACTTTCTGTGCTCAAATGTCTTCTGAAGACAATCGAACATATCAGCCTCTTACTAAAGGATGTGGAGATGAGCTAAAATGTTATTGTTTAATGAAAAATATTAAAATGTATTGTTTGTAAGTGTGTAGACTCTGTTCTACCACTTTAAAGTCAGATGTGATACCCCCCCCCCCCCCCCACCTCCACACATCAATTCCTTCATCGGACATTACAAGGTGCAAGATTTTTTACACTATTGTTAATGATACTAAACTTGCTCATGCACTAGAATCTATAGTTATCATTTCGGCCTACTGTCCATCTGAGCAGTGTGTCACACTGAATGTGAAGAGGCCTTAAAGCCAGGGTAAGTAATCCTGAAAAAGCCAGAGAGAGCAGGCTACACTTTTAATATTGTACTAACACATCCCCAACCCCCACCCCTGGCCTCTCGTCAAAGCTACACCCCAAAACACATGAATGCACACTTGTGACAGACTATATTTCTATAATATACATTACATTATATTATCTCCACATATTTTGATGGTGAAGATGATGATGATGATGATGATGGGGAAGAGGAGTGTGTTCTCATGTTTAAATATCCCAGAGGCTCTCCAAAGGTCAACAAGTCAGCAAGCCACCCGCAGAGCCCCGCTACATTCCTGACTGTAGTCCTGTGTGTGTGCGTTTGTTTGAGTGTGTGTGTGTGTGTGCGTGTGTTTGAGTGTGTGTGCGTGTGTGTGTGTGTGTGTGTGTGTGTGTGTGTGTGTGTGTGTGTGTGTGTGTGTGTGTGTGTGTGTGTGTGTGTGTGGAGGAGGGTCATGCAGAGGCCATGCAGCAAAGTGAATGCTAGAGAGCTTGCTATTGAAATGGATGAAGCTCTGTGTGTGTTGTTTTCTGTCAAACGTTGTGTTGCTGTAATCCATACGGACAAAGACAAACCGGCTCCTTTCATCATATCCTTGATCATTGCCTCTCTCCCTCTGTCACCTTCATCTGCTGCCTCCACCTCTTGAGGGAGTGTGGTGCACATTTCTGCATCATAGTCTGACTCTTTGATTCGGTCTCCCTCCTCCTCTAAGTCTGTGTACTGTGCTGTGTCACCATTCAAGCTTTTTCCTCGTTTTTTCTACATGCAACATGGTTCTGGAGAGAGGAATTTCAAGCCTTCATACTAACCTCTCCGCTATTTGTGTGAAACTCAGCCCCGAAACCCACTGACTCCTCCTGAAGATTCAAATCCTTCAAAACACCTCTCAAATATATTGTGCAATCAAAATTACATGATAATTAAAGGTTCACTAAGAGAAAATTGACTCATTGTAACATCACTCAAACTTGATTATGTGTTTTAACAGCAGGAAGCTACATGTTTAAATGATTCAAATTGAACAACAGTGTAAAATGTCATCCAGCACCAACATGGTTTGTTACTATTTGACTCTTTTCATGGAATTTGATGATGGTAAAAATATGAATTTAAATTACTTCTTTAATACTTTTAATAAAGCAGTACTGCACATTTCCACTGTAAATTTACCTGTAACTCCTCTCCTCTGATCTCACGGCTGTGACCACATGACCTCCTGATGGTTCCTTTACTCTGGTCGGCCATTTCAGCAAAAGGGCCCTAGTTGTGCATATTATAAATTACACACAAATTAATTTAGGAATTTGACACATGAGCAGACCTAAAATAGATCCCACCTTCTCAACAGGGTCTCCATATCAGGTAATAAAGCAAGACTCACTTTTAATTATGTGCTTTAGTGGTGCATGTTTGTACTTTTCAATTAATCACATTACCATCTACTATCTAACAGACCAGCTTTTGGGGCCTCTGGAGTTCTGGGGTCCACATTGTGCAATGCTGCTAACCTTCCCTGTGTGCAACAATCATAACCTTCAGTATCTCAGAGATCCAAGCTGTTGTTGTTATTCTGAACCGCTTTCATACTTCCTTCATATAAGGGCAGCAACGTTAATTTATACGTGAGGCATGAAGTTATATTTCGGTGCCCACCATTGATTACAGGGTGTAAACCTTTTCAAATGTGTATAAATGCCATGACGTAAACATTGGCCCTGCAAGATTCAAGTCAGTTTAAAACACTGGTTGTTATGAGCCGTATTCATCCCATAGATTTTTCACAGATTTGGTAATAAATGTAATTTTAAAACCAGCAGTTGTGTATTTCATCAAACAGCAGTCAAATAACAGCTGAAAAACACATTTAAGCGTGCATCATCTATTGAATTATTCACATCCTAAACTGTTAATACAGTAAACAGTTGCTGGTCAGTTTGAATAGAAAAAAAACAGGACATCTGAGCAGAATTGACAGAATAATCTTTACTTGAGGTAGCTCGCAGTATAAAAACACAGACAGACTTCATGATTGGGAGTTTCTAAGGCAGCAGAACTAGTAACATTCAGTCAGTGTGCCCTCCTTTAAACAACAGTCATTTAAAGAGATACCAGTCACAGCAGTTCACAGTGTACACGCCAACATTTCACCTGACAACATTACACATATGAAGAAATGTGCTCCTAAATGATGTTCCTAACATTTATCCTGAAGAAGATAACATGTCGTTCACCTCGTTGTTTCTTTGTTCTGACACTTCTGTTAACTGCACTTACTTTTGTTGGATTTGCAGAAGTCCGACTCGGTTTAGGAGTAAAAAACATTACTATATTGTGACTTTGTCAGGTTCAAAGTATCACGGCCCTCAGCAGTAACAAGACTAAATTACCCCAGGGGAAAACACCCCATTCAAATCGACACCGTTTCCCATATTCTACAATCAACAACATAAATGGATCCAATAATTTACTCTCATGGGAGAAAGGGTAGTAAAAATTGAAATTGAGTTAGGGTTCTCCTCAGCAAGGAGACATTTGTATCTGATGGGCCTTGTCAGTAGTTTTATTTAATCATGGACCCTCTCCCCCCCCCCCCCTCCACTTCCACACATTCACACACACCATCACACTTACACACATCCCAAATAAGGCCCTGAGTGTCTGTAAAGGCATCGCAGCCTTTGTGTCATCATCCGTAGAAACTAAAGGGAACAGAATATTCCATTGAGCTTATTCCACCCTGACTCCATCTGAAATGTTACCCTGTAGTCACATAGTGCAAAGGCCATAGCTGTGTGGACTGAAACATACACACAGAACACTCAAAAATAAAAAATATATAATAATATTCATAAACGTTTTTAAGAAAACAATTGCAGAACAACCAGATAGAACACAAATGTGTATTTTTGCCATCAGAGGCTCCCTGTATCTCTAACCATAAATTTCATGTTGCTGGTAACTTCATGTTTAAATGAATAATTTGAATGAAAAACTCAACAAAAAGAAAAAAGGTAACGTGCTATCTACCTTAAAACCCCAGTACCAGCAGGTTAGCTCTGTAATTCAGACATGCCAAAGTGCATCTTACCACCATCAGGGGGATCCATCTGTACCCTGTACACCAGTAACATCTGGAGCCTATTCCATATTTTTACTCTTTAAATAGCCCCTGAAATCCCAATTCAGGAATGAATTGAAACTGGAATATAAAAGGTGTGTCAATCCAAACATGCAGTAATCTCAGAGTTTGGTTCTGGATAAACAGCATTGAACCGTCACAACACCCCACAGCAGAGGTCATGACCTCCGTGAAGTAGGTTATAGTTATTTAGCATCGCCTGCATGGAGCACACTCTGACTTGTGTTGGTTATAGGTCACAGTTATTCTTGACACAGCACATAGTCCTAAAAGTTCACTGTGTGTGTGTGTGTGTGTGTGTGTGTGTGTGTGTGTGTGTGTGTGTGTGTGTGTGTGTGTGTGTGTGTGTGTGTGTGTGTGTGTGCTCAGCAATAGTCCAGAACAAAATAGTTTGATCAAGAGTACATGAGGTAACAGTCCTCCAGCATGGAAACATCTTCTCTCTGTGTAAAACTAAGGCCTATAAAAAGTCCAGGTGAAGAAGTAGAGATGCCAAAATGAATTGTGGGACATGTAGGAGATCATTCACTAAGCTCAAGTGGATGATGGATGCTGATTATTACTCCTCTGGTATTAGCACATCAGAACGCATGTACTAGACAGTGGATGGCTCAGTAGAATAAGGCTGTATGTAGGTCAACAGTCACAATCTCACTCTCCGTCTACGTCTCCGGGCTCGGGGACGCGCCTGGAGACGTAGACGCGGAGGATTGGTCGGTGTCCTCCAGGTCCTTGTTGAAGCCTCCGCCGGTACCGGAGGAGGAGTGGGCCGTGGCGGACGCGCCCTCCCGCTCGCGCTTCTTCTGCTTCATGCGCCTGTTCTGGAACCAGATCTTCACCTGGGTCTCGTTCAGCTCCAGCGTGGCCGCGATCTCCACGCGGCGTGCGCGCGTCAGGTACTTGCTGAAGTGGAACTCCTTCTCCAGCTCGGTCAGCTGCCGCGTGCTGAAGTTGGTGCGCATTGCGTTGTTGTGCGCGCCCGCGAGGCCGAAGTCCGCCACTTTAACTAAGGGAGAGAGGGAGGAAGGGGGGGGGGGGGGGGGGGCACTGTTATTAATGTGCGTCTGTTTGTACAAGTGACAAGTAAATGATACATGTGCTATCTAAATGTGTGTCCGAACACGCGCCCTCGTTTCGACACGGTTCCATGCAGGAACTAGACCGTTCCTTGAGTAGAAGTTATGGATTATGGATTATGATTAAATCTAGATCACTAAAATATACAATATAACTGCCCACATATTTTACTGGTTATACTTCCATCAATACAATTATCACTGCTGCTTCCAGACATTTTCTATTTCTACAAATACTCTAAACATTGATACACCTCACTAATGTTCTTATACATGTAAATATTGATATTTTGTTGATGTGCCGTGTTACACGTGATATCTATTGCACTTCTGTCCGTCCTGGAGAGGGATCCCTCACATGTGATTCCTCTGAGGTTTCTATGGGGTTTTTCAGTTTTTTCTTTTTGTAGTTTTGCCTCAGTGTTGTTGAGAGTTAAGGACAAAGGATGTCGCGCCAAGTTTAAGCCCTACGAGGCAAATTTGTGAATATGGGCTCCACGAATAAAAATAGATTGATTTTTATTTGCCGTTTGATCGCTGGTGTCCAGTTATTTATATTAATTTATGAATCTTAACAGTTCGGTGCCTTTAGCGCTGAAACCAAGCTGGAACAACATGTGTTGCGTTATCTGCTCTACGGCTATCTGCAGACGAACACGTCACACAATGGGAATAAGGGAAAGAGAGAAAGAGTGAGTGAGAGAGAGAGAGAGAGAGAGAGAGAGAGAGAGAGAGAGAGAGAGAGAGAGAGAGAGAGAGTGCGAGTGTGTGTGGCGAGTGTGTGTGGCGAGGGGGGTTAAAAGATAACAGACCAGGACAGATTTCCCAGGGCAAACTAACCCGTCTGTTATATCCATTTAAAAAAAAGAGAGAGAGACACAAAGAGAGAGTGAGGTGGAAAAATAAAACATGTCTTTCCACCTCACTCTCATATCTCATATATAGTTGAAAGAGGTAAACCTGCTCACACCACACTCACTGAGCCATATGCCTTTATTTTATCTCATTAAAAAATGAAATGTCCTTATTGTAAAAGTGGATTTTTACTTGACGAAACAGCAGTTACAGTTTTATAACCTACAGGCGTTAGAGTAACCTGTACTTCAGTTGGAAATATAATTTGAAATAGTCTTTAAATTGTATTTTCGATATGTCCTAATAAAACCATGTTATACCTGATGACGGTTGATCAGCCAGTTTGTGTTGAGGACCTGTGGTTTTAAAATAATTAAAGACCTACGTCTTTTTCTAAGTATGTTGTCATGTTGTGATTAATAGGTGAAACAAATGTGTGTGTTGGGTTTGTTTACAGTGACCTGTGTTAATACTTGATGAAGTGATGAAGTCTGAAAGTACTAATAACTAATAATTTAGAAAACAGAGACATTTTACAGCAAAGGACTGCAAGAAAAATGAAACGTCGTTAAGTTGCTTTTTAATCAAATTCAGTTTCATTTTGTGTTGCTGACTATAGGGTGCGTTTTCCTTTTTCGTCTGATCTATTTATAAACACTCGACAATGTCATGTCAGCCACGATGATGCATGTATAAGAGGGCACATCCTCTTCTGCTGGAAACCTCACACATGATATTAAAAGAGTGATCGATCATGCTCGACATGATAATGATTTGAATATAATCTGAGAGAAACGCCGGTCCTCTCCTACCTGTTTTAGGTGGGTTCCTCTTCACCTTCATCCAGTCGAAGGTCTGTCCCTGCCCGGCCTGCTGGCCCTCCTCGTCCCCCCTGTCTCGATCCTGAGAGACCGGCAGCTCCCCGTGACCTCCCCCGTGAGGAAGCCCCATGTAGCTGGCTGCATCCAGACCCCCGCCGAGCTGCTGCTGGAACTGTGGCCCTGCCAGAGCGCCCTGAGGCCCGCAGTAGGCCCCTGCCAGGGCCCCGTAGCTGGGACCGACGGTGGAGGCCGAGCTGGGGAAGGTTGATTGATGATAGTAGGTGGAGGCCACAGACTCCTCCATGAAAAACTGAGGGTGAGCGGTGTTGGCTGGGCCCGTCGCGGAAATATACTCCGAGTTTGTCGAACACACCTGACCCGCGTAGGCCCCGGTGTTGGCGTTATTCCCGTTGTTGTAGGGATGCAGTATTCCGCTCTGCAAGTTTTGAGTTTGGTGCAGGTGATGGTGGTAGCCGCTGTGCGTCTGTTGATGCTGTTCATGATGATGCTGATGAGGATTGTGATGGGTCGACCCTGTGGCCGCATGGACTCCTTCAACGCCGGTGCCGGCTCCGGTGCCCGCGTACAGCCGTCCATCCCCGGTGTAACTCGTGCTGTCCCCTCTCGTTCCATTAACTGCGGACGAGGAGGCGGCGGGGCCCGCGTGGAAGGCGCCGGAGGTCACCGGGAAGCTCTGGGTCTGGTCCAGAGGATGGTGAAGGTGATGCAGATGGTGGTGGTGGTGGTGGTGGTGCGCAGGTTTGGGCGCAGAGTAGGCGCCGGGGCCCGGTCTGTTACAAAAGGAGTATTCCACAAACGAGTTCATGTTGTCCATGCAGACAGAGGCCCAGTGGGACTGAGAGAAGTCAGAGAAGCAGGAACCCAGAGACCAAGCTTGTAGAACTTTGTAAGAATAACATCAAAAATCGAAAAATTCCATCAATAAAGTGTAATTTGAGTCAAAGATGTAAAATAGAACAGATAGTAGGATGTGGCGTCATACGGCAGAACGAAAGTAAATCATAGAAACATCTCAAACTAAAAGAAGAAAATAAAGCTGGATTTGTGTTGGGGGGGGAAATGAAAAATCCGCGAATATAAAAAATGTCAGCAAAATGAAAGAAGTAAAGAAAAGAAAGAGCAGAAGTTCCAGTGTGGAGGAAAAGAAAGTGGCGGCTGCACGAACAGCTCCGCTGTGATGGAAGGCCTGTCACCAGCTCCACTCACACTGCGTCTCTGATGGGTCATCGGTGACAGCGGAAAATTACGCGAGAGGACAGGGAAGAGTCAGGTTACCTCTTCACCTCCACACAGGTTACACACTGTGTCCCTCCATTCTGTCTTCCTCAACCCGAAGACTATCGCCTTCCTTCTCCGTCAATCTCCTCCTCTTCCTCTCTTCTCCCCTCGTACCTCTGTCGCGCGTCACGTGGCTTATTGTGCGTCCACTGTGGTGACCGTAGGCCAAAAGTTGTCAGCCGGTTTGTGTGTGTGTGTGTGTGTGTGTGTGTGTGTGTGTGTGTGTGTGTGTGTGTGTGTGTGTGTGTGTGTGTGTGATTGGAGGACACAGGAGGCTGGAAACCTTTCGATTCAGGAGAGCGGAGTTTGCGCGTACACTGGCGTTTGTATTGGCGCACGCGCCTCATCCATCACTCGCCGTGACATTAGCGCGACAAAGAGACTTCAATCAAATCGGCCCATCAATCTGATATCAGCACGGATCTGTCAGAGCAAAGAGAGAGACAGAGAATAAAAGAGGGGCTGTGAGGCGGCCTGCTGCTCCCAGTCCTCCCCCCTGCAACATGCTCCCACAAATAACAGGGGCACAACATAAACCAATGTACTGTACATTGGTGCCATGGTAAGTCCTATCACTGATCACCAGTACACTCAGTGCTGCTGCCACAGAGCGAGTCAGCCTCAGTCACCCCACATTCCTCAAAGTCCTGCAGCTATAACATCACTGTTCTTGTGACGGTGTTATATATTCAAGGATCATTCTGCTTTACTACAACTGGGTTCCTGGGGCAAGAAAAAGAAGCATTGTCACTGCTGGTGAATTTTTCGAGACACGTACGTTGCATCTTGTCCTACACGTCACTCAAAATATGCTCTAGATTTCAGATGAAACGTCGTCTTTGAAACGATGGATGCAAAATGTAACAAGTAGGACTGCATTTCAGTCTTTCAGCTCTGAGGGAGTCGTCTAACTTACTGCGACTTGTCCGCTCAAGGAGAGTTTTTCATTCGCGCCTCAGAGCTGTACAAACAGTTGTATGTCATTGGCAAAACGTTGCATTGCTGTCATTTAATGTGTAGAGAACAATAATAGTATTGTAAAACCACCATAAAGAAAAATAGAACAAAGGTATTAAAATACTTCATTTGGATATTAAACTGACTACACCAGAAACTTTAGTTATTAACACCATGAAAACTGGTTCGTAGCTATGCACAATTCTAGTATCAACGTCCATGAACAACGTGTGTCTGCAAACTGAGATGGAAGTTTACAACAAACTGCTTTGGCAGTAATGTTACAGTTCACCTTCATTTTCTGTCCCAGATCCATGGATTTAACCAATCTTGAGGTTTGGGTACAAGCTGTCTGACTGTTTTCTGTCTCTGGCTCATTGTGGACATCCTCCTGAATTCCTAGATTTGAGCTATTTCTTTTTTTACCTCTAAGAATGATGAACAAACCTACAAGAATACGTCTCAACTTGCAAAAAAAATGAAGTTAATATCATAAATGTGAATAGAGACGAAAAGTCTCTTCAGTAGTTTTAAGTTTAGCAGTGTTACTTTTTCAAAGCGTGGTTAAAAAGCTTTACAGTTTTTAAACCAACATTACCAGTGTTACTCACTTGGTCTGTGTATCTGCTGTGAACGTCTTGTTGCTACACTGAGTCGAATGCTGTACTGCTGAGTGCCAGCTGTCCCACTCTGACAACCATAAATATGTCGGTGTGCGGCTGAGGGACTGAATGACCGACCTCCACTGCAGGATCCAGCGCTGACTGCCTGTCCACGTCTAACACTGTGACTCCATCTTCTGTCTCTGTGAAAGATCCTTGTTCCCTGTTTGTGCCTCGCAACAGTTTCCCCATCAGCTCAGAACTTCCCCTTTTCTCCATCCCCTCTTTTACTAACACCGATCGACACTTTTGAAATCATTGATTTGACTTTATCTCTTCGCGGTGCATTCTCCTTTCAGAAGGCAGGAAATCCTTCTATGGATCAAAAGGTTTCCATTGATCGTGCAGAGCGATACCGAGAGCTTGATCGCAGGGACTTCTGGGAATCAGTTTACTTTTCAACAATTGGATTGGGAGGCCATAGATTTCGGATCCGCCGGGCGTGCACGTGCAAGTGCGTGCATGTGTTTGCTAATTGAATGAATGAGCTGATCTGTTATAGAAATGAAGTTAAAGCAGACAGGAGGCCTTCTGGTCGACCAAACCCTGCCGATCCGGGAGAAACAGGAAGCAGGGAACGCCTTGACAACAACACAATGTACTTTCTGTGTGTGTGTGTGTGTGTGTGTGTGTGTGTGTGTGTGTGTGTGTGTGTGTGTGTGTAAAACAAAGGCCTGCAACATGATTGAACTCTTTACAAACAGCATAGCTTTTTGTTTAAGTGTACTTTTTGGAATAATTTATTTTTTCCTTGTACCACTATGCAGATTTCTTTCTTTCTTTCTTTCTTTCTTTCTTTCTTTCTTTCTTTCTTTCTTTCTTTCTTTCTTTCTTTCTTTCTTTCTTTCTATTACATGTAGCTCATGAAGTGTCTGTTTCACAGTTGGGACTCTTTGCCGTTCGTTAGCCCCCACCTCATTTCAACTGCCTCGAATGAACCCATCATCCATTTCTCCCCTCAGGACACGCCTGGCAGCAGACGTACCGTCATCCGCAATCAGAACAAGCAGCGTGGGCGTGCAACAAGGACTGAGGTTAATGATCAGTGAGGGGCTGAAAGGGAGGAGAAGGAGAGCGAGTGGGCAGGAAGTCTGCAGAAACAGACTGGGACAAGAAAAAGACTAAATGACACCCACGTGGCTGTCAGGGTGGTGGAGATACTACAGGAGAGTGGACGAGAGTGAGAGTTGTCAAATGGTCCGAACTGTCACTTTGTAAATTCATGCAGTTATTCAGTTGTTCTTTAGCACAGGTATTATACTGTTTCTCATTTGCACCAGATAATAATATGTAATTTGTGTCTGGATACATTATTTGTACAGAGACCTCTGATGGGAATTTGTCAGATGAGATTAGAAGGATTTCATCTCAGCAGTGCTTTCTGAATTATTGCTGGTTAACATGTAGCTGTTTTAATCACTATTTTTTCTTTATTCAGAACAGAACAACATGCAAAGGAGAAAAAACGTCATTGGGGCATTAAAACTGTATCTGTTTATCTTTCTATCTGTTATAACTAACTTCATCTGTAATCAAACTAACACTACAGTTCCCATTGGAAACTCAGCTGTTAAATGAGTCCTCCTCAAACAGTTCTGCAATATACTCACTCAAAGTCACTGATTATTGTTTGTGTGCTGGACGTTGTGTGCAGAGCTTTTTATAAACAGTCTGTGGTTCAGAGTGAAGTTAGAAAACTTTCACATGTGTTTAAATGATTTACTGAACTGTTGTTATTTTTTGATAAATTGCATGTCGAATGTTTCAGGGCTCTGTTAAGCAATGACACAATCTTAACCCAAATTCACATGTTTTCTATATGACTATAATATAAAAGCTCTGTAATTCGTCGCACCATAAAGAGTGGCAGCAACAAAACAAACATTATGCTTTAACTTTGTAGACAAATTGCCTAACAGGAAGGGATTCTATTCTAGATTTTAAATTAGATATTATGAGAAAATTAAAGGGAATATAAATATATCATTATGGCACTCATAACTTACTCCTAATAAATATTATTTTATGATTATGATTTCATTTCATCTATTAACTTGCTCTCAAGGTATTATTTTTAAAATCCTTAAAAAGGAGCAAATATAAGAAAACATATATATAATATTCCATTTCATTATACTTGATAATGGGAAATTAGGAAGTGATAATGGAAAGCAAAATCTTTTTATATATATTTTATCAAACGTCCATAATAAATTGCTTTGTTTTTATCCAAAGCGACTTCCAATAAGTACATTCAACCATGAGGGTAGAAACCCAGAACAGCAAGAATCATGTACGTACAATTAGTCTTCAAAAAAGCCAAACTACAAGTGCTACATGTTAGTGCAATATATAAGTGCATTTACTTATTTTAATACAAACACCAGAGTTGATGGTTATTGGATATCATATTCTTAACCTAGGTGTAGTCGGAAGAGATGTGTCTTTAGTCTGCAAGCTCCAACACGTTCACGTTCGCACACACCGTTGTTTTTTCACGCTTGAAGAAGTGGTGACCATATATTTCAATTGTATTGGATTTGGCTGCAACTCTGTTTACCCCTGAGACTCCAGAAGTGTTTTGTGGACTCAAACACTTCACCCATCCCTTCATCGGCATAGTGGTGAGTAGATAATGAGTGAATTCAATTTATTTGGTGAACTATCCCTTTTAAATCATTTCATTATGTTGTTTTTACCAAATGCCTCAAGAATATCACAACTTCCTAACATGCTGCCGGTTTGCAGGGTCTCTTCTTCTTCACAGACTGACCTTTGCACCTCATGTGGGGTCATCTGTCTTGTCTCAAGTCAGGAGTGGAATTTAAGTATCAGCGAAGACCCACAACATACCAAGACTATCTCTTACTGTTTTTGACTTAGAAACATATTTGTCATGTCCATCCAGGATGGATCACAGTCCCTGATCAAAGCAATGATATTAGCAATAACTATTTACATCTGTATGGAATGAACACATTGCTTTGTAGAAACGTGCCAATCTGACCGGACTGAATGTTTTCTTGCTTCTGCTTACTCTGTCTGTCTCACAGTCCAGACGGGTCAGATGACTCCAGAACCAGGAACCTACACTCCAGTATTCCAGGAAAAGTGTCTGTCTGTCTGTCTGTGTGTGTGTGTGTGTGTGTGTGTGTGTGTGTGTGTGTGTGTGTGTGTGTGTGTGTGTGTGTGTCTGTGTGTGTGTGATATGAGGGGCTTTCTGAAAATCATGAAAGATGATATAGGAGGGAGAGTGAAAGAGAGATGATGAAAGAGTGGAAGAAAGAAGGGTTGTGCATCCAGACTGCCTCCAATCTTACTTCAGCTCTGAAACCTGAGCCACTGATGCAGACACATACAAGCATTTATTAACTGTTATCAATAACGTCCACGCACACACATCTCAGACAAAAGAGAAAGAGAAGCTGTCAGTACAGCAAAGAGCCAACCTTTTTCCTTAACAGTGTTTTTACTGCATAAGATCAAATGTGAATGAATAAATCTAAATGTGAAATTAAACTGCATTCAGTTTGGTCAGTGATTTTGTTTGTGTTTTATCTGTTACAGTGTGTCATAATGTAAAGTAGGCAAAGTGGAGAGGTAGATCTTCTAAACTGTTGTTTTTCACTTAATTAAATTCAACTTCACTAAAGTTGATTATTTATCCAACAGGAGTTTCATGTCTTACAATATTTTCCCATTCAATTAGTTTTTTTATGGCAGAGAACACATTGTTTGTTTATTGTATTAATTCAAGGAACATTGCAGTCTTCTTATTGGTCCACAAATAACCTGTCTAACATTTAGCCTAAATCATGTGATTTCTATACATCATAATTAATTCCCTGAATCTATTTCCATTGCGCTGTCACATTACCTTATATCAATACAACAACCTTTCCGCCTATCTACTGTGTAAAAACTGTTTTTTATGCTTTTACCCCCAAAATATGGTCTCTACCTAACCTTACCCAAATGTTTTGCCTTATGAACACACAGAGACACTGGATACAGACAACCACCATCCTACCATTTATACAAGTAACACCCCATTCATATGGGACATATTCCAGCCAGCAGGCAGGTTGTCACCACAACTTTGGTGCAAAAGCAGTTCTGTGAATTTAAAATGAACTCTGGAAAATGTCCAGATTACCAGGTCCAGGGATTTTTCCAGAGTTTGTCTTTTACATTTGAAGAATGCAGCAGGAGATTGTCGGAGTCATGTTAACAACAATAATAACATTTCTGGAATATTAACTGTGATATTTCTCTGGACATTTAGGTGGCTGGCAGGACAAGTTCCTGAAAACGTCTGGAGCAACTGCTTCAGACGTTTGTGTTCTCAAACACA
Source organism: Verasper variegatus (assembly GCA_026259375.1). Taxonomy (NCBI): domain Eukaryota; kingdom Metazoa; phylum Chordata; class Actinopteri; order Pleuronectiformes; family Pleuronectidae; genus Verasper; species Verasper variegatus. Next base: position 2,993,105 of record CM048054.1, read on the forward strand.
AACACTCTGGAAAGTTTCAGGAGAATGTCCAGACTTGCATGTTGGAGAGCAGCTGGATTTTGTTGGAGACAGGGTTGGCTCAGTATAAAAACATTGTGTCCGTTCAGGCTACAGTTTCAATATGTACAGTTTTCATACGGACTGTTTTACATTGTTACTTTAGCAGTTGGCTGTGAACCAGGGCCGTGTGCCCGCAGGTTCTTGAGCTTGACTCCAAAATGTAGCTGATAAGAGACACCAGTCGACATTCATTTGTCTTCAGCAGTAAACAACACATGGCTCAAACCATTAACAGCTTCCTCAGACATTCAGGACTACTGACAGTTATGTTAACCACTCTAAAAGCTGACACGTCAGATAAGTATAAAGCTACATAAACGTGTTGTGCAACACCAGTTCTGTTAGGTGGTGAGGCACCGATGAGCTGGTTTTATGACAATAATTTACAGACATGAAGAAGCCTATGACATATGACACTCAGTCTGATTATCATTATTCACGGAGGCCTACTTGTACTAAACATCGACAGCTAAACCATCACAGATGTTCATCTCCTATTATGAGAAACATTTTTGATTAGACTGATGGGTTTGTTATTAGTAACAGCTTACAGCAGATCACTTCATCACTCACTTTCCTCTGATTCTGAATGTGCATTGACTCTCATCTGTTTGTAACTATAATGCAGTTAAGTTTGACTATTCATCCATCTATTATCAAAAGCAATCTATATCAGAGCGAACATTGGGCGAGGGGCAGTTCACCTGCGTATCACAGGGCCGACAAACAGAGACAAACAGCCATTCACACCTACATTCAATTTAGCGTCTTCAGTTTACCTAACCCCAATCTGCATGTTTTTGGACTGTGAGAGAAAGCTGGAGTCCCGGGAGAAAACCCATGCAGACACATGGAGAACATGCTAAATCCACAGTGAAAGACCCCGACCAAACTGGAATTTAAACCAAAAGTAATCAAGTGTTTTCCAGTAAACTCTGGTGAATCACAACATCCTTATAGCAACATTCACAACTGAAAACATGTCATGCAAGGAGACACAAATGGGTTAGAAAAAATTCTGTAGAGATTTTTCCGTTCATTTCAGCCCAGTGAAAGATTTTTTGACGACAGCATCTAGTGGCCGTCAGAAGAACTGGAGCTTGATGCATCTTTATGCTGCGGCTGCAGCCACTGCTTGGAGGCAATATGAAGCTGTAAAATAAATAATAACCAAACACATGTTCAAACAGTGGTCAAAGGTTGGGGTGTCATACTCCTGTGAGCACGGGATGATAATAGGACAAGAGCAGCGCAGAGCGGAGGAGGGAAATCAGAGCTGGAGGAGCTGGCTCGCTACTATCAGCCATCTCTGATAAGCTGCTGTCAGCTCTGCCGCTCTTATCTGCACAACACATTTACACCCGGGCTACGGCAGAGGAGAAGGGCCACGCAGGACAACAACTCCCTCCAGCCAACAGACAGCCCTTTGTATCTTTGCGTGGAACTGTGGGTGAAAGGCGAATCAGTTTAGTGTTGAAATTTGAAAGGTTATGCAGGAAACATTGTGAGAACTGGAGTCCATTCTCTATTTCTTTTCTAGAAGATCCAGAGCATTGACCTGTTTGTCTCTGTATCCAAAGTCTGTTATATCTTATTCCTCTGAGCCAGAGAGCAATATTTTCCAAAAACTATTAAAACACATCTATGAACCACACTGTACCTCTGGCACATGTTCCTTCATTACCATAGACACTACAGTGTATACACACCATAGTTTATTTTGAGTTAATACCACAAACACACACACACACCAACCTGATGCCAGAAATACTCGCTGGAGAACCAAATAAAGAAATAAAGATTCTTCTGCAAGTAGTCCCCAATAAATGCACCTTTTCCTCCTGTTGGTTCAAAGTTAGTTAAAAACTAGTTTTGGAATATTACTGAATCGTTAAAAAAGAAGAAGGAAAATCTGTTTACGAGTTGGTTACTTCTTTCACAGGAACTGATCGGCTTGGAGCTGCGTTCCACAGACAGCCAGAGTGGAGAAGTGTAAAGGTCATAAGGGGCTGTGGGTGTAAACAAGTAAATATGGGGAAATGGTTAAGCAGGATCCTTCAGTGTACATGCATCAAACTCAAGAAAACATTTGTAACACAAACACAGTAAAACTGTCTCTTGTGTCGTGTAGACTGGAATGATTGTGTTGAAGGGGCTAATTTATTGTTTAGATAAAATACTATATGTAAACATTTTCCATCCAATTTCCTCAGGTCAAAGCAATAAACATGAATAGTGACGACGACCTTGGTTCATGAATTCATTTTATTTAAATCATCACAACCCTTGATTATAATTGATTCTCTTGAACAAAGATCCAATTCAATCATAGAATTGAATGGCACACTATTGATAAATGTAATGAAAGTGGTAAATGCCAAATATTAACCATGTATTTGTTTGTTATGGCTTTATTGTTTCTTTTCTCAAACAGTACAGTTTAGCTCTAAAGCTACTGCTGCTGGTTGGTGTTGTGGTGTGAGCTGGCCACTCAGCAGTCTGTTTACTGGCTGTTAATTGGTGTAGTTGGATTGACTGACAATTGTCTCTGTTGGTCCCTTGGTAAATAACAGTAAATCCAGTGGAATGGCTCTTTATTGACCTCGGAAACTGCAGGGGCGCATCAACACACACACACTGATATCTGTTTGGTGTGTATCCTCCATGGCTCCCACCTGACAACTCAATATACAGCACTGCATGCGTGTGTGTGTGTGTGTTTGTGTGTGTGTGTATTGATGGGGCCCTCAGAGGCTGGAGCATTGATCATACGTCTCAGAGCAGATGATAACTTAGCTTACTGGATGCTAACAAACACATTATTTACAAACACAACTGACTAAACAGAGCATGGCAGAAATGATGGTGCAGATGTTCTCCTGCTGCTGTGACCTGTATCCTTCTGTTTCTCAATCCTCAGCTTCATAGGCTACACAAGGTCAAAGGTCAGAGCCTTGGAAACATGTGCTGTGATGTCAGATATCATACATCTGATCCAAGTACATCATGTCACCACAGTGGCTGGAAATATGACGACAAACACAATTCAATACGCAACAATTGGTTCTACTGCTGTTGGCAAAGTTTCCCTGTGATGCTACCAGAGCATCCTCATCCTTGGACTCTTGCTTGTTAAGGTGAGACATGAAATACAAGTTAACTTAAGTTAAGCTTTATTTCACCTTCGACGGTCCATTTCAGTATAGAAATAAATTTAAACAAAATTACAAAATACATCACAAAAATATGAAATATAAATATCATACATATAAACACATGTACAGGATGAGTAGTGTCATCTCAGATTCAACATCTGTGAATTTTGACCCCCGATATTTGCTTTGCATTTGTGTACATATATATATATATATATATATATATATATCACATTGAAGTATGTTCAAGTGTTCATGTGATATGTTATGTAATGTTGTGCCACATCATGACTGTCAGCTGAAAAGATCTCACAAGTGGTCAGGCAGGTGAAACAGGAGGACCTTGATACCGCGGCTGCACTCTATGATCACTACTCCACAGACTCTGGCTCCAAATGATGATGTCACAACCGCAAAATTGCAGCATCCATGTGTGGCATATTTTATGTACAGCAGGAGTGAGCAGGTGCATCATTCATCTTTATTCACATTCATATGTGCACTGTTTGGACAGTCCCTCCTCTCTTGGTATTGTACCTGGTGTAATTATATGAAAAAAGGAAAATACATGACTGAGGACTGAAGAGTGAAGTTAGGATAGTTCACCCAGAAATGAAAATGTACTCATTACCTACTCACCCCTATGCAGATGGGGGGGTGGGTGTTAAAGTGTTTGAGTTCACAAAACTCTTTGGGAGTTTCAGGGCTAAACAGTGTAGCAGCCGGATCATTACAATTGAAGACATTAGTATCTTCAGATGTAATAAAACAACAGAAAAAATATAACATGCCTCCATACAAAATATCTTTTTAACATATCTTCATTAGGTTAATAGAAAATGTAATTGTAGTTTGATTGTATAAATCTAGGGACAGATGTGCCTCCAGACATACTCCAATAAAGCTACTCAATAAAACTTAAATTTGAACGTACAATTATTAACTTTGTCTACTAGCGGACTCTCAGTCAAAACAATCAGTGCTGATGAAAATCTACATGGCATGACTCAGATACAAGTCATGTTCGAGGATGAAGTGATATATCACAGTTTTTCTACATAATGCAGCAAATATTAATAAATAATCAAGATCCATTTTGAGTTACCGATACAAACAGTGGAAGGAACAAACAGCCAACTAGCTAACTGGCTAACTGGCTAGCCGTGTCTCTTTCCTTCATGCATCATTTGTCCTGGAGGTTTTAGCAGACACATTACTTTTAATAAAATTGGGGATTTCTCTGATTTTGAACTTTGATGGAACATTTTTGGATACTGTTAGTAAAAAAGTCAACAACATATGTAACATAGGTCTAGTCATTTTTAGAAATTGTATTGTTATATTGTATGTAATATCATGCTCTCTTTTTTCATCATTTACAAATTCACAACTTTCAAACACTTTTAAAAATATAATTACTGGACACAAGGCATCACCTATTTCACCGTAACATCCCTTCTCGGTGTATGTGACATGGAGATGTCAAGTTTACGCATCTCAATTGCGTAAGTCACACACTTCCATGACAGTAGTGACGTCCCAAATCCTGCTGGTGCATTCCTGTTTTTTTATTATTTCAAATGACCACTGAGAAACTTCTTCACTCCAGCAGATGAATGTGGAAACAAACATTCAGTGAAGCTCAAACTTCACCGTCAGGCAGCAGTACGCAAAGCACATGAGTGGAGGGGACTTAATTAGAATAGGAGAATTAATTTAGAGATATGAAGAGTCAATTAGAATCTGAGGATAAGAAAACTTTGTATGATGGTTTCATATGGTATAATTATCAATTTGTCCTCATAAGCAATGTTGCAGGTAAGTTATAAAAGCCAGTCATTTTCAATAATATAATAAATATTCAACATGAAACAACTTTTTCGTCTGATGAAGTCCCTTATGCAAAAATAGCCATTTTGTTCCATCCATCCAGCCATTGTCTTCCGCTTATCCTGACTCGGGTTGACGAGGTAGCCGACCAAGTATGGTATCCCAGACGTCTCTGTGCTTTCTGGCTTTTCCAGGGGATCTCAAGGCGTTCCCAGGGCCAGATGGGATATGTAGTCCTTCCTGCGAGTTCTGGGTCTACCCAGGGGTTCTCCTGTTTGGGCTTGCCCAGTAAACCTCCCAAGTAAGGTGCCCTGGAGGCATCCTAACTAAATGCTCCAACCACCTCAACTGTCCCCTTTCGTCCTGAAGGAGCAGCGGTTCTACTCTCACCTGCCTCCGGATGTCTGAACTCCTCACCCTATCTCTGAGGTTGAGCCCAGCTATACAATGGTGAAAACTAATTTTTGCTACTTGTGACCTCTTTCTTTTGGTCACTATGCCACAGCAGCCATTCTGTTGTCCTTTGGCATCATTTTTAAATCAAATCATGTTGACCCATGCAACATCAGACCTACCATTAGGAGTTCTTCTTCACATGTACTTACAGGTTGCCAATGTCTAGCAGTGCATCAGGACATGATGCTGTGTGTGTGTCTGCATGCATGAAGGTAAAGTTTCCTCTTGGTGCCCATATTGATAGAAATCTACCTCTCACATATTTCACTACTGCAGCTAAGTGGGTGATCTATCACTTCTGAGTTATGCAATATCAGACACACACACAAACGCACACCGGCAGAAATCATAACAGTGATGGTGACGGTGATGCAAGAGATAAAGGAGCAGTCCGTGTATCACAGCATGCCAGCCGGCTGACAGGCGGTGACAGCCAGAAGAGAGAGATTATTGGAACACACACACACACACACAGGCACTCAGAAGGTGAGATATGTCTCCCAGCATAGAGATGTACTCTGCTGTAATCTCTCTGTATACAAGATACTCTTAGATGGATGGTTGTAGGAGAGAGGGAGTGCAGTGAATGTATGCTGCACGCCCCAGTTCTGTAGTCATGCACTTTGTGAATAGGCTTAATTTACAGTTAATACATCTGTTTAGTTTTATATCTGCCAGTTCTTAAAGTATAGGCCTACCTCCTATGTGATGCATTTGAAAGAGTTGATAAGTTTTGTAATCATGCTTCCTTCCCATACTGAATAGATCTCTTCCTGTTGAGATTTCATCGTAAATATGAGAGAGGCATTCAAAAGTTTATGTTCTAAAGTTCAGCCGAGGTTGATGTGAAATTACCAATTCAAGGTTTCTTTGTCACGGGATGGTTTACAGATGTTAGCCAATCACAGTGCAAGCTGGATCCACCTCAGATAGAACACACAGTCTTTATGTTAATGTTATGGAATTAAGAGCCCCATTATGAAATATTAAGTGACCTCAAGCCTCATAAATACAGTAGTGTATACTGTTTGAACTTGTTTAAACTTTGCAATGCTATCATTATTATGATTATTTATATAAATATTAAGTATTATTAATGTTGTTATTATTAGAAGTATAAGCTGAAGTAGTAGTAGAAGTAGCAGCAGCAAAAATGATTGGTATTATTATATTTCAAAGGCATATATATAGTTGTGTTGCACAAATATACTTATCTGTGGCATATCTGAATTTCAACAACACTGCTTTTACCTAAGTTTTGTGTTTTGTAAGTCAGACAGAAAAGGAGCAGTTTCACTTGTGTTGACAGTTACCCAAGATGTTAACTTCCTCACATTGATCATACATGAATATATAAATGTTCCATATATGAAATAATCAGGCAGTGATACAGTGAATATGTGGGTCAAACCATTCAATGATCCCATTTTGCTGTGTAAGGTTAAGATTAGGACTGTTCAGTCAGGGTTTGGAGTCATTATTAATTCAAGTTGTGTTGTTTTCTGCTTATACAATCCACATTCTGCCTCAATGTTGTAGTAATTAAAAATGTACAACAAATTCCAAAATATTGAGCTCCTTCTTTGTTCCTTTTTTCTGAATCCTTGGGTTACAGAGAGCAAGTATCAGTTTTTCACAGAAACGGTTCATAATATTATAAGTAGAATTCATATTAGTATCACTATTATTTGTGGTACTAGTATCAGTATCAGTATTGGTTTGTATTACAAAGCTTTCAGCCATTAATGGGCCTCGAATCTGTATGATACTAATCATTCCTATGTCTTCTTGACTCTCTCCCTCCCAGAGAGGAGAACACACACACACACACACACACACACACACACACACACACACACACACACACACACACACACACACACACACACACACACACTCTAGTCCTGTCACAGTGAGCCAGTCATCCTGTAATGGCTGCCACTGCTCATTGTTCACATCCTGCTTTGTCTCCAGCGCCATTTTGACTCAGTGGGAGGAGGTGCAGCTAGTTAGCTTCATATCAACTCACACTTCAGGCAGGGAGCTGTAGCCACACTAACCCACAGTTACATATTCACCACACTGGCCTATAACAATGGGAGAGAACAAGCTATCCTCAGCTACAGTCTAACCCCATGCTCACGTCCAATCAACAGATGATATGTTACACTGTAGCAAACTCAGTTAAAAGGCTACTTGCTGGTGGATTGCCATGCTAAGCATTAGCCTCCCTTCAGAGGGAGAGGGCTAAACATGCTAAGCTAACATGTGACAGTGAAAAACACTTAGAGGCTTTGGCCTTAGACTGGTTTCCCTCTTTTTATCATGCCCACAGTTTCTCAGAGTTATCTCCAAGTTAACACTCATGAGTTGTGCCATACACTTCAGCAAGCTACATGTTAATGTTGTACAGTGTGTAGTGTAGAGTGTATAGTATAAACTATATACAGCCCAAAATCTGCACTATATATATATATACACACGCAGTGTGTACACACACACATATATATATATATATATATATATATATATATATATATATATATATATATATACATATATACATATTTATATACAAATCTTATATATATATATATATATATATATATATATATATATATATATATATAGTGCAGATTTTGTATATACACACAAACACAAACACACACACACAGTGTGAGCTAGTATTGAATTTCACAATTAAAAAAACACTACTTCCACCACTGCTGATGTGTAGTGGAATTATACAATACAATATACTGTATTATACAAAACATGAGTTATTTATTTTAAAGTAAAATATAAATATTGCAAGTATAAAAATATTCACTGCCCTGTCTGGACATGATTATCATAACATTAATTATTTAAAATACATAGCATATAAGTCATAAGGTATAAAAACAAAACAACATGGGCCACGTCGTAAATGTTTGTATGTTTTATTATTATTATTATTCCACTATGAAAATATATATACAATAAATAATTTGGATTTTCACTATTAAAGAATCTGAATAAATAAACTAGGGTCTAAAAGTCGGGTCATCAGCAGGGCTTCCCTCTCGCCTCGTCTCGTTCAGAGAGAGAGAGTGAATTCATTCTTCAGTTTTCTAAAAGCAGTCCAGCTTTCTGCACCTAGGCTCCGTGAACAGTTCCTGAGAAGTTAGTAAAGATCCATGAAGCTGCACCAGAACAAAAGGGAAATAAATCCACACACACCGAGAAGTGTTCACTCATTTCAACCAAAATCAAGGAAGGCAATAAATACCTGACATTCGGACAACAGGGAGAAAAGAAATCCACAACGTTTGGATTGTAGAAAAAAAAATATTTCCCTTCGATCTTTAAAATAAATAAAAAATAACGCTGTCTCTCTTAAACTACATTATATCCGCAAAATTAAACCAGCAAGAAGAAGAAAAAGTATATTTTAAAAACAACATAATTTTCATTCAGAAATGTTTCAGGAATGTTGCCGAGAAGCTTTGATCTTTTTAAACAACAGAGTCCTCGTCGAGTGCTGCGTCCTCCGCAGGCCGGACCGTCCACTCCTCTCTTTAATTCGTTCTTGTTATTTTTATAGAGTTTGAATTGTTCGGTGTTGCAGCTGCTCTCAGAAGTTGAGGTGCTGCAGGTCTATGGTGCACAGTGTGCTCGTGAACAGGTCGAAGTCCTCCTCGGAGAAATCCACCGGGCTATCCAGGGAGCTCTGCAGGCTGGGCGACAGGCACGGGTCCCCGGCGAAGAAGGTGAGGTCGGGCAGCGCGGATGATAAGGAGGCGGCGGGGGCAGCAGAGGAGCCGGAGGAGGTGATGGAGATGTGCCGCTGCTCGGAGAAAGACGAGTCGGACGCGGCCCCGGCTGCTGCTGCGGGCCCGGCCTCGCTCAGCTCCACCGCCAGGCCCGTGTTGTCGGCGGAGTTCGTGGTGGGGAACGGCGGCGGGGAATGGTGCGTTGCAGCGACCTCGGAGGAGCCAGATTCCCCGGGCAGCGGTGGGCGTTCGGGGCGGCTCGAACGGCCTCCTTCCCCCGGTGTGGGCTGTGCATTGTCCGCGCTGTCACTAGCGTAGGCGGCGGCCGAAGATGGATCGCCGCTGACCCTCTCGCCCTCCAGTGTAGCCTCCCCCGTACCAGATGCCTCCAGCGGCTGGCTCGAGTACGGAGAAGAGGCATCGGCGCCTTCCAGCGGCTCAAACCCGCCCGGGTCGCTGGACTCGTGGCCTCCACCGTCTCTGTGGTGCGTCGTTTGGCGCTTGTGTTTCATGCGCCGGTTCTGGAACCAAACTTTGACCTGTCGCTCGGTCAGATCCAAAAGGGCCGCGATCTCCACCCTCCTGGGCCGACACAGGTACTTGTTGAAGTGGAACTCCTTCTCCAGCTCCAGCAGCTGCGTGTTGGTGTACGCGGTGCGCAGCCGTCGGGACCCGGCTCCTCCACCATCCAGACCCGCCTGGCTCGGGTCTGCAGGGAGAAAGACAAATAAATTAGGCAAGGGGGGGGATTTATTGTGCGAAAATCTTAAACTACGCTCATTTTTTATTTTAGTGTTATTTCCTTTTAACTTCAAATTGTAATCTACTTCATGAAAAGCCCGTAAAACCTCTACAGTTTTATTGCGTCTTAGATTTCGAGCCAAGAAATAAGCTGCTTCGGCATCAAGCAGAAATCCCCTCGGCTCTGCTCTCTGTAATAAAACAGTAATAAAACACACACACACACACACACACACACACACACACACACACACACACACACACACACACACACACACACACACACACAAATCTCATAAAAAATACTCCTTCCAATTACACTAGCAACCAAACTATTAGATGAGACCAATTTGGTGCTGGTAAAACAGAAAGAGCGAAACCCCCCAAAACAAAGCGCAAATAAAGACAGATGATCATAAATTCAAAGTGGGGTTTTCTCCTCGGTAAAGAGCACAGAGACTCACTCTGAGATTCTGCAGCGTGTGATCAGAGGAAGGCGAGGGAGAGCAAAATAAATACATCATGCTGCAGGGAGGAAATGTGCAGGGAAATGTGGGGAATATCGACGTGGAACGAATGTGGCGCTATCTGTCAGAAACGCAACCAAGAGCATGAGTGACTTTATGAATGAGAGCAGAAAAGGCAGGAAATTGGGCCAGAGAGGAAGAAAAGGAAACAAGAGTTTTCATTTAAAAATACATATGGGAGGTGTGTGTGTGTGTGTGTGTGTGTGTGTGTGTGTGTGTGTGTGTGTGTGTGTGTGTGTGTGTGTGTGTGTGTGTGCGCGCGCGCGCGCGCGTGTGTGTGTGTGGCCAAGGCAAATGTAAAATACAGAAATGGCCCAATCCCCTGTAAAATCAGATTGTGTGCAGTGTGTCTGTTGTGTGGCTGCAGCTCATACCCCAACCCCCCACCTCAACAGAGCTTCGCCATTATATTTCCTTCCTCAATCCAATATGGCTACCATCTCAGTTGTGCTATGAATATATAATGTGAGGGCGCTGCTGCTGCTGATGTGAAATCACAGGAACACACACACTCACACACAAGCATCAGCAGCTTCCATGTGCAGGCTGGATGAGGAAAATAAACCCTCTCACCGTGCATGATTCTGTATATAGTCAGGATACATTCTGGAAGTTGAAGCTCCAGATGATGGAGAAATGAGCGGATGCTGGTGTGAGAGGTTGGCTCTCAGTGTGAAGCTGCTACACACTCAGTGACACAGATAACGTGTGTAAGCTGTTAGTGTGTGCATATTTAGATACATGATGGGAGAGTGTGCACAGCACTGCAGCATAATGCAGGGGTCTGGATATGGCTTCCCTGTTGACACAGCATCACAGCACTGCACAATGCACGCACGCACACGCACAAACACACACACAGAGCGGAGGAAAAAGGCAATGTCATCTCCTTGTTGTATATAACGAATTATTTGTGAAGTAGATGTGAAATGAAGATGCACACAGAGAATAAAACAGGCTGCACATCCCTCACACCCCCCTCACACACGCATGCACCGGCTCCCGCATCCCTGCATACCGACCTGTGGGTGACTCGATGCCCGCCGATGGGTACCCGGAGGCGGTCGGCGACGGGGAGGACGAGGCGGGGGGGATGATGGATCCGCCACCGCCGGAACTGCCCCCAGGCTTAGAGCACTTCTTGGACGACTTCTTCTCCTTCATCCAGGGAAACTCGTGGGCCATCGGACCGGCCGGGGTCGCTGTGACCGGGCCAGGGGCCTGCCCCGGCGGTCCGGGCTGCTGGGCGCCTCGGTGGTGCGTCTGGAGGCCATTAGTGGCAGAGCTTCTCCGGTTCTGCTGGCTCCTCGCAGCCGGTCTCGGCTGGCTGGCTGTGCAGGGGCTGAGGCTGGGGATGGTGTGCTCGAAGGGAGGCGGAATTACTGTCGAGTCCTTGATTGATGAAGTTTGAAATGACTCCAGGGCGGCGGGGAAGGACGTCAGGCACTCTGCTAGGGATGGCTGGCTGTTTATAAAACCGATCTCCCTTTCGAATTCAAAATTCATAGCTCCCTCAAACCGGTTTCACCCTCAAACGACGAGACCCCCGAACAATCCCTTCCCCAAAATAAAAAAAAAAAAACACAAGACACATAAACACGCACGCCGCTCACGCACACTACACAATATGGCTTCTTAAAAAATAAAAAGAAATGAAAAAAAACGCACGAGCGTGAAGGCTCCCGACCGCAGTGGCGTAAATGCGGTGGCTATATAATAATTGTGTATATTGGTGATATTACTAGCGTATGGGGACCTGGGTAAGCTAAACTGAACAACTATGGGACGAAATTGCAGCCAATTCCTGGTCATGTGAGCCGAAGCAGCCAATCGGTGGCCGTGGCCTGGCGGCGGCGATGGCTGTGGGAAGCAGCATTATTATTTTTCCACCAAATGCTGTGGCAGAGACAGGCTCTGGGCTCCCACATGATAGCTGCCATTCTTTTGTCTTAACGGGGGGTATATTCTGGGGAGGGCAAAAAAAAAAGAGAGAAGAGTGAAGGCGGTCGGTCGCCATGTGCGCCGTGTGGGCGGCGGGTCGGCGGCGCATCCCGGTACCGCAAACAATAGAGCATCTCCACTATTATGTTTTTTCCTTCGATCCTGTGAGTGATGTAATGACAGTGAACATTCGGCGAATGGAGCTGGAGCCAGCTCTGTTTGCAATATGGCTCCTTCTGGACTCCAACAAAAAAACAGTGTTTACAGCACTCAGCTCATTAATCTTATAAAGTGTGACAGAAGCTGAAAATCCCAAATTTACACAGAAAGAAATGCGGAGGGGCTTTTAAATGGCGCAGTGGCTCAGGAGGACAGGAGGATGGAGAGATTTACCCAGATCAGACAGAGAGAAAGTTAGATTTATCTGAGAGGAGGTGAGAAGAGAGCCCGAGTGTAAGTGTATGTTTTTTTGTATTTTAACAAGGTCTCTCTATGTATTTAATCATTCTACCTTTTAAAATAGGTGTTCGAGCAGCGTGCGTGCGTGTGTGTTCAAAGAAAGAGAGAAACCTATAGATATTGTCTAAATATAATCTCAACCTAAAATACTCTCTGCACGCAGACTCCAAAATTATTCTTGCAAGCTCGCATGTTTCTCTCTCCCAACCAGAGTGCGTGTGTGTGTATGTGTGAGAGTTAAAAAATGTACGGTGTGTTTACGCGGAGAGAGAGAGAGAGAGAGAGAGAGGGTTCACAGCGAGGTCGCTCCATGATACTAGGAAGGAGAGGAGACATGTTCCTCTATAACAGCAGTAGTAATAACACGGCTGCAGGGACGTGAATGTAACAGTGAGTGATAAGTGAGCAGTTCGCGGCCCTCGCACTTTACAGAACGCACATGTAGGGTTTCTTTAAATAAAGATCAGGACCTCGGGTGTTTAGCAGAGGATATTTTGGGGAGGGCCCGTGGAAGCCCGAGTGGGAAAAGAAGAAGTGCGGTGATCAATCTTTCTGTGGCTGCAAAGAGGCTGACAGTGGGCCGCTCTCTGCCTCAATAACAAGGGAAGCTCCAGTCTTACCCTCTCTGCTTTAGCTCCACGGTTTGTTATCTTCACGCCGCTTTTTACGCGCAGCTCTTACGCACATGGAAACGTCGCAAGGAAACATTTGATCTTTTGAATAATAAAAAAAACAATTTCAGAAACTGGAGCCAATTGGGTAGAAGCTGTTTAGCTCGACTCTGTTTCCCATGCCATTTGGCTTCACCCGGTGACTCTGACAAAACAAGAGCGAGGGAGCCAGAGAAAGCGGGGACGTGTGTGGGAGTAAGGGGCTATTGAGCGCGCAGAGAAAGGCGCAGGCAGTGAGTAGGCCGAGGCTGCATGAACACACACACACACACACACACACACACACACACACACACACACACACAGCAAACACAAGCCCAAACAACAAGCTGTTAGCTCAATACTCCTCACCGCTCTGCTTACATGTTCTTTTACTTATTTTAACAATACTTTTAAAATTTTTAAAGAGATTTTATTGTAAAATTCTTCCCGGTTTATGTGGAGTTTAGGTGGACAGCAGGACGACCATTACCCTGGGAGTGTGGATTACTACTGAAGATGTGGACTGTGTATGAATTATCCAATTTTATTCCATGTTATTTGCTATGTGCTATCTACTTCGCCATTACGTTACTGATAGTGTGCATTTTTGATTTATGATCTAGTATATAAAAACTTCCTTTAAATTAATAACAAGAATTAGTAATAATTGATTTTTGATTTATCCAGGGCCGGGTTTCGAGCTAAATAAATTGTTAAATGAAATAGTTTCAGATTTAATTGTAGACACCATTCTGTTTAGTCTATGGAGTAAAATAATTAGTTTTCATCCTATAAAAACAGCTACTGCTTCCCCCAGCTTATAGGTTACTATATTATTATTATCATCATTATTATTAGGATTGGGAAGCTGAGAGCAGCTTCCAAACGCTGCACAGATATAGATCACATGTGACCATTTAAACAGGTTTCAGTCTCACACTCGTCCCCTTATTAATGCTCTGTTATATTCTGTAGAGTTTACACTGTGCAGCAGTGCTGTGTACGTGCGCGTGAGCGTGTTGCACAGTGTGAGCTGAGCGGTTTTCAGCTGCAGTCGAGCCGAGCTCTTCGTCTGCTTTTATGAGGCAATAAATTAGATCCAATCTCTGCTTATTGGTGTTTTTATTGTCTGTTAGTCCAACGGAGATGTAAAGGGAAGTGCGGCCATTATTTATGGGAGCCTGATTTATGTTCCAAGTTTTAAGCTGTTGCTCTCAGGCCCAGGAGAGAGAGAGAGAGAGAGAGAGAGAGAGAGAGAGAGAGAGAGAGAGAGAGAGAGAGAGAGAGAGAGAGAGAGAGAGAGAGAGAGAGAGAGAGGTGGGGTGGGGTTAGAGACCATGTGACCAGGCCAAGGCTCAGGCCTCAGGGCAATATTTTGGTCATAAACATTAACACAGGACAAACTGGAAGCAGGAGGATCATCACTTGTCTGTGTGTAAGAAACATGGAGACAAAGAGATAAAGGGAGAAGTTGTCAGCTTCTGCTTCCCTTTAAACAGTGACACCCCAGTCTGTGTCACAGGGGACTCATCTTGTGTCTCCAAGTGAAACTAGTTTACTGCCCAACAATGTTTGGGCAGTAAGTGTTTTTGTACATTAAAAGTAAAAAAAAAACAACCCAGGGAGCCGAACAGTGCAGTGATAAAGAGACACATTCAAATGGTTGAGTTGATTCATTAGCAGAACAGTGTAGGTGCACAGTGGTGGTGTCTGCATGCACAGGGACTAGTACATAAAATCTGTCAGCAGAGGCATGGCTGACATCCATACACTCATCGTCCACTGGACTGTCCAAGAGTTTTGGGGCCATGAATCGATCACTAAATCTGATTACTAAATATTTACACAAGGGGCCCCTTTTGCTAATGTTTTTCATACAGCTTCAACACAGACTTCAAGGTCTTGCTCACCATTTTCAGAATAGAGCTAAGGAGACGTCAGACTACTCCACAGAAGTGGCTCTATAAAAAAACACGATTGCATTTTACTGTGATTCTTGAGGGAAAACATGAGGAATGTTCAAGCAGAGAAACAAATTTTTCTCATGAAAATACGTCCAAGTTTAGAGGTCAGGTCGGGTTTCAGTGGTTTGCACAAGGACACTTCAGCAGCATCGGTTGCATGTTTAAGGGAGTTCAAAGTAGCCCAGTTTTTTACAAGAAATCTCTCTGCCTACATTAATTTCCCCCTAATTGAATTTATAGACTTATATGATTCGTTCAGCGCCTGAACAAATCGTGAGAACAGACTTTGAACAATGATTTATCAGTTAACAAACCAACTTTTCCTCCTCAGTCTGCCACCCTCCTCATTTTTGTGGAGTCTTGGCTCTAACCAGCAGCTAAACAGCAGGATTGTAAAGTATAAAGCAAGAAACCTTTGTAAAGCCATAGGAGACAAGAGCAGATTTAAAGTTTTCCTAATGGTTAAAGATGTTTCGTTTTTTTATACAATAATAATAATTGGGAGTGATTTGTGACAGTGATGCTGATCCTCTGGCCCGATACTGACATCAGTGTCACGTCATCCCTGAACCAGGAGCTGCTGGATAAAAGAGGTCACACCAACACCAGATCTTAAGGAGCAGCATTTTGTTGCCTCAACCATCACTTAATGGTCAATTATATTTGAGGCACTGTAAGCAATACACAACATGAATCAGACAAATCATTTGCACAAAAGATGCACGTAGATACAATATAGTAACAGCAAAGTCTTTGTTGCGTTCTTAACCAGCTGATGTTTTAAGGTTAGTAGGGAATATGTTACCTTCAAAAAAGAGGATAATCAACCAGAACATGCATCAGCGTGAAGGTTTGAGTTGTAAACCTGGTGTGCACCCATCTTTTTTGGCCCAGCTGGAAGCCAAGCGAAACCCAGCAGTGGAAAAAAGTGGTGGTTTGTTGCCATGACAATCACTATGACTGGTGTTAGCAGGCTTTCACCTGACAGTGAGGCTGCCTATGAGGACCGGCTTTGATGCTCTTGGCTTTTATGGGTAATGACCTTCGATACCTGAAAGACCGTGAGTCCTGAGAGTCTGAATAAAACTGACGATAGCTCTGAATAACATAACCTTTTATTAAAGAATTGCTCGACAGACAACTCTCTCAACAGTGAAAGAAAAGCGAGCTACAAATGACAAAGAAAGAAGTTTGTTTTTTTCTCCAAAAAGACTATTTTTTCCAGCTAATAGTTTGTCTAACTTTTCTGACTATGCAAGGGTGGGTCACCAATCCCCATCCTTACCTTTTCCTTGTACAAGCCAAGACATTTATGTACAAGGGTCATTATAGGAACATAAAAACTACTTATTTTCTTCTAAAATACAAGAACTAAAAAATTTAACTTCAGTACAATGGACAAGAAACAACGTTGTTTTTTTTTTCTTTCATAACAGGTAAATACTAAAAAAGTACAGTATTTTTTCTCGATATAAATACATGAAGGATAAATAATAATACAAAACAGAAAGTCTTTTTAAACTGGCTATAACAAATAAATATTTAGATATGAATGTTCACTTGAACACACATTGGCGAAAGACGCTTTGATTGGAGGGCCTTCCGTCTTCAAAATAAGATTTTATTATTATTTTTTTTACCTTTACCCATCAAAATGTAAACTCTAAGTGCAACAATAATGCCCAGATGTGAAAAGCATGTGTACGAATCTGCATATTAAAAACCACTAGTTTACTTTGTGAACATCAGTGAGTGCAGTGCAGCTTGTTACTCATTGTTTTGCACAGGGCTGTAGTGTGTGCTGCCCCAAACTGCACTCACTGACCATTCAGACCAATGAAACCAGTTGTTTTTAAAAATGTGTGATACACACCATCTCATATTCCTGGGACATGCATTTTTGTTCAAATATATACCCTGTATCCACGTTAAAAGTGAAAGATATGTGAGAACAGAACAAAAAAAAACAATACAAAATGTGGAATTTTGCGCAATGGTGTGGCGCTAATGTCATTGAACCCTTCCAGAGAGAGAGAGAGAGAGAGAGAGAGAGAGAGAGAGAGAGAGAGAGAGAGAGAGAGAGAGAGAGAGAGAGAGAGAGAGGGCAATGACTTACCCCAACATAAATAAATAGTGTTCTCCACTCTTATTATTTACCCTGTGTCACTCATGTGCTAAAATAAGAACATTTAAAAAATTCTCTTCCATGTCCTCTTGTGTGTTTGTTTGAAGATGTCAACAGCTGGAAAACCTGGCTGTGTGTGTCAATGAAAGGAAGCTAGCTTAGCACTGCTACGTGTGCATGTGCGAACGTGTGATTAGCCAACATAGCTTGACCCACATATGTCTCTATGGGAGCTAGCTTAGCCTTTGAGTGTGTAGCTTCATAAACCCTGTTAAGAGTGATGGAGGTGGTGGTGAGTGCATGTGCAGTGATGGATGTGTGAGGCTGTGTGTGTGTGTGTGTGTGTGTGTGTGTGTGTGTGTGTGTGTGTGTGTGTGTGTGTGTGTATGGGGGGGCTATTTTCTGCCTCCTTCAGAAGCCATGTGCTGCTGCTACAGACAGGAGACAGTGGGTTACTTGTGATTGAGTCCGGACTGACAGAAACAGGTACGACGGGAGACAAAAAGAGACAGTGAAGGGAGGACCATCCAGTGGTTTTATGTGCTCTGTGGAATCTGGTGGGGGGGGGGGGGGGGGATGAGCCAGAAGAAGACCAGCTTCAGTCATACATATTTCTGCTCTTCCTCTGCGGCTGATGGAGAGGCAGGGCCCTCCACATAGCTCAGCTCGGCTGACAACAACATGTGTTGCCTGGGGGGGAGAGAGCTCAGCGCCATAAATCTAACCACCTCGTTAACTGCCCATTAAAATCTCAACTATTTCATTTACCAGGCGGGAGAGCTGTTTGTGTACGTGTGTCTTAGGGGGGAGATTTTATTATCAATGTATAATTTTACACCACATATAGCTCTAACACAGCCATTATGGGCTTTTTTTACTCAATGCTATAGCTGAACTGCAACAATTGTTGCAGGATGGGGTTTATCACTAGTAGACAATTAAGTTTCCAATATTTTCCCTAGTAATGTTAATATAAAACATAACCCAGTAAAGTACTTTAATTTAGATGTTATTTGAATAATATTTTCATGAAAAGCTTTTTAGAATGTTCCATAGTTAATATTGGGAGTTGTCAGACTGACTGTGCAGTCGTATTATTAGAATCATGCTGTCATGCCATAGAGCTGGTGATGTCTCTACACTAGTGCCACAAGAGGAGCTTTACTGTTCTCAGGGGAGCACTGGGAACAAGTGACTGTGCACCTTCTCTCCCCTGCCTACAGAGTGATTCACAAGTCATACACTCAGAGTAGGGACAATATTTCTATAAAAGGGTTCATGTGAGGATTGGTAACAAAAGAATCAACTGATCTGAAATGAACAATTTAAATCACAGACAACGTCCTCTAATAAATTAAATGTGTTATTCCTCATTTAGAGCAAACTTGTGTCAGCATGAATAGTTTATGGTTTGGGTAAAATTACTGCTACTAGCAGACACAAGCTCTGTTTAGTTGCAATTAAATTGTCTGCACTTTGAAGGTAACAGCGAAAGCCCTGGCAATGATCGGACTTGATGGGGCTCTTTATGAAGGCAGTGGATACAGGGTGGGGTTTATTGCCCCCCTTTCTGACTGTAGAGCACAGGACAAACCACGGGATGTCTTCAGTCTGTCTTGTTTTGTCTCCCCTGTCATCCCATGGCAGCAGTACAGTCCCCACATGTTAGTTAGTCTGTTAGTGAGTCGCGTCGTGTTACTTGATGTGTGTCAACTTCACTATTTCCTACGTTGTCATTTTTTTCCAAACCTGCTACAGGTGAGTGAGCTTGGGTGCTTCCTGGATTCTGCCCTGAGTCGAGGTGTGGTGCGCTGACAGCTCAGTGTATGTGGGGTGTGTGGGTGGGTCACAGGTACCCGGGGGGGGCCCCCCACCCACGTGGTGCTGGTTGGCGGCTGACATAGCCCCTCCGCCATTGTAGTCCATTGTTTGATGGTGGGGTGGTGTGGGGCCTAGGTGGTTTAGCCCATAAATGGAGGGCCCCGAGCCAGGCATGGGTTCCACATAGCTGCCACCCCCCACATAGACTGGACTGGCCTGCATGTTGGTGGGAGTCCCATAGCCTGCATTGGTGGCCTGCACTAGGCTGTGGTGGGGATGGGGGTCACCATAGTCTGGGTCTGGGGCGCCGTACTTCTGCTGGGAGGGGCAGCCCTTCATGGGGACGTTGGAGTAGGCAGTGGACATGGAGTAAGACACTCCCTGGTGGGGTTTGCCAAAAGATGGTGGAGATGGGGCATCATAGCCTGACCCCCCTCCCCCACCCATGGGGTGTATTGAGTTGAGGAAGCTGGCAGAAGACTGCATGGTCAGGGGCGGGGAGCCGGTCGGTGAGGGTCCACCAGAGCTGGAGCTCAGGCCCTTGGACTTTTGGTCCTTCTTATACTTCATGCGTCGGTTCTGGAACCAGATCTTGATCTGGCGTTCAGAGAGGTTGAGCAGGTTGGCCATCTCCACGCGCCGTGGCCGGCACAGGTAGCGGTTGAAGTGAAACTCCTTCTCCAGCTCAACCAGCTGGGCGCTGGTGTACGCCGTACGAGCCCGCTTAGATGACGCTGACGACCCGCTTGTAGGACTCTTCTCCCCGCTGCTACCACTTTCAGCTCCTCCTGATGCTGAGGACAGAAGAGAACACATTTAAATGTTATGACGTGAAAAAATGGACAGTCAATAAAGAAATAAGTAAGAAGAACTAGCAAACCCCATCCAAAAAAAAAAGTATTTACAGGGTGAATGTAGGAGATATTTTTCAAAAAGGGGATAGAGTGAAAAGCAGGTAAAATGATGATGAAATATCAAATTGAGAGAGCTAGAAAAGCAGAGCGAATAAAACAGTCTGCCTGCATGCTGGAGAAAATTGAAAGCATTCAGGTTCTTAATAAAGCTGAGGGGGGTCTGGACAGGCCGGCTGAATTATCCCTTGATATTAGTTGTCAACACTTCATAACAGTGTCAGTTATTAAGAGACCACGGCCCTGGTGCTGGCCGAGGGCGGCTATATTGCATCTCGCCTGGAAAGACAAACCCCCCCGAACAGCAACAGCAGCTGCAACACAAAGACCACGAGCAAGACGTGTAGCTGACCTGCACTCAGCAGTTTGTCTGCAAATATCCACTGATGAGGATGATGGTGTGAAAAAGCTCCTGTTGGACATCTTGTTATTTTATAAAATAGATTTGACTTGATTTGATTCAACTGCTGCTTGTGTTAAGTGGGTTTCATGAGCTTTGGGGTTTGGACACCAGTGGGACCTACTGGCTGATTGTAATTCACTCCTAGCATGTTTGTTTTGGAAATAAGAAAAATATACGTTAATATTGACAGAAAGCTTATTATTTTGTAATAAGTAAACTGACCTTTCGATCTCAATTTCAGCTGCTGAAGACATCACATTATGCTTTGCAAGATGTATTGAAGTGGATAGGGCTCTAACTGATCAGTTACCTGAATTCACTGAATTACAGGACACATTTAACTGGAGTAAGGGAACAAAGCACCTGTCAACACAATGCTAACAACGGCCTTCAAAATGATCATACAATTGAATCAACGCCTCTCTGATACGGTTTAAACACAAACATAAACTCCATCTATGTCAACTACGTCAGATATGAATGATCCTAAACGTACTTCAGACCTAGTACATAAGATTATCGAATTGTATACACTTTAAGACCTTGTGGATGCCCTGTGATAGTTCTTCTTTTGCACAAAAAATGAAAAGAATCTTGGCAATTGAAGTTGCTCTCTACACTCTGATGTAAACTTTTTTCACCTTTGTTTTCTTTTCTAAACAGATACGCAGTGTTTACAGGCATCATAACAGTGTAATAATGAAAGAGCTATCCGCAGGAGGTCAGTGCATGCTTGCCATGTGTTTACACTATTAATAGCTGATGCAGAGCAGCTAAAAATAAGCACATAGATCCTATCTGTCTAACTCTATCCATCCCTCAGCAGTATTAACAGTTGACTCCAGTGTTTATTTCTATGGACAGAGAGAGAAAGATGAGAGAGGTCACCATCGTGTCATCTGTCTCTTAATGACTGTTTGAAATCCTCATCAATAAACAGTCTAATCTCTTCTCACTCCGTCCAGTCAACTGAAAGACTTTGAAGACTCTTATTCACTCATTTTCTTCTCACTGATAACTATCAATTCAAATAACAATACATCTGTCTGCCTCGCCATCTTTTATTACACATGCAGATTTGATTCAAATCTATCATTTCAAGCGACTGCTTGTCATACTCGCCTCTCTTTAAAAATCTGCTCTATTGTACATGACATTTAAATTCATCCTGTTAATATCCTCATTTCTTGCAGGGGCTTTCTGAGGAGGCGCGAAAAGGAGAGGAGGAGGCCACAGAGGGGAGGAAGAAGAGCGATGGAAGGCATATAATAACCAGAGGGTGGAGAGAGTTGTATGTAAATGAATGAAGGAGGGCGTACAGGCTATTGGCTGCAGGCTCGTGGCAGCTGGTTAGCCAGACTGTCCTATGACTGACAGTCCTGCTACTGTAATCAACTGCTCACTTGTCACTGATGAGACAACCAGCTTATAGACAGAAGGACATGGGAGTGTCTCTATCGAGTTTAGTACCATTTACTGAAGATTTGTCGATGAATAATCTTTAAAGCACAAATATTTATCTTTTTCCTCACTGAACTCATCATGTGATTATCTTGTTTTAGTCATTATACATACAACTTTTTTCTTTTTATGCCTTTAAACAACAGGGCTGGGCGATATGGAAAAAATCTTATCACAATATTTTTTTCATACCAGTCAATATTGATATAAATCAAGATATAAATCGAATTAATTAAGATTAATTGATCAAATTAACATGCTTTCGACACAATTTGCAACTACTACTACTCTGTATCTTGTCCGACTTTAAATAGCCACAATATTTCCACACAACCAAATTACTCCGACCCTTCTTTTCAACAATGTCCTCATATTTTAAACCTTGGGCTGTGTCCAAGCTTGAGTTTTTGTTAACTTTTTCCGTCATTATTTTCTCCTTTATCTCGCTCCCACTCCTGGGCACTGATGTGCACGGCTGCAGTAGCCCAAACATTAGCAGGTGTGCTGCTGCCGGCTGCTACTCCCTACACTGTGTGCATCAAACTAACCCGACATGGCTGTAACTACATTCCAGCAACATGATTGGTTTCAGCGCGGCGCTATTCTCATTATCATTGGCCGTTCTTGCTGTCTGTCAAAACATGGACGGAATGAGCTCTATCGACATTGTATCAGTTATTTTTTTGATAATTATCTTTATCGTTTTATCGCCCAGCCCTACTTGAAACTATTTCTAATCTTGCCAGATATGGTGTGTGAACCGAGGCTTTGGTACAGACACCGTTACAGCGAGGCTTGAGGAAGTAACTTCACTTGGCTGCTGTTGACCAGGGAGTAGTTTTAAAATGTAACCACAAGCCACAAATAGTTGTTTGTACATTTGTGCATGTGTAAAGTTTAAACAATAAGGTCATTCGTTGCTTTTTCGTAAACTTTAAATGTGCTGTTACGTTTTTATATTTTTTACTTCAGTTAGCGCGCTGGCTAGCTGTTTCCTCCTGCTTCTTCTGCGTCTTTGTGCTAAGCTAGGCTAACAACCTCCTGACTCCATCTCTGCACTTAACAAAGACATAATAGTTGTATTCATCAACATCTTGTACTACTAGTCAATTGTTTTCTCAGTTACATTGTGGTGACAGCGTAACCGCTGACTGGAGTACTGGAAGCAATGTTTTTTTTCTTTTTGAATGAATAAAGAGCGTAATTTATAAATGGCCGCAGACTCGCCAGGAGCAGAAAACAAGGCAGAGACCTGGCAAGAGATTCACATCCACACTAGGCATCAAAGGGCTAAGTTAAGGGAAACTGGTGGTTTTGGTCAAATCTAGAGCTGTGTCTGAAGCCAGCGTGAAACAACACCATGATCTTTGTCTTACTCTAACCAAGTTGTGAGGGTTTAAACATACCAAACATATAAAATGTCAATACAGGTGGTACTGACATTCAAGATAAGATGCTATGGTGGAAAATGATATGTTGCCTTTTATCATTTAAATGATTGGTATGAAACTGTTTTGTGAATTCACAGATAGGGTTTAAAGAAATCACAATTGAATTTCCTTTTCAATGGAATTGCTGTTGCAAATTAGTTGCATGTGACTGTAATTTCCAGCGGACAAGTTGGATTCATCTAACTCATGAAATGCTTTGCCTGCAAATTATTCATAATTTCTGTTTGTCATTTACAATATACATTTTCTTCCTGCCTTTCACTTATTTACTGTGTTTTCAGAAGTTTTTGTCAGATGCCATGCATCTGCCCTTTGACCTATTTTACTACTAGCAATGCATAGCAATGAATTTAATTTAAAGTCACCCTACAACTTAAGTAACTTAAGTAACGCAAAAGAGTGAAATTACTCAAATGTGTACTTTTTGGCTCATGCTTTTCAGCTTCTACGTAAAAATGGTTTCTTGGGGAGATGTATAAATGCTTAAGTGAATCCAGCCCATTACTAACATTAGTTATTTTTAAAAAGCAATAAGTAAAATTAGACCAGAGGAAACAACCCATCAGCCACAGACACATAATAACCAGCTAGACTATTTGACTGTGTTCATTTCCCCATCCAATCCAGAGCCTGTGGAAACCTATTTTGCCATAATAGTCTGAGAAACCGTTTTTTCAATCCTCTTGGGATTTGGGCCTTGAAAGAGGATGTTGATAAGAGAGGTGAGGAAAGAGGGATGTGGTGCAGGGAAGGAGAAGGCGGGATAATAGGTACAACGACGCTAATGAGGAAGGAAAATGAAGGAGGAAAGAAATAGATGGAGGACAGAAAGAGCTGAGAGAAGGAGCCATGAGAGAGAGAGAGAGAGAAAGCAGACTGGTTTAGAGGGAGTAATTGTTGTGCCAAGCCATGTTGTTGCTGTGGTATAGTCTGTGTGTGTGTGGGGGGGGGGGGGGGGGGGGGGGTATCAAAGCAAAGACAGACAGAAAGACAGAGATAAGTGTAATCTAACACACCGTTGCCAGAGTTGTTGCTGGGTGAACAGTTTTTCTGCTTGGTCGCCTGGCGGCTTTCTTTCATCCAGGGAAAGATCTGCTTGGCCATGGTTGGGTTCGGGGGCAGTGAAGAGGAGGAGGAGGATGTTGAGGAGGAGGAATTAGAGGACTTATTGGGGGCTGATTTGGAGGCTGAGGAGGCCCCATTGCTGCCCCCCGGCTGCTGAGCCCCTGTATTACCGTTGTTGGGGTTGGGGGGTAGTGGAGGGGACACTTGGGAGCCAGGGTGGTGCTCAGGTGGCAGGCTGGGCCTCATGCAGCTGCCATTCAGCTCCTTGGTCTTGGCTAGCTGCTGCTGCTGCTGGTGGCCACTGTTACTGCCCAGCGACTGTAAAGAGCAGGCAGAGCGCTGGTACGAATCCACATCCAGATGGGTCGCCGACTGGAAGGCCGGCTGGTGGTGGGACACTGGGACCGGGGCATCATAGCCCCCAAAGCCGTTGGCGGCTGCTGCTGCCGCCGCTGCTGCCCCCTGCACCTGGTAGGACGAGTAGCCACCGAAGAGCGTCGAGGAGTTGTCGTAGTACGTGGTCTTCTGCATTTCTGAGAGAAGTGGCGGCGTCTGCTTGTGCTCCGGTCCTTGTTGAAAACCACTGCCGGAAGACCATTTGGTACCGGGGGTCACGTGACGGTGTCTCTCCAACGGTCCCCTGCAATCTGACCTGAAAGGTTAGGAGAGGCAGAATAAAGAAATGAGAGCGATAAATCCATCTTCCTTCAATGAAAGGCGCCATGACATGAATAGAAACCACTGCTTTTCTTTCCTCACCCTCACCCCCCTCCTTACCCTCCCCCTCCCCTCTGAGCCCAGTGCACAGCCTGCAGATGCTCTGGTGGTGGGGGCACGAGGAGGGCAAACTGTGGTCCTACTTTTGTATTAATAGTTATAGAAAATAGAAATGTTACCTTCATTAACCATTATTGTCATTGTTTATGGTAAAAGCAGTTAAGTAAGTAGATAGTAAAAAAGGGGCAGTTTTTTTTTAGTATAGGGACTAATAAACAAAACAACTTTTTTAACAAGGCACAAGATTAGGATTGAAAACATTAATGGGTTGTAATGTTTTCTATCCTAAACTTAACAGTGCATTGTGCCACACTTTCCCATACTATTATTATTACTGTTATTATTATGCATATTATTATTAGCTAGTATTATAGTTATTATTATTATTGTTAATAATAATAATAATAATAATAATAATTATGAGTAGTGGTAGTAGTCTATCTACTCTTACTGTTGATAGTGATAGTAGTTGTAGCATTGTTTATTTCCTATTATGTAATTTACTAATTATCTCATCAGTTAAATAATGTGTGAGAGCAATATTATGCTTTTCCTTTTAGAAATAAAATGAAATACAACCCCCGCTCCTTTCATAATTATTTTCTAAATTATTATCTGCAGTGATTTCATGTTTGTTCATTATTTTTTTTGCAATAAAGCACTACCCCATCGTGTCAGGTGTTATTCGATCTGGACGTGACGTGCTGTTGTGCAATAAGCGGCAGTAAATGCGGCCTGTGTTATGTTTTCCTTGTGACTGATGTAGGTAGCCTATTTCTGTCAACCTCTGCCTCCCACATGTGATTTACTGTATCCAGTCTGCTCGGCTGTTACCTCACTCATCCTCCAGCCAGAGGAGTCTGTCTGCGGCAGCGATCATTGCTGAATGTCGGCCTGTCCCCGCATCACACTGGACTTTAATAAACAAGTCAAATCAAATAAACTAATGAATATTACCGCACTTTATCAAGACGTTTAAAGCTGACTTATAAATAACGTATTGACGGTGAATGTCATCACGTGGGCAATGCCACATGTGAGAATCTGTTATTTATTGTTTTAAAAGGGGATTTTTTTGATTTCTTTTTTTGTCTGAGTAGATTTAATGTGTTTGGCTAAATATTGCTTTGTCTTCATTTCTATTCTGTTTAATTAAAATGGTGCGCCGTGAAAAAAGAAATCATGAAAAGATAAACAATTAAACGAAAACACTCGGGCTTGGACAAAAGATGCTGGTGGAAGATAAAGAAGGAAAGAAAGCTCGGAAGAAGCTTCACGAGTCAGTGATCCATTAGGGTCGGGCGGTCAGAGTGCTCTATCATGGCCCCTTAAGGGAAAAAAGGAGGTAGTAAAAAAAAATCAGTGTGTGAGCCCCCGTGGACTCCCTATCTGGAGCTCACCGCTGGGGTGGGCCTGTGGCCGGCTTGTCAAGCGAGGGAGCACCTGGCATTCATTTCTCCTCCGCAGAGATAACACGGTGAGCGGGGGAGACGCGGAGCCTCCGGAGCCCCTGTGTGCTGGAGCTGCACAGTTTTAAGTGTTTTAGGCCTGAACTGTTACCAATTAACAGTCCGCTGGGTTCATGCGGCCACACACATGTTACTGTTACTGCTTTATAGCGTCGTTAAATCACACACGTCACTGTGGAGAGAGTGAAATAAAAACAACTGGCTGAATATGTGACATCATTTAGACGTCAGGCCTAAAATTCAAAAAATACATATTATTTAGAAACAAAATTGAAACCATGTTGTGGAGTATATTTTAAGCCTCGCTGTTATTTGAGATTCATGAATGTGTTTTAGTTAGAAAATAAAAAATACCAGCAGCACACTGGGCCTGGATGATATTTATCAGAAATAAATAAATCCGTCAATGGCAGCCGGTAAAAAGAGCAAATATGAAAATCACCACTGAATGAATTAATACATAAATAAATGCAGACACAATGTGTGATAGTTTTTCTACAAAAACAACAACACATGGGCTACGCCAAATAACCCAAGTGTCACATTTAAATGTTTATAGAATGGGCTAAATAGCGTTAAAATAATGCAATTACTCATAATCCTCTTTCTTGATGTTTTACTATTATTCCTTTTCTTTTTCCTTTCAAAGATTAGACAGAGCAGCCCGACTCCAGCTCTCAGCACGTCACACATGTCAGCCATTTATCTTTCTGGGAGACAAGCTGGAATCCTAATTATTTACTCTGAGGAATAGTCCCAAGGAGAGAGAGGGGGAAGAGAGAGGCCGGGGCACTGAGTGTAGGAGGAATATGTTATTAAATCATATCGCTGTTTCGCCATTAAACAGGACACGTAATGTCTCTGCCACTATAGCTTGTAGGACCAGAGCTTAATACAATCACCAAGTTTACTAGACGCCTCCCTGAATAATCCACTTACACTGACAGAGGAGCAGCCACCCAAACAAAAACAACGGAGAGAGAGAGAGAGAGAGAGAGAGAGAGAGAGAGAGAGAGAGAGAGAGAGAGAGAGAGAGAGAGATAGAGAGAGAGAGAGAGAGAGAGAGAGAGAGAGAGAGAGAGAGAGGTCGGCCTTGGTGTCCAGTGTCTGTGCTTTACCCTGGGATATAAAATTACAAATGGCGCCTGCCATGAAGAGCATTGCAGGCAGGGAGACACACACACACACACACACACACACACACACACACACACACACACACACACACACACACACACACACACACACACACACACACACAGTGAATGCATTAACTTGGACAATCCACGTATTCCTTATCCCATTAACACACACAGGGAGGGGAGCTGTAGTGGGGGCTTGTAATTATATTGAGCTGTGCCCAGAAACAATGAAGGTTTGGCCTGATCGCTGCTATTGTTGCTGTTTGTCCATGGCCTCCGTTTGGGCTCAAACAGTGAAGCATGTGCGTGGGGATGAAATTACAATATCTTAATATTGTAGTAAAAAAAAATTAAAATAATAATAATGTCAAATATGGGCAAAATAATCAAACTGAGGCCCGCGGGGAGAGGAGGGAGAGAAGTGGATCAGCATGAGATTAAAAAAATGGTCGTCCAGTGCTTTGTAAATAAATAGCTCTAAGTGAGGAGGAGGCAGGGACAGGAAAGGAGAAGAAATGAGAGGAGGAAAAAAGAAAAGGACAGAGATGGAAGGCCGACAGAAGGGGGGCTGCTTGCGGCGGGGAGCTGCGGCGGCTTCAAGCATTGTGAACTCTTCTTGAACCGGGATTGAAGTCTATTGGGCCATAAATCACTGAGCCACTCCACAAACTGCACAGCGACACAAACACGCGCTGAATCTCTGGGTTTGTTGTTTGAGCCCGGGCATCACCGGCTGGCCTGCCCGCCTGCCCTCCTGCCCGCCTGCCCGCCTGCCCGTCCGGCCGCCGGGTGGTGGTGGTGGTGGTGGTGGTGGTGGAGATGATGCTCCTCCTTACCTTCCTTAGCACCGGTGGTCCCGGTCCAGTCCGGCGCGGACCCCGCAGCACGGCAGCATCACAGATTAGTCCCCACGCACATCCACGAGGTAATCGATAACAAATAAATAAATAAGCAACGACTCCAATGGCTTTCTCCGCCGTTCCCCTCTCCCCCTCTCTTCTCCGTCTTGTTCTCCTCCTCTCCGCAAACCCGCCGCTCCTCCGGTGCTGCCTCGAGACTAGCGCGACTGCTGGCGACCACCACCACAACAACACCTCCCGGAGCCAGCGGCGGCGGCGGAGGAGGCGGCGGCAGACCGGGCTGCATGCGCGGTGGTGGCGAAGCGGACGCCGCGGTGCATGAGCGCCCGGCGGAGGAGTGAGGTGGACGGACTTGAACGCGGGGGAGGGGGCGGAGGCTCGGTCGGTGTACACGGCCAGAATTAGCAGCCGGGTTCGGTGAAGGCTACGGGCAGGCTAGCTGTAGCACACAGCAGCTGAAGGGGCGCACCGGGAGCCTGCCTGCTCGCAGCCCCCCCACCTCCGCCCCCACCCCCTCCACCTCCGCCCCAGCACCACCACCACTACCACCACCAGCAGCAGCAGCAGCAGCAGCAGTCCTGCCTGCACCGCGGCCGCCTCACAACAATGGCCTCAAATCCCTGTCTGTTTTAAGCCTCGGTCTCCACCAGCCACTCTCTCATGGCCTCTGAGGAGCGAGTCCACCATTAAATGTCACCCCATCGCATTTTCTTTGAGGGGAGGTTTAGCGCTCTTCTTCCGTCTTTCTCCCCCCTTCTCCTTCTCCCTCTCTCCCTCCGTCCTCCCCGGTCTCCCGCTTCTCTCCGGCCGCCTCTCCCCCTCTGTCTCTGGCTGTGAGTTCTCGCCTCGCGTCGGTCTCTGACAGGCTGCAATGGTGGGCTTACTCCAGCAGCAGGAACCACATATACTACTACTAGTGTACTGTTACTACTACAACTACTACTACTACTACTACTACTACTACTACTACTACTACTACTACTACTACTACTATTACTACTACTACAAGTGGTGGTAATAACATATTATTGTGGTGGTGTTGGTCACGAGCCGGGTATCTGTCACGCTCAGTGTCAAACAGAGTTTGTGTGTTCGCATGAACTCATTTCTTAATATTTCATATTTCATATTTCATCTTGTGCCATCCTAACAAGTCTACAGCTGACTAGTTTCAACAGGGGAACTCTGACATAACTTTTATACGATACAAAAACATTTTGAGGGAGTGGGGGTTAAATTATCTCAACTTTTATTTTGTCTTATGAATATGTTCTTATGAAAAAAACAGGTCTCGTTTGGTTGGTATCTTTGCCCTCTTCTTTCTCTACTAATTATAGGTCTTACATTAGGCCCTTACACAAGTGTGATGTGGAGGCCATGGTTCTATTTAAGGTGGAGAAAGATGCCTGTGGTAGTGTAGCCATATTTACAGTTTACAATTGGGGATAAGCCTCGCTGCTTTTGATTGCTTTGGTTGGGAGGTCATAGTTTATGTAAATAGGCTACTTAGTTTAGCTATGTTAAATTAAAATGATTGGTTCTCTACCTTAATAAATAAATATGCATGAAAACAACGAGTCTCCAACTAACGAGAAGCAATGATAATCCAGTCAAATGAATCGATGGTAGAACCACTTTAGAAGCTGTATTAGTGTTATGGTTCATAATATGAGAACAATACTAGGGAAATTTAACCTGGTTTGAGTCAAATAAAAAAAATTTCAGAACTTCATAATTCGTTCACTGTGGCCAATGCTAAGTTGTATATTTTAATTATATTATTAATTACTATTTATAATTAGATTTTGACTATTTACACCATCTTAGACAGTCACTGGAAATGCATTTGTTCTTTAAGAGTAGGCCAGAGCATAGCTACAGCTATTCAGAGTCATATTCATAGATTAAATATGGCATCATATAAACCCAATGTGAACAAATATTCATATAGTAGCCTATGTTTTTTTTTGCAGGGTTGGGGGTCTTATTAAGACTAAAATGTGCTCATCATTAACTGGTGTGTGTGGCAGCTTTAGGGAATAATTTACTAACGTTTCAGAAACATTCCGTTCCTGAATTTACAGGAAATGTGACTTTTCTTTTTTTGTTTGTTCTCAAAGCCCCTCCTGGAGCTCCTTCCATGTTGCCCTGCAGAAACTGGACATATAGGCCTACACTGTTAACATGTCATCACCTCCTCTCCCCCTGATGCAGCTTCTGCACAGGGAAAGTACATAAAAAAAAAGGAGGAGAGTGGCCTAAAAGGCACAGAGAACAGTAACAAATCAAGAAAGGACTAAGAGGCACATCTGTCACATGAGAAGCTATATGAGTCCCCCTCCCTTCCATGTCTGTCTACAGAAAGAAAACATTACAAGAGCCCATGTTCTTCATGTGATTTGACTTAAACACACAGGGGAGGAAGACAAGGAAGTGCAACAACATGCGAAGAAAAAGGTGAAGTAGGCTAAAAATAAAAATAACAAGAATGACAAGAATCCCCAGAGGAAAAGAGACACAGAGGTGAGATCGAAATGGAAATGAAAATATGAAGGCACACACCCGCACACACAGTCTCTGTAGCTCTCTCTCCCACTTCACTGTATTTTTATTATTCAGGACGCTACCCCTGTCGTTTATGGCTACGTAAGATTTATGAGTTCTCTCGCACCCAGCGGTGTGTGTGTGTGTGTGTGTGTGTGTGTGTGTGTGTGTGTGTGTGTGTGTGTGTGTGTGTATACACAGCCCAACTTTAAAACAGATAGCATTCGCAGTGGGCTGCTGGAATGAGAGGATGAGCTCGGTGTAGGTGGGGAGGTGGGAGCCTGAAATGTGTCCGGCTGCAACTTTCCCTCCCGGCCTCTTTGTGTGCGGACAGAGGGATCTGCTAACTGCTGCTGAAAACCCTCTGCACTCATTAACCAAACCTCTAATCAGCTATTTTTTTGTCCACGTCTTTCTTTCTCTCTTTCTTCCCATTGAGCCTGGGTGTGTGAAGAGGAGATCTGCAGGAGGACGAGGCGGTGGGGATTACATGTCTGTGTTGACTTGTGAGAGCACGCCGGTGCTTGTAAAGGCTGGAGTTATTCTTTATTTTCCTTGGATGGCAGACGCGCACCGGCGCCTCCGTGTTTCGGATTGAGTCACGGGTATTGGGTTTCACAACTGAAACTCTGTGCCCTGCAGAGCCATGGAAATCCTCTGTCTGTTTTTCTTCGTTTTCCCCTCGGGGACTTTAGACATGTAGGACACTGAGGATGACACTAAGGAATTTCCTCTGACTACGAGATATGAAACGATATTTTCCAGACAGCTTCACTGTTGTGGCGTGGAAACACCAGACTGCTGCATGATGCCAATTATAAAATATTATACATGAATGAAGTAGCCTGTTCTTAATAGTATATTTGTAGAGCATACATGTGGTCTGATAGAAAATACTACACATGTTTTAATGCTGCAGTGTCGTTGCTGTTATGACTTGTAGCGTTACAGCATTCGTGTCATTACTGCAGGTACAAAGTGCTGTTTTAATAACTGTCCTATCAAGTGATGAACTGACCCGCATGTTTCCTGCTGCGACTCTAACCCGCGGCCCTCACACCTCTGGATTATATTACATTAGCACGTGTCATTACATTTCACTATGTACTACACACATACACACACACACACACACACACACACACACACACACACACACAAGGAAGGAATATTTCGCATGTATTCAGACGCAAAAGTAAAATTCGATGTTTAAAGAAAAAGACAACTTATTTTAAAATAAACTATTAGTTAAAAACAAAACCAATATTTCCTGCACATGTATTTTCCGAGAATGTTGTGTCATTTAAAAATCCTTTCGATATTTCCGCGCTTCGATGAGTCCGCACTTTGTCTGCATTGACTTGACAAACTATATAAATTCCTATTTTATGGCCTTACCTAAATAATAGTCATAATAAGAATAAGAACAATAATAATAACTTATAATATCTATTATTTATTCATTTATTTATTGTTGTGTACTTAACTAATTATTTTCATTCAATGGTGATGGGGTGGATTAGTTTAGCTACAGATTGAAACCATTACCAAGGGGACGAATAAAAATCACTTTAAAAACTTTTACCATGAATAAATAATGAGATAAATAGACAGACAAATAAATACCAGCTCATCGGTGTGAAGCTCTAATAGTCTTAAATGATTAGTCCAGCAGAGAGGCACAGAATTCAGTTGTGCACAGTTTGGGTGTAGTGACGTGTCGGTGGAGGACACTATATGCACAGACTCAAGCATCACGAGGAAGAGAGGAAAAACAGTCCAACTCACCGGAAGACTTTCTCCTACTTCCCAATGTTTGGATGGAAAAGAACGGCTTCCAGAAAGCTCCTAAGAACTGCAGTACAGGGGAGAGAAGGGGGGAGATAGAGGGAGAGGGGGGCAAAAGAAAAGAGAAAGATGCAATCAAAAGGTCTTGGTATAAAAAAATCCGATACAGAGCACAGACCTCTTGTAGTCTATCGAGCGGCTGCGACAGGAGAAAACCGCTGTCAGGTATTTCTGACCTTAAATGATTCCCGCTGAAATCCCGGAATAAAAGTAATAAGAGCGGAGAGAAGGAAGGCTGAAGGCTGGCTGGAAGTGATCTCAGATATTATTGATTCTGGTTATCATATTACCCACCCTAATAGGTCTACCATGTTTTTTCTCTGCATGCGTTAAAAAGAAATGGTGGGAAAGCCTTGAACGTTTAACGTGGAAAAATGGCGCTGCTTCCCGAGAGATTGGAGAGATTGGAAAATAATCCCGAGGAAAATTGGAAGGGTTTTGTGGTAATTAACTCATGGAGGAGGCACACAAATATTATCATATAATATATAATACTGAAATATGTCTGTGTTAGGGGCTATGATCCTAAAAAAGACAGAAAATAAACAAATACACTGCTGCCTTACACCATCATTATCTCATACAAAACTGCGGCAACCTGCTATTTTTATATAAATACAGGTTAAATATTATCATACACCAAGCATTCATTCTAACGAGACAGCTAAAGTCAGTATCGAAGCTGTGTCTAAATCCTGCCTCCGATTTCTTTTAATTAGGATTTATCATTAAGACATTATAATTCAAAACCCAGGGACGGACATTAATGTTAAAACACATTTTTGCACAGAAGACAACGAGAAATGTTGCTAAACATCAAAGGACAAATAAAAGGACAAATATATCAAACTGATGCTAGCAGCTGTTTCCCAGTAGTTCTCCACACAGCCCAGAAATAACCTGAGCATCATTCAGACAGAACAGCACAACTCGCGGATCCTGAGTGTTACAGGGCCCGGGTATATCCTCATGTGCCTCACACACACATCCAGCGGTAAATATACATCCATCCACTGTTGCGTGCGGCGGTAAACATTTCCTTTTTTCAAAAATGTAAGTTGCATAATTCTATAACAGCGTCCAAGACCGCAGGATGAAAAGGGCTGTCCGCGTTGTTGCATAGTGGCTGTGATTATTAAAGTGCTGGAATAAAATCTCCGGCTGCCTCTGTTTCTGCTCCTGACAGCTTCCCCCAAACACATAAATCACAAGCAAGGATCCCCCGACCTCCCCGTACCAGCCTGTACCACCACAGCTTCTCCTGCTCCTCTGCTATAAAGTTATTTATTGTTTCCCTCCGTGCACTCACTCACTCACAGCTCTGGCTGCCGTCCATCGCCATCACAACACCGGCCGGGGAGTCCTCCCTGCGTCCCCCCCCCCCCCCCCCCCCTTCCACCCTCAGCCCCGCGGGTTAGTGCGGAAATTTTGGAGCCTCGGAGCAGGAGTGGACTAGTCTAAAGTTGGCCACAAAGTGATGACGGGGGCCGACTAGCTTAGCCAGCTAGCCCATAGGCCGAGACAAAGGGAGGAGGCCGCCTCCAGAGCCCCAGAACAGCTGATGAGCCAAATGTCTGAGAGCAAGAGGAGGCTGAGAGGAGGGGGTGAAGTCACGTATCCAAAGAAAAACAAGGTAGAGGGTTTTTTTTTTTCTCACGCTTGATGAAGTGAAAGCTTGGGAAAAAAGGCAGAAGCAGCAGAAACATACTGCAGGAGTTCAACGAAGCAACACAGTGTGTGTTAGTGCAGAATGATAGAGTATTAGGTGACTGGGAGATGGATGTGGACCAAAAGCTGAAAGTTACAAAGTACATTGACTCAAAAATAATCCTGGCACTTGTCATGTTTGAATCTGACTTCATATTCCACAGAGAAAACTGCAGTATGAATCCGGTGTTCAAACAATGGTGCAGACACTAGACACGTGTCTGTATGTTGAGGTTAATGAAAACAAGTATTTCTTTTCTCTTCTTTTTTCTGATTGGACATTGTTGCTCACTGCAGCTGCAGCTTCATCTTTAAAGTCTCACATATTCTGAACAAACTTTATCACCCCTCTCTGCTGTTATCTCTGCCTGGTCTGGTGGTGCCGGCCACCGACACACACTCACACACACACACACACACACACACACACACACACACACACACACACACACACACACACACACACACACACACACACACACA
The DNA here is from genome assembly GCA_026259375.1 of Verasper variegatus. Taxonomy (NCBI): domain Eukaryota; kingdom Metazoa; phylum Chordata; class Actinopteri; order Pleuronectiformes; family Pleuronectidae; genus Verasper; species Verasper variegatus. The sequence goes on from CM048054.1 coordinate 3,028,713, forward strand.
CACACACACACAAACACACTCACATACCAGGTATGTAAAAGACTGGATGTAAATAAACAGCTGTGAAGCTTTATTCTGTCTTTTTCTTGTTCCTACTTTGACCAAACGGAAAACAAAAGACGACCACAAAAACAACTCCACATGTCAGTGCTGCTGCTTCACAGACTTGGTAAAAAAAAAAGCAAGTAGCTTGTGGTATTACCACAGGAACTGGAAGCCCTCACTGAAGCACTCACAGAGTGACATATTGCCGCACAGCGCTCCAAAGGTGACCTTTGAACTGGAGGAGTGATAGCTCACTTCTTTAATGATGAAGACATTGGCAAAGTGCCCTACAATCCCATTTGTTTTATGTGTTAATCCATAAATCTGCTCGGTGACTTACATTTACAGAAAGTATTTTTTAATCTAACTTTAACGTCAGTTTTAAATATATAGGAATCTTTTCAAGCCGAAAACAGAAGAGACAAAAGCTCAAAGACACTAATGGACACTGTTATACAACCTAAAATAACCACAGTGATGTGGGCTGACAAACTCCACACACAAGCATGTTGGCATAATGATACGTGTCTTTAGTTACAAGATATAAGTGCATGTGAATGTATCTGACTGTTGTTGCAGGTATATATTCTACCAAACTATCAGACTGATGTTCAAATGCACATCACACAAAGGGAATGACAACTTTGTGGACTTGGTGCCATAAAGTAACAAAACTCCCTAATTGGCTCTCTATCGAACCTTGAATCTTCTGATGAGCAGAAGCCTTTTCCAGTCTAAATTCAACCCCTGAAGCTAAAATATAAAGTAGTAAAAACGAAAAAACCTTTGACACAAATGAGAATTTGAAAATCCTTTGGGCTGAAACTGCTGAAACCTCTCTGTTGATCAAAGCCCCCCCTCACCCCCAAGTGAATCAGATTTCTGAATGTGACGTCATGTGCTGCAGCGTCACTAGGCTTCCGGCCACGTACATTCTTTTCAAATGATCTCCCTGGTTAGAATTTTATTTATTTTGGTTTGGATTCATCAAGCTTCTCTTTTCCAGAAGCTGAACTTTTCGGTTTTTGGTCTCATTTAAAGTGCAAAATAAGTCACATTCAAAAATGGACACTTTCAATCGAAGGAAATGTTTATACTTATGGACAATGTAGGAGAATACGTTTGTACAATCTAATGTGACTTGAAACAAATTTTTACATTGAAAGGTTAACAATTGATTAACAGAAAATATGTTCACATAGCACGCTTTCAACAATAGATTGTTTTTTTCATTCCTCCAAAGCCAAAATACAATTTCTATCTCTCCTTCACCAGCAGCGTCGCTTTATGCCATTAGGCCACCAGAGCACCGACTGCCATCACATTATACCTGCTGTATAGTTTCCCTGAAAAGACATTTTTCATCAAGTCCGTTGGAAACTTTCCTTCAAGTGTAATGAGGTCGAACGGCCATGCAGCATCACTGCAAACACCACGGACGCAGCCACACCAAATGGGCGAGTGACGACAAACAAACTGAGCGACGACAAACAAACCGAGCTCTGCAACACATTTCATCTCCTCCAATTTGGGACGACGACACACACGTTTCAACACTGTTTTTCACATAAAGCAGATATTTGCACTCCTTCTGCCCAACCTGGGGAAGGAAGAAGACACCTTACATGTCCCTATTTCTATTTAAATAGAGTTTTGGTTTGTTGCCTATGTGCGTGTTCAAATCTAGGGCAGAAAATAACTGGTATCATAAAAGAAACCTGAAATCAACTTAAAATGTATCAACCATGGAGCATTTTGATGTGGACAGTTGTGTGGGAGGAACATTTAGAAAATCTTATATTTGGGATTTGGAGTTTGGTGTATTTTTCAATAGCTTTTGTTTTTGAGCTGCCCATCCCCTGCGAGTACACATTACAGACTATTCATTTCACAACCAGCCTAAATGATAAAAACCTCCAGTCTAAACACTGCCATGACACAGCTTTACATCTGCTGTACAATAGCAGGATGTGAGCTAAACCGTTAGAAATACCATAGGTCTGCTATTATGCTTCAACTCCCATTGTTTTGGCTCAGGCTCATCAAATCTGAACAGATCTTCCTCACATAAAGTCTGTTGATGCTCCTGGCTGTAGATACATAACTGAGGCATTATACTACTGCTGCACACAAAAGACCTTTTTGAACCCTGTTTAAGCCACAAGCCTCTGCTGAATAAAAGAGTTTCTGGGGAGCCTGCACAAGACGTATAACAATCACAGTCTTCAGTGAATCATTAGCAGGAGAGGGACAAGTGGTGGCTTTACAGCTGAATTTGTTTGTTTGTTCTTTGAAACAAAAAACACAACAACTTTTTGCAGAAATCTAACATTATTCTCATGAAAATCTGTATATTGTTCAACCATTTACATAAAGTGAAACATATGAACCTTGTTTGACTAATTTAACTTGACACCAGTTGCCAAAGCATAACCAGCTATGTAGGGTTGTTCAAATGCTAATGCTTTGTGGAAGCACAGTGAGGAGGTATAACACATAATTGATCGAAAAATAGATTTTTCTGTTTATCAAGTGTTTGTCATTCTCTGCTCATATCAGAGTTTAAAGCCACAACCTTCACTCACTCACTCTTCATCCAAATCAGTCTTCAAACTTCCAAGAAATAATAATGCAACAGTTATCATGCTAATTATCAATACTGACCGATATGGACATTTTTATCTTGATAATATTTTGGCCATATCGCCCAGCCCTGCAACCATGTTTGATTATACAACATTCCTCAGCAAGCCATCATTTTAGCCCTGCTCTCTTTCCCCCTGAAGTGCTCGACCCTGTGTCACCAACAGTCCTGAACCAGAAACTCATGCCATCAGCACCTTCCTTTGACAGAGAGTTAATCTTTATCAGAGATACTAATCTTTAACCTGGAGCTCAAAGGAAGCCCCGGTGCCAAGAGAAAGAGAGAGAGAAAGAGAGAGAGAGAGAGAGAGAGAGAGAGAGAGAGAGAGAGAGAGAGAAGAAGTGGGGGGGGGTGTTTGGGGGTTTAGAGGAAGGTGGGGTGTGGCCCTTTTTGCTCCTGGGCCATGAAAAGTGCCAAGCTCACCAAGTCTGTCAGGGCTGGGGGTGAAGAGGGATGGATGTAACTGTGTGTGTGTGTGTGTGTGTGTGTGTGTGTGTGTGTGTGTGTGTGTGTGTGTGTGTGTGTGTGTGTGTGTGTGTGTGTGTGTGTGTGTGTGTGTGTGTGTGTGTGTGTGTGTGTGTGTGTGTGTACTCTCTAAGAAGTGTAGAGAGACTATTATCTCGACTGGTTTTTAACCTACCTAAATTCACTCACACTACTCCGCTCCCTTCACTGGTTACCGGTGGCTGCCCGCCTCTGTTTCAAAACATTAGTACTTGCGTACCGTGCTGCGAACGGATCAGGTCCAGTCTACATCCAGGACATGGTCAAACGTTACACCCCAGCCCGTTCACTCCGCTCTGCTTCGGCCAATCGGCTTGTTGCTCCCTCACTGTGAGCTAAACACTCCACACATGGTGGAATGAGCTCCCCATTGACATCCGGACATCAGAAAGTTTACACATCTTCCGCCGCAAACTAAAAACACACCTCTTCCGACTATACCTTGAATAACATTTTTAAACTAACAATTTAGTAGCACTTAAATGGCACTTACTTATAGCACTTTGTAGTTTTGCTTTTTTGAAGAAATTGTACTTTCTCGATTCTTGTTGTTCTGGGTTTGTACTCTCATGGTTGAATGCACTTATTGTAAGTCGCTTTGGATAAAAGAGTCAGCTAAATGAAAAATGTAAATGTAAATGTATTATAATATTAACACGATATTGAAGACAATGTGTATAACGTCTAAATACTAAGGTGTCACTGTGAAACTGTGAGCGATGTCAAAGTAATTATTTTGAAAAGATTTTAGATCTTTAATTGTGATCAAAGGATATATTGGGTATATATCTGTAGGTCTATTAAAGACGTATACATTGATGAGCATATTAAAGCTATATTAACAGGAAACAGTAGTGCAAGTGATTTTTCTGAGGTGTTTCTAGTCACAACTGAAGTCACCATGTGTAAAAACACAGCTAGCCCTCCAGTTAAATGCACAGCAACATGCCAGGGCTGCTGGCTCCTCGGTGAGAGGCCCTCAAAAGAAAGAGAAAAGCAACTGAAGGATCGGGGAGGATGCATCAATGTTTAACTTGGATTATATTGAGAACAGAGCCATGTTACTTTGGTTTAGTTGCAGCTCTGCCTCTCACTTTGTCCAACGACTGAATGTCTTTTTTCCGCTGGTTTGTCATTGTGTGTCCAGCTGTGTGACCAAAGACGGATGTTGCTTTTCAGGACAGTCAGCCCCTGTGGCTGCATGTTGCTCACAAAAGTTACATTTCCAGCATTGGCGCGGGGACAGAAGCACTCGGTGATATGTGTTTGTAGTCATCTGTGGTTTGGCAGTGCCTTAAAAATGGATTTTCCTAAGATGTTATTATATTGCTGTGAGGCCCCTTTGCAGTGAGTGTTGAACAACCTGCAGCAGCACAACAGGCTGGTGTCCATTTCCTAACAACATGCTCCTCTTATGACACAGGGATAAGAATAAGAAGCCAGTGATTGTAATATAATCAGGCCACTTGGCCCAGCAGCAGATAGGCCTGCTATTAAGCCTGTTAGAGCAGGATGGAGCGGCTGTATGGATCTGGGCCAGAGCTGTCAGCCTTTATACACTGTGACAGTGTTGGGAACGCCTGCCCCCAATATTTTACTCTGATGGCTGTTTTGCCCAGAGTTTGTCAGTGATGTATGAAAAAATCTATTAAAGCGTGGCTGTGTCGCAGCAGCTGTGGGTTTTTCATGACTTTTAAGTCTCTGTACCTGGAAGCAAGCGGAAACCACCAAGGTCAAGTGAGCTTTACCTACAGTACAATTCAAAACAAAAAAAAAATGCTGTTTTGTCTCTGCTGATAGAGTACAATAATGCAGGCTGCTGTTCAGGTCTGGGGATGAACTGTGCTGGACCATATCTATTGAAAGAATACAGCCATGTGACAAGTACACAAACAACGACAAGACTAAACAAATGAGGTTTAAATGATTTTTAAATACTGAAAAATAACATTGTAATATATTTAATACAAATATATTACAATGTTACTCCTCCATCCAGCCAATGCATTGAATTGACTGTATTCCTATTTTACACAAGCTGATGGATCCAACTCTACATGTGGCTGCTGTAACAATGAGATTTTAATGATCACAATTAATGTGGAATAAACCTCAAATTGTTCCTAATTTAAAATATTAAGAGTCGTAATTACACCTTGGTCCCTAACCAACTGGCCTGTTCTTTCTTAGATGTGGTTTAGATGAACAGTCTGTTTATGTTGGACCATTTGCTGTGTGTTTGGGGGTTGGGCTGGGAGGCATAAGAGCGCATGACAATATGTGGAAGAGAAGAGAGGGAAAGAAAGAATGACAGAGGGGGTGGCGGCTTCTTGAGTAAGCAATCTTTTCACACTATCATAAATCACGGCGTGGCTAGCATGCATCTTCTCTCTTTACACCTAGCCGTCAGGTCGCTATTCTCTACGACTCATTCTCTCTCACACAGAGTCCAGGCGCACACCTCTCTGCTGTCCACACCGCAGTGAAGAGAGAGAGAGAGAGAGAGAGAGAGAGAGAGAGAGAGAGAGAGAGGAGAGAGAGAGAGAGGAGAGAGAGAGAGAGAGAGAGAGAGAGAGAGAGAGAGAAAGCGCCCTCTTGTCTGTTACCTATTTTGAGGCATCTGTCGTCAGCTGCATTCACACACACAGAAAGAAAAAAAAAAGTTTTGGAATAGCAGTGGAGCTTGAACGCGGGCACACCCCGCGGATGCCCCGGCGAGTTCGAGAGCGACCACGGTCACACAACAGATAATTAATGACATGTCGAGCGGTGGAGCGCGTGGGATGGGGACGCCCCGGGAACACACACCGGGACACTGAACGAGAAACATCCCCGGCTGCCTGACCATACCTGCTGTCCTTCGGCGTCTCTCCTCCTGGATCTCTGCTGTTGCACTTTTGGTTTATCCCCCTCCTGGATGCAGGGTGTTTTGGACACGGACGGACACACCGGCTGGAGTATGGAGGACCACAGAAACCCTTATTGGAAAACCTTGGACGTATTCTTCAATGATTCCGGCTGCGTAATTACGCGCAGTCGGCCTGACAGGTCGACTCTTTTCTACCCAGTTCAAAATGGCAATAAAACAGATTTCGTGCCGGTCAACCCCGCGGATTCGCTGCAGTGCTACAGCCGCGCTCACTGAGACGCCTCTGCAACATAACGCAGCGCAAAACTCCGACAATTAAAGCCTACACCCGCAGCGCCAAAGCAGACGGGGACTGCTCGGTCTGGGGCTCGCGGTGCTACTTTGCCCTAAAAAACACACTGCGTGCGCGCGCTCCCCCCCCCCTCCCCCTCCCCCCACACACACACAACACAGCAACCCACCCACCCCTCTGCTTGTTCTGCAAAATCCCCAGTACAGCGGGGCCGGTGCGTGCCTGGCCAGCACCGCGGTCAGGGCTCGCGCTTTTCTCTCCCTGGAGCCTGAGCTTATGCTAGACGGTGGCGCGAGAGCCAGAACCGGGGCGCAGCGCGTGCTCCAGTGTAGGCCCGGTGAGCTGGACGTGGTTTCATCCACAGCCAGAGCTTTTCTGGACTGAGCACATGGCGCCGCATTCCCTGAGCTCTCCTCCTCTGCCAATTTCATTCTTCCTCTTCTGCATCTTCCTCTCCTCACCCCTCCTATGCCACCCAGTCGCTTCTTCTACTCCTTCCTCCCGCCGGTTGGCATCTTGCTCAGCGTCTCATGCGTACACGCTGGTGTTCTTACTGTCCTGACCAGTGGCCGTGAGTCCTCATTGACCTGTAACCTTTACAGACCAAGAGCTTTTAGATTCGTCCCTTCATGATTTGATTGATTATAGATTATGGAATATCTTTTTTACCCACCGCGTCTTCCCCACCTCTCCCTGGCGCTCTCTCCCCACTCGGACCTCTTGGATCGCTCTTTCGCCCCAGGATAGGCGAACTGACACCGTGAACTGTTTCTGAACCGGGCTGCTGACTGACAGCTAGACAGCTCACAAGGTCCTACAGGGAGCTGGAGAAGGGAGGCGAGGGGGTGGGTGGGGGGTGAGTTGGTTCTGGTTCGTGTTCCTGTCCGATTGTAGTAGGGTCTGGGGGCTGAAACAGGGGGTCAGGGGAGTTCAGCCTGACCTGCCCGTGCGTCCCGCCTGCGCCAGGGGGCCAGGTGTTGGTTATTACATGGCGTCAAACAGCGAGCGATCAGAGGAGAGGAAGATGAGGAAGGAGGTTTGAAGGGAGAGAGCGAGAGAGAGAGAGAGAGAGAGAGAGAGAGAGAGGAAATTCCGCTGTGATTTGACCTGTGCACATCCAAGTGTTTCCGCCGCTGTGCTAGGCTTGTTTACACATCCACTGGCGGAGTACAGCGGAGAGGCCTGCAGTCAGAACCACGTCCCGAACATTATTCACACGGTTGCATGCTAGCACGAAAACAAAATCAAACCAGCGAAATGTCACAATTATAAAGGCGATGAATGAAACAACCATATCTGATTTCAGGCCCTCCCACATGATGACCCACAGCTTAAACACATACAGATGTCACAAATGTGTTATTAATCCACACTCTGGTCTATGGTGCCTGCAAAACCCCAGGAAGGACAATATTCGGGAAATAGATACTGCTGCTTCTGTTTTGTGACATATAAACCACGCTGACTGAAATGCTAAAACAGTGAAATGCAGCGTGAGCGTGTTCAGGCGGGTTGTGGGGACATGTTGGACAGACTGGACATCTTTCTTTCTGTCCTGCGCGCAAACACTCACAGTTTTCCTCTGCTCAGCTGTGGAGACGTAATAAATATCAAAGAGACGCACATGACTTTCTCTCGCTCTCTCTCTTTCTGCCTCTGTGTGTGTATTAGTGTTATCAGCCTTCACCGCCACACACACACACACACACACACACACACACACACACACACACACACACACACACACACACACACACACACACACACACACACACACACTGAGAGCAGGAGAGATAAAGCGAGGAACAGGAGGAGGAAAGAGAAAGATAGAAGTTCAATTATACCGAAGCGCTCGTTATTTGCACGTTATTTCCCGTCTGTCCCCGGGTTGATAAAAGAACCGAATGGGAGCGGGAGGACGGCCGTGCCCGGTCCCGTCCTCGTGGAGACATGTCCGGCTCAGCAGCTCGGTCTCTTTCTCTCGCTCTCTTTCTTATCGCTGCGGCGCATGCTGCAGCTCCGCGGCCGGTTGGAGGAGGCTGGGTGGATGGGTCGGTGGGGTGGCAGGATACGGGCTACGGTTTCAGCCGCTACATTTTTACGCGCCTTGAAAACACTGACGATTATAAATTAGCACGAGGCGTCTTACAGGTTTATTCCCAAACGGATAATCGTCACCGCGCGAGGCGAGGAAGTGTCCGGTGCGTGGGGCACGAGACTGGACATCTACAGCCTGTAAGAGATCAAAGATATTCATGCTATAGATTCTATATTAAATACTACTTATAATAATAATATTAATAATAATGTAAGTAAAATATTAAAATGCTACAATATTGTATATTATTATTATTGATAATAATAATAATTTGTCTTTCTAAAACCTCCCCGTTTGATTGGTTGATTTAAGCCCATGTTAACTCGCGCTGTTAACATTACTTTGCCCACACTTAAATCTTCAGCTTGTTAACGTCCAGCGGCTGTAGATTTATGAGGCCCAGCGGTTCTCTGATTTATGTCGGACTGCTTTCAAAGAAGCACTGCTCCTTTCCTTAAAACACACCAAAAATGTTTCTTTCCAGTGCTCCCGTGGTTTCTCACTTGAGAAAAAGACACCGGGTGCGTCTTCAAGCGACGATTATATGTGCGAACCTAAAATGACAAGTTAACTCAGCAGCAGCGTTTTTATGGGAATAGCTCAGGGCGGATCGGAGCGATGAGCACCAGTTTTATGGCTATCGAACACATTTCCAGTGCAGCTATTTTCACTTATGTCATTTCTATTTTTTTTTAAATAACTTTTCTGTCCTTCTTACATCATATTTGCAGGAAATTTACGTGGTCAAAGTAAAAATACTAATACATACATTAAAAATATAGCCTACGTATATTTTTTTTATTAAGATTTGCTTTTATTTGTATAGAAACATAGCCTAATGTAAAATTACATATTATGAATTACATGTAATTTGATAAATTCGATATAATTCATAGGCCAAGTTACAGTTAGTTATATATATATATATCGTTTTTTTTATATCTCTTTTGTATTTTCTCCTCATTTTTGAGTTGGAATAAATCGCAAAAAAACTGTGAGCGAGACAATATGGCTGCCGAAGCCGTGAGTGGGAAGATGCGCTTTGTGTGAACACTTGTCTCTTCCAGACGCGTGGGTCTGCACCGACCTTGTCTTTGACCACATGCAATAAAAGGATGTTTCATTCCCAGTGTATACAAACAGATTTGTGCCGGTTTGCTGTGTAGCTACTTGATCTTGTTAAGGGTTTCCGCCCCAAAAGTAAAGAGAGGACCGCAGAGCTGCAGCTGAATGTTCCTGCTGCACCAGATTTAAAATAAGATTTCAACCAACAATAAATCTGAGTCAAAGACTCTCACTCGCTGGAGCAAGAAGCTCCATTTTAAAGCAGAGCGCAGTTAAATTCACGAGGGTTTTAATAAAAATCGGAGTAAAAGGCGCCATTATTCCTTTAATAGCCTCCACCGGAAGGTGGAAACCAGTCGCTTAGATGATTCTGCTCCTGTTCAGCAAAATGCTACAGCCCCACAATAAAGAAGGTGTAACAGCCTGTAGCAACACACACAAACAAAACTGCAACGTTTTCAGCTGCCTCATTTATACCACTGACGTCACAACGGGCTGACAATGCCTTCAGAGGGTTTTTCGGTGTAAACATTAATTTCAGCCTCATGGTGCGTTCAAGTCTTTCAGGCTATCTGTGTTTTTCACATGTAACAGCCGTGCACTGTGGAGAGGCTGGTGGTGCAGCAGCTCAGGCAGAGGGATTGAACCGTGTTAAGAGAAGCAGAGAGAGTTGTGGCTGCAGTGAGGCCTCACAGGGGCTCAGATCCCCCTCCTGCAGCTCGGATAGCAGCTATAATGGATGTCAGACGACGCAGTGATATCATTTCTCACCACCGCTCCAAACATTTGAACTATTTCTGCCGCGGTTTGATGTGGGACTATATCTCGCCAGACAAAACACACTTAACCGTGGACACATGCCCGGGATAAGATAAGATAAACCGGCTGCTGCCTCTGCTGGCGTGCAGTCCTCTCCCCTGATGTTGGGAACTTGCGGTTTGATTCATTTACCAACGTGCTTCCCTCTGAAACTTTTCTCCACGCTCACCTACCTGCCTTCAGCGCGGCAGCATGGCGGCACCGCGTGGCTTCTGCAAATGCGCGCCCGACGCTTCCATGACACCCACATCAGATATGAGGTGGAGATACGCGGCGAATTATATAAATATGTATGAAAAAAGGGGAAGGAAGGAAATCTTGTCACCCACCCCCCACCCCCCACCCCCCCCCCTCTCTCTCTCTCTCTCCCCGTCTCTTTCTGTCCACAGAAATGAGGCGGGATATTGCTCCTGACACGGCAGCGGACAGAGAGGAATACGCATTTCGAAAAGCGCTCCCCTCTTGCTGCTCTTGCCATTATTATGGGATGGGAAGCCGCGGAGACGCTCTAATTTGGTTACACTAAGGTTTACACTGGTAGTGATGGCCGAATAGGGGAGAGAGGTGGGGGGGAGAGAGGGAGGGGGGGGGGGGTGCAAGAGCCCAGCCTTGGAAATTTAATTGTAAAGTGTTTCCCGATGCACATCCATCCATCTGCACAAGATGCAGCCAAGTGTATTATTATTATTTTAATAATAATAATAATTCTTGATGTTGTTATTAATGCAGTATGTATTTCAATGTGTGTGTTTCGTATGTAGCCTATACAATAAAATTATTTCATGACGCGTTCACTGTCCACTGTCCTGCATTTTGCCTATATTACCACCAGGCTTTACACACACAAAAACGAGCGTCATCTACCATTATAGTGCGTTATGAGGTTAGCGGATGAAATTACGTTTACCCCAAGGCACCACCCACCCTCCAGTCACCTCCACCACCCCACTGCTACTGGCAATGGTAAAGGCAACATTTTTTAAAAAGTTGATAGCTACACATCAACCAAATTCCCAACAACTCACTGAGTGAGTCACTGCATTGGATATCATATAGCAGGAGAATTGTACATTTACAGAATGCAACTAAATTTATATTCGTGGGTATAAATATCGAGGAGCGGGCGGTTAATCTCTGCATCTTGCTCTCATCGCCACATTAAAAGAGAAGAAGAAGAAGAAGGTCTGATTCACGGTGAACGAGTTGAGCAAAAGCAGAGACACTTCAGTGCTGACATGAATAATGGCGCCCAGCTCAGATCCAGCAAACATTCAAAGAAAACACATTGGGGAAAAACGAGGAGGTATAAAAAACTGAAGCCAGGCTGAAGTGTGCAGCCTGCTTTCTTCCATGAACCTAAATGGATCCCATATAAACAAGCCTGCTCTCCTCTAAAATTAGCAGGAGCAGATGAATCATTTCGCTCCAGAAAACGGGTTTTTTTTTGTGTGTGTGGTAAGCAACAGTCAGCTGGTAGTTTTGGTGACACGAATAAATGATCAATTCCACAGCCATTCCCTGGAATTTCTTCTGCCAATGCACAAAGCTTTAAAAAACAAACGGGGCCTGCATGGGCTCATTTTGCTCATTGTAAAAGTCACGGAGTCGAACCGGCATCGTTTAGCTCTGCAGGCTGCAGCTCCCTTGGCTGAGCTACTTGGACTCACTCACACCTCCTGGCTAGATAGATGAGATTTTCCTGACGGCGGGTCTCTGTTTTATGAGATTTCACGGCGGCCGAGGCGCGCCCGGAGTGCCAAATTTAAACAAATCTCCCGTTAATTGGTCTCCGCAGTAATTCAAGACCCGCAGCTACAGCCAGCTACTGTCACACTGAGGGAGGGGAAATAAGGAAACCCACCCCGAGTTATAATCAAGTGTAGAGGGGAGTGTGTGTGAGGGAATGGAGGGAGAGAGAGGCGGAGAGGCGATGGAAACATAACCGGAGCAGAACGAGGAGGAGAGCCGGGAGAAGAGTCTGTGCAGCAGAGATCTCTTCCTCCTTCTTCTCCTCCTGCTTCCTAGTTCCGGTGCATCATCGCTCCATCGACCGTCATTTTGCTCTCTCCCCACCGTCTCCCCACGGCACGGGGAAGCATGATTTATCGCGGGCACCACCATAAACAACAGCACTCCCTCACAAACACACAATGGCAGCCCCGGCCGCACGCTGACACCCTGCCTCACTATAAATCAAGAGAAGTAGCTAGCTGGGGGGAAAGAAGAAGAGGAAGAAGAGGAGAGAGAGGGAGAGAGAGCGAGGGAGGGAGGGTGAGGGATAGACAGAGCCAGATAGAGAGAGATGTAGAAGCAGACAGGAGGTGATGGGAGAAAGATGGAGAAGAATATCCAAGTGCTTCTTAAACTATAAACAGCCATCGGCTAACATTGCATTCCTCCATCTCTCTCTCTCTCTCTTCCCTCTCTCCCTCTCTCCCTCCCTCCCTCCCTTCCTCTCTCTCTGCTTTGCACCGCTTCAACCTATAAACAATGGCTGGTGATGATGATGATGGGTGGGGGGTCATGTGTAAACAACACTAAACAGCAACATGCACGATGAGAAAACACGGCGGAAGATGGGTAGTTTTTTGGGGGGCTGCATATTTACCACGATGTTAAAATAGCCTATGAGTCAGTGAAGGGGGGATCGCGGCTGGCGAAGATGAGGAGGAAGACGCGTGGCTGTTTCCCCCCGTGCGGTCCCCTTCCTTCCTTCCTTCCTTCCGCAGTACTCACGGTGTCCACAGCGACCCGCAAGACGCGCGCCCGTCCAAATTTGTTTTATTGCAGCCTCCTTCTCTCTTTTCTCTTCCCTCTCTCTCTTCCTCTCTCTCTCTCTCTCTCTCTCTCTCTCTCTCTCTCTGTTGGCGTTTCTCAGTGACTCCTCTTCTCCCTCACTCTCTCTCTCACCCCCCCTCTCCGCTGCTATAGGGGGGCTTGTATTCTTTTTTTTTCTTTGAAAAGACAGTTGAGATTTCCACGTCAGACACACACAGGCACACACACACACACACACACACACACACACACACACACACACACACACACACACACACACACACACACACACACACACACACACACACACACACACACACACACCCCGGAGGAGCACCGTGCCTCACCGTTATATTCCTGACGAATACATATCTATTCTTTAACCTCGGCATTAATAATTTAATGAACCACGTGACGTGACGGTCGGGGCGGGGGATTCGGGGTGAGGGTGCTGGTGGGGTTGGTGAGGGTGGGGGTGCTGGTGGTGGGGAGGGGGGGGTTCTGTGCGCCTCTTACTTCGTGGGAGTGGGAGAGCTGCGCGATGCAGTGGCTCTGTTTGAGAATAAAAAGAAAAAGAAAGGAAGATAAAACAAAAATATTAAGAGAGGACCTGTGTTCACCTTTCAGCCTCCTCCCCGGGAGCCACCGTGCGTAATGTGCGTAAAGTAAACCAGGGTAGGTCTGTAATAGAGAGGCAGAGCGATAAAAGATGATTGTCACCAACTCGGTTTCCCTTTCTTTAAAAAATGACTGCCCGCCTCAGACTCTTTCTTCGTTATTCCTCACTGTCACCTCTGCCTCAGCTCGCCGTTACTCGGCTAGAGAGAGGTGCTGGTGGAGAGGAGGGTTGGGGGGGGGGGATTCCTGACACTGTCCCGTCTTATATTTCAACGGATCCGTTTCCAGCAAAGTAGGAAATGTTCGATTATCGCAGAGGAGTTGATTTCTCCCGCTCGGAGTCATGTTCGGCGCGTCCCGGAGCTAAACTAAATATTTAACAGCCGCGGCGCGCACTCAAGAGCAAAACTGTGTCAGAGGAAATGAATCACGGTGGATTCTTTTGACAATTATAATTCATGTTCCGCGTCGAAATGGAAACAGGCTCTTCACCCACATCTGTGTGATCACATGGATCAAAAATTAATATTTTATCTGGACTAAATTTTCATGAACAAGGTTTTTTTTTTTTTTTAACCCTGGTGGGATAACTGCTGTGATTCATTTAAACAGGAAGAGTCTTTATAGAGGAGAGAAGTGGCAGACAGGTGGCACAGGAGAACAGAGCTGTTCCAAAAAGAGATGGAGAGAGTGACACAGATAGAGAGATATTAAAGAGACACAAAGAATAAAAGAGAGAGGATGTGTGTGTGTGTGTGTGTGTGTGTGTGTGTGTGTGTGTGTGTGTGTGTGTGTGTGTGTGTGTGTGTGTGTGTAGACCGACAGAGAAACACCGGTGAGACAGAACCACCCGTCGCGAGGCCGCGCGGGGCAGCAACAATAGAAGGTTCAGAAGCTGGAGCCGCAGAACAATGGAGCTGGAGCTGGAAGTCTGTGCCGGGGCTCACCGAGCTCCTAAGCGGCCAACAAGGAACACTTCAAGGTCAAACAATGGGCCGCAGCCGCCTCCAGACCTGCGGCTGCAGTGCGAGAAGGGGGTTTACAAAAAAAAAAAAAAATGAATCCTAACAACAGCACCTGCCTTCAGGTGTAGGAGCTGAAAATACCCGAGCTCCTCTGCGCATTAAGACCAAACCCACTCCCTTTTTATATTCCACACTGCCACTTTGAAACAACTGGGCCAGAGGAGCTGGTTCAGTTCACAAACGCAGCTTGGAGTTGGGATAAAATTCCTTACATGACAGAGCAAAATTAAATAAATGTACAAATCAATAAGGAGGCATTGTAGCTTTCAGCGTGTTAACAGTGAACCAGTTTAGTGGCAAGCTGATTTATTTTTTCACGTGCACTAAAAGAACACAATCACAGGCTGGGTGGTTTAAAGTTGCATAGAAGGAAACACAGAGGCGGGTCCCCGAGATTTTACCCACAACAAGATTGAAATCAAACATTCGCGGTGGTGATGATGGCGCGCGTAATGACGGCCATAAATTATGGCAATCACAGTGTGAAACAGCAGCTAAGATAAGTCGCAGCAGAGACCTGGGAACGGGCCGACAACAGCAATACCAAGCAGCAACGTAAACGTGGCACAGATATAACAGATACTACTATAATAATCATAATCATAATAATAATAACAATTTTGTTTTGTGATTGTAGACCACCGCCTTTGTTATGTCTGAGAACAGAGGACGGAAAGGAATGTCTTTGTGACATGTATATATATTTTAAGAGCTGAGTATATACCGATATTCCACATGTGACACTGTGTATTATGTGTTAATTGATGGTTATTATCATTATTAGTATTCTAACTTTTATCAGCTTGGAGCAGAATAACCCTAACGTGCCAGTGCATGGGCCAGTTGAAGTGATGTTGGAGCTGTGTGCAATCTTGGGGGTCTCGTGGTCCATGATGGATTAAGACAAGGTAAATTCTTCCTCCTCGTTAATGATTAACTGGCCTTTGAATAAAAGGAGAGAAACTGAAAATGTCTCTTTGTTAAGATGTAGAATGGCCGTAAAATTAAAGTGTCCAAGGCGTGATTAAATGGTTACTTATTACATCATAAAACGGTATTATTCTCCTTATTATTATTGTCATTATTTTTATTATTATAGTTGCTGTTGTTAAAGTTATTGACAGACGTGAGTAGAGCAGACACAGTCAGAGACAGATTCACCCCAAACATCTCGACTCTTCCCGTGGATCGTAAATCTGCTAGAGACGGCAGCACGCGCACAACAGTTTTTTTCAATAAAAGAAAAAAAATATATCTCTCTCTCTCTATATATATATATATATATATAATATATTCTTTACTGCCGGACGTCAGGGCTTTCCTCCGTTATGGAGTTGCATCATATACACCCCCTACTCCTCACCAGTAAATGTTAAGGACCAATCCAAATCAATACGCAGTAACATTTGCGTGATCAAACTATTTTTTCTCTTAAGTGCACATGTGAGCATGGGCGCGCTGTGCAGCTGCGGATTCATTATTATATGAAAATAAAGCCTGGATCCATAATAGATATTGTGTGGAAGCCGCCTGCCTGTACTTGGAGTGGGAGACAGAGCGCAGTTTAATAGGCTGCAGTGAGTGTGAGCTGCTGTCACACACGTCACATCATTGATCCTGTCATATGTGACTTCTGAGTTCAGTAAAAACAGCCTGAGCATTGTTGGCCTTATAAAGGCTGAGAGAGAGCCCGCTGGGTTACAGTACTCATCCATTACACTCTGCGTGTTTATTACAGTTTTACGTTTCCACGCTGCTCTCTGGACTGACTGATGTGCTGTGATTCACATTATGAACATGTGTTCTCACACAGTTTGACCAAATGCTTTTGTCATAATACTAATGGATGAGCACTTCTGGTTTACTGCTGATATAAACTGTACAATGAATTGACGTGTGGTCTTTTATGCAGCATCCTAAAATAAATATTTTGCACCACATTTTGCATTTGTAACGACAATTTTAACCAACATATGAGAAAATCTGCGTAACTAATGAGTAGAACGTTTCCTCACTATCTGAGGAGAATCTTGCATTTCCTGTTTTGTGCATTATTCATTTTTAATTTGTTGAAGGCTTATAACGAATATAAATTATCACTGAAGATTAAAAAAAAGCAACGCTGGAAATTAATTGTCTCCTTGCGACTGTGGTGATATTTAAAATATTCCATGACGAGGCCTTCACCAAAATCACTCACTATAAACTTCGGATGAGAGAGGTTGAATCTGCCAAATCCCCTCTGCCGTCTGCAGGATGTTATTATGGAGCCTGCGCGTCTTTGTCATGGGGATATTGATAAGTTGTGGGGGGGGGGGGGGGGGGGGGGGGTTGTTTAATACTGAGGTATCAATACGCGTTCACGGGCCTAATGCCCCGCCATTAGTCACACAGGCCGCGGAAGCGTATTTATCACTCACATCTAACGGATATGAGCGCTGCTGTAACAAACAAGGGGCAGGATCATCCCACTGTACGTGGCACCGCTTGTCTCCATTCACTGGCTGTGCGCAGCAGCGTGCACCGACACTGCGTGTGCAAACAGAGGGAATTCACCCTGCGATGAAAGAAACGCGGAAAAAGACTCATGAACTGATTCATATGATTCACGAGTCATTGCAATAAAATGAGTAATATTCAATCTGTGATAAGACTTCGTGGTGATTTCAACATGAAGCATCTTTGCTGCGAGGTTGTGATGCTTTGACGTAAAACAGAGGAGAGGCAATAATAATCGTGAAAGAATGCGTTGTCTTTATTTAAATGAATAAAATCAAAGCAGCACACACAACTGATAGAAAGTGATTCATGATTTGGCTCCAGATCCTGTGACGTCTTTTCTTCATCAAGTTATTTGCGGTTTGGTTTTTCAAAGTCTTCCGTGCTCGATCATATCTAAACCAGATCTTAAGTATTATTTATTATTTAAAATATTGTGTGTAACTATACAGCCTTGCAGCCACAGCATTGTACCACTGCTGTTGTAACAGCCTATAGTGGCTTATCACAACACGTTGTGTATGCGCGTGTGGCCGTTTGGTAACCATTATTTGGCTCTCTCTCTTTAATACTTAATACACGTCTCCTTTTAAATGGATCACAGACACACACACACGCACACACAGTTGCAGTTGTAAAAAGCCTGGCAGCCATATATCTCTGGTGACGACCTCCTCCTGCAGCTCGCGCGCGTGCACCATGACCTCCTCGGCTCCTCGCGCTCTCCAAAATAATAAATTTCTCGGCCAAAGCGGCTGCAACAAGCGCGAGGAGAGAAAGAAACGAGAGAGAGCGAGAGAGAGGGAGAAAAAACACGCGGGCGATTTGTCTGGCAATTAGCAAACCACCGCAAGACTCCCAGGCCAGAGAGGGGGGGGGGGGGGGGGGGGGGGGGTGTTGTAACTTTTCTGGGTAAGTGTCTCTGTTATCTGAGACTTATGTGAACATTATAGTGCATGTTTATGTGCAATCCTATCACCTGTGTGTGTGTGTGTGTGTGTGTGTGTGTGTGTGTGTGTGTGTGTGTGTGTGTGTGTGTGTGTGTGTGTGTGTGTGTGTGTGTGTGTGTGTGTGTGTGTGTGTGTGTGGTGACCACTGAAAAGCCATGCAGCTTCCTGTGTAAATCCACTGTCACCACACTGACAGCAAACTGTAAAGCGCAGAAAGCATCTTCTCTGTAAACTCCGGGCCGGAGTGGGAGCTGCCTCACATCTGCCTGCCTGCTGCACAGACCCTGACCGCTCCACACTTTCACGTCACACTTATTCAACTGCCAATCCCACCGAGACTACACACAAATTCCACTTTCGGGTGGGGAGAGGCATCAGGACGAGTCATAAAGCTGCAGAAAATAAAAATTACAGCTCGTAAGGACATACAGGGGCAGAGGCAGACTTGAGATCACTGTGCGCTTCCACTAACGAACAGCTCAGTGGGCCTTTATGCAGCAGCAGAGCAGCAGGGGTTTTAATTTAACAAGCATGTTTTTAATGAACCTGCATGAAGGCAGAAATTAGATTTGCCCCATTCAAGGTTTCAGGCTGAGACACTTTACAAACTACTGCACTGGATTTGTGTATAAATCAGTTAGGACCAAAGCTATAGAGCATTGGTTTGCCCCTCCCTTATCACTGCTGCGTTGCATCCTGTGGCACAACATGATGCACACGATTGTACAGCAAAGAGCAGACATATGTGTGCAAAGCTGTCTGAGGAAGAAGCCAGTGCCTTGTGTGTATTAGCTCGCGCTCATGTTGGTCCTCAGTAGAATACAAGATAGATACAACAGGAGGAAGTGATCACACACTAACATTTACCATTAAACTACTCAAAACACCACAGAGCAGCTATGACCACATATTTGTCTACACGTTGCAGTTATTTGCTCAAAGTGCATCACTTCAGTTGACCGTCCTCAAAGCCAACCTGAGAACGTGTCAGGCTTTTGGAGTAAAAACACAAATTATACAATAAATAAAGATTAAATAAATAGCAATATTAATAAGTAGACCTCCATAACTACATGAAACTGCTGAACTAATGGAAGAAGTAGATCCAAAAGTCACTGGATGTCAGATTTGTTTGGGTTCCATTGTTAACTATTCAAAAATACACAGCTCCTCATTCTGCAGGGGGGGTGCTGGCTGGGAAACTTGCAGTTTCTCCAACAAGTCCTCCAACTTGAACGACCACATAGGTCATTTGTCTCCACCATGAGTGGGGGTAGGACTGGTGTGGCATGGAGGTCAGCCTCTGGCTTCAGAGCCAGTGGACCTCATCGGTCAGAAAAACCTGTCCCCTGTTTGAACCCTCCGCGGCCGCAGCTTGGCCATTCCGCTGATCCTGCATGACCATCGATTTCTATCCCCCTCCTCCTCCACCTCCTCCACCTCCTCCCTCTCCTCCTTCCCTTCGATACGTGCTGCTTATATTCCGGCCATTTGTTTCCTATCCTTCTCCACGCATCGCATCACGCCCTGACCTGCCTTCCCCCCATGAGAGGCCGGAGCCCCTCCACCTTTCTTTTTTTTTTAATTCAGGGCAAATTGATTTCTGAAGGGGTCAAGCAGAAGTGAGTGCGCTTCCTGAGGCCGCTGCTGCTCGGCTCAGCAGATACAGGAGGCCTGAGCGCACATGGCGACCTGCGATCGTTCGCAGTTCATTTGGAAAAGCCTTGCAGATCGTTTGTTTTCGTGGTAAATTGTATTGGAGCACAACCGGGAGAGTATCCATTAACCAGAGCTCCCCCAGTTCTTTTAATTTGTCTTTTTCAACCACTGCCCCTCCCTTTCGATTGGGTGCCATATTATTCATATCCCCACCTCGGTGTATGTGGCTTATTTGCACCTGGCCGACCATACGCACACACATTCACACATACATATATGGAACAGTAGCTCATTAAAAGCTATAGGCCTAAACCACAGCAACACTTTATGACCACAGAAACACAGCCAAGACAAAATGCATAATGAGCTCCGGGTGAACCAGGAATAATTCACGTGGGCCACTCTGTCATATATTAGCTGGAGCATTTATGAATTTCCCTGGAAGCCTGCGTATATGACTGCATTACCTTGGTAGTCCAACTCTATCATATGCGCCATATAAATAAAAAATACACCTTCAGCTGAATCTGAAAAAGAAAATAATTTATTGCAGCTGATTTCATAAACCCTGCGCGTAAAAGACACACTTGGGCACATGTTACGCACAACAGCAGATGCTCGAGAAGTGACAGGCCTCACGAGTGACAGACACAGAGGTGACGCCACCGAGGCAGAGGGTGGCGGAAAAACAGTTGCACAAACTTCGGAGAAAACAGAAAACAAACACAACAAAAGCCAGTCATCTGTAGCTGTATATACACCCCACTCTCACACACCTTACAACACAAACACGCAGCTCCAGAATGAAAGCCCCCGCGGCCATAAATGCCCCCTTCGCCTGACCTCGCCAAATGCGCACAGGGGGCAATAAAACCATAAAAACTGGCTCGGTGCCGTTTGCCTGCTCTGCTCCTCTGTGCAGCAGAGCCAAACCGCCAGAGGCAGAACAGTGAAGGCAAAATGGAATTCCCAGGCCTCTTACCTTGGACGTCACCACTTGGAGCGACCTCGGGGCCATCTTCCTTTTGCGCCGGGTGGGCTCTCCGACTGATTTCTTGGAGTTTCTTTGGAGGGATTTTCTTCTTTCCAATGAAAGGGGGGGGGGAGAAGAAAGTTTTTCTTTTCTTATAGTGGGATACTTGTGGGGTGTAAAAAATGGCTGGCTGATGCGTGGGAAGGGGAGGTGTGTGTACGAGTGTTTATGTGTATAAGGAAGGGGGAGGAGGAGGGGGGGTATCTTCCAGAGTGTCTTCCAAGACGTCTTCTTTTTTTCCTCTCCTCCATGTGCGTCCCTCTGTTCGCTGCCCTCTGCGTCTCCTGGCAGAAGGGCTCTTGTGTGTGGCTGTCGGGTGACAATGGAGAAGGAGAAGAAGACGGAGAAGAAGTGTTAAAAGAACAACAAGTGATTAATGATTTCTTCTCGTATAATTCTCGCATTTTTCTTGAGGTGTCGACCCTCTGCCCTGTCCAGAAAATAATGGCTGTGAACTTTTTAAGGAGTGGGGTGGGGGGATTCTTACAAAAAAAACCTGCTTCCATTCACATAAGCAGCAGAAGGCCCTGACTGATAAAGGTGGCTGGAAATAAAAAAGAATTACAATTCTTTGGGTGGATTTCATTGTACGGCGGTGTCACCCCGCACGCAAATCCGTTTATTTTTCAAACTGGGTCTGCAAACGGCTCAGGGGCTTTAGGTGATTATTGTGAAAGCACATGTGTGAGTGTGCATGTGTGGACATTTTGGGGAGGGGGGCTTTTGTTTAGATGCACCAATATAAAGGGCATTTGTTGTGTAGTGAAAATTACAGGATTCAGACACAAATATTATTACATGCACCGCCCGCGGTTATATGTGTATATGAGGGTGTGTGCGTGTGTGGGGCAGCTCCTATTTGATCTTATTGTGTTCACTGTAAGGGAAATATGTGTGTGGCTACTTTACAGGAACTGGAAAAGCTTCAAACTGGAATAATAATAATAACAACAATTATTGTTGTTATTATTATTATTATTATTATTATTATTATTATTATTATTATTATTAGTGAAAATGCAGGTTTACGAGCCTCGTCACCATAGGTAGTTTACGTATTTTGGTGCAGTGTGTGTGTGTGTGTATGTTTGTGTGTGCGCGCACATACAGTTTGATGTGAGGGCGGTTTTCTGCTGCAGGAGCCTTCTTTCATAAATAGGAAGAAAACAGATAAATGGGCAGGGGGAGTCTCTGTGGCAAGAAGCCCAGGGAGAAATCAACCAACAAGTAATAGGGAATCTTCTCTGGGCCGAGAAATACGAACGGACCAATTTGGGGGGCACGTTTTTTTTTGTTTAAAGTTCATCGAGAGGAATGCTATTTTCTCGCTCCCCCCACCTCTTGCTCTATATTTTTTCGATACCTGCTCTAAGAAAAGAAAATGAAAATTAATACGGGAGCCGCGCCTTACAAAAGAAGCCATTCGTCTTGTTGATTATCTATTTGGTTGTCAGGGTTTGAGCTATGGCGCCGGCCTGCTCCCTTTTTGTAATATATAAAAAAAATAAAACACACATGCGCGCACGGCACCGGTCCACAAAACAGCGATAAGGGAAAAAAAACGTGAGCAAAAATTACACTCATTAAAGCGTTAAAAGACCACGAACCGAGGTGCTATTTAATTGTTTTTTTTTCCAAAACCAGAAGAGGAAAGGAAGGAGGGGGGGGGGGGGGGCACCCTCTTTGTCGGGCCGGTGCACGCGAGCCCGAGCAGCCGTTAAATTAACGGGAGAACGGGAGTGAAACGGAGAGACGGCTCTGTGATTTAAAACGAGATTACAGGACGTAATGTACCAGGATCAGTCAGGGCCGGGGCTGATTAATCATCGCTGGCTCCTAAATTTTTTCACGTCAGGTCTCTGTGCGTTTGTTGGCTTAAACCAACACTGAAATTAAATGGAATTATTTAATGTGTGTGCGCAGGTGGAGGAGTGTGTGTGTGCATATTTCACACACACACACACACACACACACACAAACACACACACACACACACACACACACACACACACACACACACACACACACACACACACACACACACACCATTCACTGTTAAACCTGAGAGGAGGAAGATGCTGTAGCTATAAAGCAAAATGGATGTTAATGTATTACAAAATTTTAGAAACAAGAAAAAAATCGAATGAAAATCTGATATAAAACAAAACATTTGAAGACGTTTAAGTGAAGGAATCGTACTGTTGAGAGAAAAGGCGATAAGACAGGACAGATAATAACACTTTTCAGCCATTTATTTAAATTCCAATGGACTATTCACAAATAAGAAGGTCGACACTGAGTGGGCATAAGCAGAGGAAGGCGCAACTTACATTTCTGGGGAGGTAACACATGTTCAACAATACCATCATTAGTTATCATACACATCATCATCATCATCAATGAGGAAGAAACTGATCTTTGGAATGTAAAAAATAACATTAACTGAAAAATACAATTACAGAAGAAAAGTGGCACAAGGAGGAGAGAGGAGGAAGAGGAGAGGTGTGCGCGCATTTCATGTGCGGACACAACAAAGATGAGACAACGAGCAAAAAGCAGAAAGGGAAGAAGAAAAAGAATCCACATCATTCGGACATGCAATCACAAGCTGCTCACTTTTCTCAATGTCTCTGGCTTGAACCGTTTCACTTAGAATTAAATAACTTTTCACATAGAAGAAATGAATAGCGCTTTTTCTGTATTGCAGGTAGTGATAATAATTATTATAATAACTGGTCACACAATTTAAAAAATATAAAAGCTCGAAAAGCGGTCACTTCATTCAACGAGTAAGAGAAATAAGATTACAAAATAATAATATTATCAATAATATATATATATATATATATATATATATATATATATATATATATATATATATATATAGTACAGCTGAGGTAATAGGTAGTACATTGTATAGTGCTGCGTTTATAGTGTGTTCTTGGGCTATTTGTACCAGGAATTTGGTTTGAACGTGAGTGTCCTTTGTTTAGGCTTCATGGACTCACCATGTCAGTCTGTTTCCCTGTACACAACATGGACACAACGTGAACAATCAACGGACCACACAACTACACGCACGTCATCCTGGCCGACTGCATTCAACATTTAACAACCAACACGCAATTCAAAAGGAACTATCAGTCCAATTTTAAAAAAACCTCTAAGGCTAGTTTGTCCTGAACCGCAAACACAAAAACAGAAACAGAAAAAAAACAGTTATTATTTTGTATGTGTGTGTGTAAGAATACTTAATACGAAACGAGAGTTCCATTTATTACACGTGCGTGTTTGAGTGCTTGAGTGGGGTGGGAGGGTGTGTGCGTGCGTGTTGTGTGTGTGTGTGTGTGTGTGTGTGTGTGTGTGTGTGTGTGTGTGTGTGTGTGTGTGATGGAGGTGGGGGTGTAGACGCGAGGGGTAATGGGCAGAGCCGCGGTTCACCCCTTTGCTTTGTACCCGCAGAGTAAACATGACAAATGGGGCCCGAGTTTGGCATGATTAAAGATGAAAACGAGGATCCATCTTCACCAAAAAAAATGTCTCGGATAGAAAAAAAGGACAGGAACCACACGCGCGCGCACACGCACACACACACACTCACACTCACACTCACACTCACACACGCACACACTGGAGCACGCTATAGTCAGCCTACTGTCTTATGCTCTCTCACAGAGAGGAGAGAGGGGGGGTATAAAAAGACAGAGATATAAAAAGCACAGAAAGAGACGCAGAGAGGGAAGAATGGCGGGGATGAAAGCAAAGAAGCGACCGCATCTTTTTTTTTCTTCATTTCTGTCACTCTCCTTCCTCGCCACCTCGTTCATTTTGTTCATTTCTTTTTTTTTTCATGAGTGGGAAATCTCTCTCTCTCTCCATCCTCCCACGTCATAACAGTGTGTAACATCAGCCATCCATCCTCCCCTCCCTCCAGAGTAAAACCGTTAATCCGGTCCAAAGTGCAGGTTCCGGGGGTTACAAGCGTGGCTGCCGGTTTGACGTTCAGTTTGGGAATCGGGTATAGGAAAACGGACGACACACGTGAGACAAAGAGCAGAAACGCCGGGCTATAGAGGTCCGGCAGAGCGGTTCTGGGAGCCGGTTAGGGCCTGGGAGTTTGTGTTGCTGCTGCTGTTTGTCCCGGAGCGGACTTTAGTGTTGGGCAGCTTGTGGTCCTTCTTCCATTTCATCCTCCGGTTCTGGAACCAGATCTTGATCTGCCGCTCTGACAGGCAAAGCGTGTGCGCGATCTCCACCCTGCGCCTGCGCGTCAGGTACCGGTTGTAGTGGAACTCCTTCTCGAGCTCCAGGACCTGCTGGCGGGTGTAGGCCGTCCGAGACCGCTTCGCCTCACCCCCTGTGTAGTTTGGATTCACTGTGGGAATAAATAAGGGAAATGGTCATCACTTCATCGACGACTTATAAAGAAATACACAACCGCCTCAAAAATAATAATATGCAATATATACATTCCAGGTCAATATCATTTTGTTATATTTGAATTAGACTAGCTGCATGTGTAGTAAGCTAGTAAGATTAATGTGAACGTGAACATACTGAAAACAGCACATGAAAACAAAGGCAGAGAAAATATTTTTGCATTGTGAACATGCAACGAAGACAAATAAGGGCATGGCAGCCGTGACTGGACCTCTGCTGACTGTAACCTTTGCAGGACCCTGCAGTGATTGTTTTCTCAACAGAGCCGTTATTGTTCATGTGCCTTTAGCTCTGTTACAGCTGAACGCCACGCTCTGTTGTCGAAGCCCTGCTTTTTCCACTGGACACTATATGTTGTCAGATGGTGTGAATCCTCCGAGCACAGCCAGCCTGACGCCGGGCTACAAATGGGATTTGAGAGCAAATCGAGGCCACGGCTGCGTGCAAACAAAAAAAAACAAAAACACAAAACAAAACAAAACAACAAAATGAAGAGTGTTCCGACACGTCAGCGCGCACACTACACTGGATAATGGAAACGCGTGAAAACAAGCAGCAGCAGCAGCAGCGTCGAGCCAAGCGCTTACGCCTTTTTTTATTTTCAGTTTTACGCACGGATGCCACGGACAGTGATGGTAACATTGTCTGTCTTGTGTAAACTGCTCGTTGACAATAAAGCTGGTGGGGGTGTGGAGGGAGGGGGGTGCAGCAGCAGCAGCAGCTACACACAAGGGCATTAGGCGGTGATGATTCAACACAAATCCTGAAACTACAAACAGGACAGTACGAACCCAACATGCTGCAGCGGTGTGTCCAAAAAATGGCAGCTTGAGTACATGGAGTGGGAAACAAATAATGTATAAAATAGTTTTCTTACCGAGTAAACAGGTGGAGTGAACGCATTACGGTGACTTTGCAAAAGAGGCATTTTGTCGTCGCGCGAACCTGAGCTGCGATTATCCCAGTGCACAAAAGGCAGCGAGTCTATTAGAACATTACAGAGAAGCCATAAGAGACTGGAGCTATTCGGTGTTACATCGGTGTTTTACGGCCGGCTCCATAAACATGAATATTTCAGCTGCCATAAAACTTTCCCTCCCCTGGAACAACGAGTGGGGAAGGAAGGCTCGACAGAGTAAAGTACACCGTTTATACAACCCGACCACTTAAAATCAAATTACCAAAGCATAAAATCTAACTTATGGGCTCGCTCTGAGTTGTCATAAGGCGAGGTATTAGAGCAGACGAGCCTGAGATCGGACTTCAAAAGGCACCTCAGCGCAGAGGTGTAATAAAAATTTATGGAGGGTGTAATTATATTGGCCCTGCAAACAGACGATCGTAAATCTTGACCCAAGGGCTACTCTTCTACTTCTAACAGAAAACAGGGAGGGGAAGCCATAGATTTTGACGGTGGACACCTAGCTGACTGCATGGGTTTCAACCGCAGGCACAAAGGCGCAACGAGGGGAGAGAGAGAGAGAGAGAGAGAGAGAGAGAGGTGGGAGAGAGAAAGAAGTTTGCATGCAGCACTTACGGATGTTTACATGGACTTTCTTCATCCATGGGTAGACAACGGGGTCCTTGCGATTGCTCGCGGGGGAAGAAGCGCCTTGGCTGTGGGGCGTTTGGCCGCAAGACGGAGGCGGAGGCGGGCTGGGTGTCACCGAATCGCAGCGGTGACTCTGCTCCGGGACGGGACTGGTCTGCAGCCCGGCCGGGGGGAGGACGTGACCCCGGGGGGACATCACCACCGAGGCGGGCTGCCCCGCGCGCTGGCACGGCGTGAAGGGCGGCTCGCCTCGGTGCGGGTGGGGATTCTGGGGGTGTGCGGGGTGCTGATGGTGGTGGTAGAGGGAGTCCGCCTGGAAAGCGGCAGGCTCCTGCCTCTGAGAGCTGTAATAGTCCGGAGAGTGGCTGGGCAGATAGTCGCTCTGTGAGTATTCCTCGCACGGTGGGAACTTCGGGTCCACATAGTTGGAGTTGATCAAATAGGAGCTCATGGCCATTAATTTGAGTCTTTTTGTGGAATTGCACCTACTCGGAAAATATATAACTAAAATTTATATCTCATCCCTTTACTCTTCGGTTATTCCTGTTCCGTTGAACCCTCCTACTTTTCTGTCAAGTGAACAAAGTTAAGAAGCCACGTGACGGCGGCCGGCCAATGGCGATCCTCCAAGACAAACCCCGGATAAGGAAATGGGATTAAGCATACACAGAGCCCCCGCACGCGCATTATCATATGGCCTCAGTTTGTTGGTATTCAGTCTTACAATAACCCCCCCTCCTCCCCCCGCTTTCCCCACGTCTCTCTCCATACGCACCGTTCTCCATTCACAGCCTATTTCTGCGCCACATGTCGGACACGCATGCCGTCCGGAGCAGCCAGAGAATCACAACAATAACAAAGCAGTGGAGAAGGAAGGGGAAAAAAAACAAAAACTTCTGCAGCCGAGGCCGCGCACGGATGCAAGCAGGCTGCAGGAGCGACAGAGTCCTCCCTCTTCCTCCTACCAGGCTCCTGGCTGCAACTTCAAATACAACACATTCAAAAAAACTGGGAAAGAAACGGCAGAGAGAAAGCGCCGGAGGAGGGGGGGGGGTATTGGCGCCTGCACCACCTCCTCTGTATATATTGGGTGTGTGTCGGGACGTGATTGCCAAAGTTTTTTTCCCTTCTCTCGCTTTTGCCCTGCTCCCTTTTTTAAAAAAAAAAAAAATCGCTAATAACGAGGAGTGGGAGAGTGGCCTGACTCGGGCGCCACCCAGCAGCAGCAGCAGCAGCACCGTGTCAGAGATAAATCTGGCTTGTTTAGGATCGATAGAAAATTCATCAACTAATTCAGGTTACACGGCCTCCTAAATCACGGGCAGACCTTTGCATTAAGAATGAGAGTCCAGCACCGCTTCCCACTTTTGTTTTAAACGCGCGTCGCTCCAACAGGCGCCAAATCTGCATTTAACTCCTCGTGCATAGTAAGCCAGCCTCAACCCTTTAGCCTGGCATGAATACAGTTGTAACCCCCCCCCCCCCTCCACATCCAGATTTCGATATTAACAACACCGGCATGGCAAGTCCCTGTGCGCCGACTGTGCGGGTTTTGCCCTTGAGCTGTGCATTACTGAACACATACAGCCTCTTTGTTTTGTTTTTCCTCCTGGACAGAAATCATGTCCCCAGCACCTCCACATTTCAAGTCCTAACACACCTGACACACTCTCCCTGTCTGCTCGTCACTTCCTTATTGTTGTGAAAGACACCAGAAGCACCAGGCGCGTACAGACCACATCATAATATTCATTCTCAGCCAACGAGTTTTATGATAAAACCCATTTTATATCAGTAAATCTGCGTCCAACAGCATCGAGAGAAAACTCAAGGACAAAAACGTGCGTGTATATCACTGTGGAAAGACGCAACACTGCGGTGAATGGAACAGGAGGAATGTTTTCCCAATCAGAAGGCAGCTTCTGTGCGCGTTCTGCAGTCTTATCACTGTAGGACCATGGGACACACAGGCAAGATGATAGAGATATCCAAGTCCTTTGTTTCGAGAAAATTGACCGTCTCTAAATCGACCCACCTCCTCCCCCCAAAACCACCACCCCTCGTCGTTTTCAGCAGGCAGACCGCATCATTTCTCAACAGGACTCCCACTACAAAAAAATACAATTAAATTAAAAGAAGAAGAAGAAGAAGAAAAAAAAAGGCTCCATCCTGTTCAACCTGGAGTTGGCTTTTAAAAGTATGAGGTTAAACAAAGGCACTCAGGAGGAGAGCAGACACTGTCAATCGAAGATATTTAATACATTCCTGAAATAAATCCAATGGAATAAATCGGTCTTTACTGTGTTCAAAAAATAAATACACATTAGAGGATGAGACACGCTTTCTTCATTCTTATTTTGCGCTTTTACTGCTCTCCTAACGAATCCAAATGGCGCAGGTTTTAAATGCGTCACAGCGCAGTAACAGGAGCTGCAGGCCTCCCTCTGCTCCTTGCGTCCTGATCCATCGCCGCCGCCGGGTATAAATCCACTATATACTCCCCTAGAAGCGAATTTGTGATTGTTTTAATGATTTGTACACAAATCCGGATCTACAGGGTAGATATAGAAGACAGAGGCTCTCTGGAGGCACAAGCTGAGCGCGTCCATATGCACCTGAATTGATTTCATAAAGTCACTGTCGTGGCCCCAGCGGAATATTTTCCTCCATTTGTACTGTCTGCTCAGCGCTGAGGGAAAACTGGGAAATGAACGTACAGGTCGATGCCCCAAACACTTCCTGTGTAAATCAAAGAAAATAATTAAAAAGCTAAGAAATAAAAAATTAAATTCAAGAGAGATGGCCAGGTGCAAGTGGGCCCAAAGCTGCACTACAGGCCCTTTAAATTATTTTCCTTATCCAGGATTAAATACAGAGAAATAATTTACGACTGTGGGAAATAAAAAGACAGCTATATATCAAACAGTGTCATTTGCATTGTGTAAAATGTTTACGCCTGGGATTGTTTTAAACATCAGGCCTGTTTTTTATCCAAAACATTCGTACACTTTCCATCCACGGTTTGATTAAAGCAACATGTAATTATTTGAAAATGAATTCCTTAAAAAAAAGCTCCAGTCTTGGGCTGTTCCTAAAGGGCGGGCATGAAAGAAAAGACAGATGACTTGGCACGGACACACACACTGTCCCATCGCAAACACTTCTGACTGATGGCCCTGAAGAATGGATGGAGCAATAACGAAATGAATCCACGTCCCTTCAGTTTGGTAAATGCACTACACTTTTTTAACTCCATTAAAAGCTCCCACAGTCTTTCTTTCTTTCTTTCTCTCTTTCTTTCTTTCGTTCTTTCTTTTTCAATAAATAAATCATGAACATCAAAACACACATGGTGTCCAGTTAAAAACAGGGGCTGTCGTGTATTTAGCCTTGAACTGGTTTGTATGATTCATATATAACATCTGAGAATGGTGGATTTTGAAGCTTTTCTTCACGGAAAATGTTTTTTTTTTTTATATTTTCAGTGTCACTTCTCTCTGCTCCTGTGCTGCTCCCACATTGATTTAGTGACACCGACACTCCCTCGCATGCTGCAGGCGACATTGCTGTTCCCCGTTTCCTACAAAAGTTGCCCATACATCACCACGAGGGACGAGAAGAGCAGCGAGAGTCACTGTCACCGTGGAAATAATCCTGCTTTAATCCACGGATTACATGTAGTATCGTTTTTATTTTATTTCTCCTATATTTTTCTTACGTGTAGTTGGAATACAATCCAGCATCGTCTTTATTCTATACTATTCTATTCTATTCTATTCTATTCTATTCTATTGTGCAGGTGTGGGTCTACCTGTGTCACCTTGACCTCCCGCTCTGCCTCGGGTCAGCTATATCAGGTATCCATCAAGGTGTGTGCAGTCTGACTGCAGCACTTCCCTTCTCTCTGTCAAGTTTGTCAGTAGCAGCCATTCATTTGAACGAGAGCCCAGAGTTTCCGGCTGCAGATAGTGCTAACCCGAGATATAGAAGATAAGAGGCTTAGATAAGTGAATTGTGTCATCGAAGAAGATTCTTAAAATGTGCATCAACAATGTGTGTGGATAAAAAAGTACATTTGTATTGTGGTGTTTACAAGTCTTAAATACCATGAACCTGAACCGGGGTTCATGTTGTGAAGCCACACAGACACTGGTGTAAATAAACTGCTGTAACATTTACATGTAACACCATCTGAAGACAGTTAAACAGAGATGACATAACATCCGGATACAGTGAGAGGAAAAGGTCAGCGCCTCTGGATTTACACATGTGACTTTTACTGCGGGTCGTTTCCGTCAAACACAGATGGAAATGTTGTTTTGTTTGTTTGTATGTTTGTTTAGGGAGGAGGGTGCCAATTCAAACGCAATAAAAAAAAGAGCAGCGGAAGAGAAGCAGGAATGAGTAAATAACTTGTTTCCCCTTTAACCATGTTGTTGCATCTGCGGCACAAACTCATTTGTTGTTGGCAAAAAAACACACATGCTCTCTGGTTCTGTTTTCACCACAAACTGGGATTAAACTGGGATTAAACTGTGCTGAAGTGGATTCGTTTTGCCGAGTGTTGAGGTAAGAGCTCACGTTTCTACAGCCTGGCGTTCTTTCACTGTGACGGGCTAAATATATAAGAAGTTTTAAATAATTCATGGTGGAAAAATGAATATGTTTTAGCTCTGCGTAAAGTTATATTCTAATAAAATGTCTGTATAAAATTAGCCTATATTTTTCTGCTCAATATTCTTTTTCAAAATGGCTATCTGAAACATTCCAATAAAATGCCAGATTTTTTTTTATTTTCCAAACAGCAGGCCTGAGCTGGTATAAAGGCACAGTCAGAAAATGAAACTGAACATATTGAAGGGTTAAACGGCCTCATTATTTGCAGCGACCGGACTTGTCAATGCTCTGAAATATTACCGAGGTGAAAAGGCTGCGGGGACAACGACGGAGAAGAGAAATGCAGTTTAGCTCCTTTGTGCAGTTTGAAAAATAAATCGAGGTCCGGTCCCCTGGTTATTGTCATGCAAAGTAACGGACAGGGATAAAAATGAAGTGGCGCGGAGGCCTGTTCCTCCGTGTGGTGACTATTAATCTGAAGGTGCTGCTTTCTATCTGGAAGTCTTTGTGTGAAAGAAACCAAATGAATTTAGCGAAGCAGCAGACGGACGGGCAGCGTGTGAGCTTCTACTGCGGAATGGAAACAGCAAATACACGAGTCGAATTAAAAAGACTAATGCAAGAGGTGCTCAGATAATATATAATATAATATTCTGCTGCAATAGTACTGTGTCCAGTTATTAAACACTAAACCGTTCATATCGAAACTGAAACAGAAACTGAGATGAGAAGAAACTAAACACATATATTCAACCAATTCAAATAAATTAACTAAAACGTCCCTGCAGCTGCAGTAAAGTATATATATAACATATATATCCAACCAATTAAAATGAATTAACTAAAACGTCCCTGCTGCCTAAATAAAGTATATATATAATATGTATTTATTTATACTTTACTAATGCACTGAATATTGTCCAAATTAAATAAATTCGATGGCCTGTGTGTGTGTGTGTGTGTGTGTGTGTGTGTGTGTGTGTGTGTGTGTGTGTGTGTGTGTGTGTGTGATTGATAAAATAAAATTGTAATCATGAACGTGTAGGTTTAAGAAAATAAAAAAACATGGTATTTAACATGTCCTCATATCACAATATGATGTGATGAGGAGCAGTGACGATGACAGGAAACAAATGTTCCCTGCAGAATGGGAACATTTTATTCCACAGCAGGTTTATAATCAAACAAGCAGCACATTAGAAATCCACAGAGGGAAATAAACCACACGCTCATATACTGTAAACTGGCAGAGTATATGACCAGCAAATATCACCAGCAAACTAATGTGCTGGTGTATAGGCTCCACCAACAGCAGAAAACCACACATCTGGATGCAGACAACGCTGCTGAGTCAGAACCATTTCTAACATTTTAACTCCAAGAAGCCAACAATGAATCCATCCCATGTCTTCACTTCATATGTCAGCATTACCTTTGTTATAATTTCTTAAAACTGACACATAAAACCAACAGGCAGATTTTAAGGGGAACAAACCAACATTCATGACACAAGTATCTGCTCTTCTGAATCACAGAAATATGGAGTGAAACTGAATTTAGGACGAAAGGAAGAGAAAGTTGTCCTGAGTGACCTTTAACCTTCCACTAGCCACGACCTGGCCTTCACCAGTAACCATCTATCTATCTATCTATCTATCTATCTATCTATCTATCTATCAAGTTACAGTGTGACAGACAGAAAGAAAGCACATCCTATCATAATGGCAGTAGCAGGG
Source organism: Verasper variegatus (assembly GCA_026259375.1). NCBI lineage: Eukaryota > Metazoa > Chordata > Actinopteri > Pleuronectiformes > Pleuronectidae > Verasper > Verasper variegatus. The sequence goes on from CM048054.1 coordinate 3,061,956, forward strand.
GTGGATGGGCTTCTTGAGTAAATCTAAACTATCACCAGCATGTCTGTGGTGCACCCTGAGGTCACCTAGGGGCCCCACGTGATGGCTTCACTATTGAAAGCAGCCCCACCTGAAGGCACAGTGAAGGACATTGAGCTTTTTAAAACCCTGTGCACCATATGATCAGTTAAAAACACACATGAACTGATGAAGTGATTAGAGCCTCCAGTGTCTTGCAAAGAGGAGGAAGAAAAGAAAAGAGGAGGAAGAGGGGGAAAGAGGAAGAAGAGGGGGGATTCTGCGGCAGTTCCGGCACCACGTGGTCTGCCCCCTCCCTCCCAAAGCACCTGCCACACTGCACGAAGACGACACACACACACACACACACACACACTGATATGCAAACGAGGAAAGCTTGTACTTCTACCAGGCAGATTTCTATGTCTTTGTGTGAGTTACTCACTCCTCTGTAGCTCGCGGAGCTGCGTCTCTTCCTCCTCCTCGTCCTCTCTCTTATTCCCTCTCTTCTTGTCATTATGATTTTTTCTTCCTCTGCTCTTCTTCTTTCCGTCCCCAGAAATTGGCAATTGTCTTAATCTTTTTCTCACTCTATTTTAAAAATAACCATTCACACCTCAGTCCCTCCTCTCTCTCTCTCTCTCTCTCTCTCTCTCTCTCTCTCTCTCTCTCTCTCTCTCTGCTCTCTCTCTCTCTCTCTCGACCTCTTCCTCTTCCTCTTCCTCCGACGCCACAGGTTTTTTGACCTCTTCGGAGTTCTTCGGGGTATCTTAGAAAAGAAAGAAAGAAAAAAGCTCGTTGTCATTTCCGCGGACACTCACGCTCGCTCTCACACACACACACACGCGCATTGACACGCACTCTCCGGTCTCCGGTGATGGGCGTGAGGACGACTGCATCCGATCATTGTCACTTACACTCCGCGTTTCAAAAAAAAAAAAAAGACACGGAAGGAGGCTGCGGAGGTAGAAGCAACTTTAACGGCGATAATCCAGAGGAAAATGGAGGCAAACACGTCACCGCTCCCCCGCGAGAAACCCCCACGGAGCCGTCGGTAACGGACAGAGGAGAGACCCGCTCCCCCGGTGGTCGGTCCCTGTGTTATCCCGGTGTTGGGCTGCACCGAGCGGTTTGGGGCTGAGGGGAGACCGAGCAGGACTGCTGTGGAGACTGTGGGCTCTTTAAGGCATTAAGTGTTGTGTGTATATGTGTGTGTGTGTGTGTGTGTGTGTGTGTGTGTGTGTGTGTGTGTGTGTGTGTGTGTGTGTGTGTGTGGACTGAAGTTTTCAAATTAATCTGCCAGTTTGGCACACTCTTTGTTTAACGGGCGAGGCGTGTCACCCCGCGTCCCCGGTACACATTTAAATATTGGAGCGACGCGCTGACCTCCCGTTCACCCCGAGCTCAGCCAAGCCCTTTCCCTCACCCCCTCCCTCCCTTTTCCACACCCTTTCTTTATGCCATTTCCACCCCTCTCCCCCTCTCTCTCCCTCTTTCTGTCATTTTGTTCTTTACTCCCCCTCCCTCTCTCTCTCTCCCGTCATACTAAATTGAGTTGGAGTCATTACTTTGAAGAAAAATGGTCGGCAGATATGGAGGAGGAGAAAGAGGGGGGTCTCTCTCTCTCTCACACAGATTCTTCTTCTTCTCTACCAGGATCATTTCTCCTTTTCCTATTGTCGAAATATAAATGACACCGCCGCGCGCACTGATATGCGTGCACGGCGCAGGCGCAGACTCACCTCAGAGGAAGTGTCTGAAATGATATTCACTCCTCTACTAAGTGTGTACGGAGTTTACGTACAGAGAGAGAGCGCATTGGCAAAACCGAAAATCAGTTCAGTTTACATTTTATACTAAGGGTGTTTTCCCACAAATATAACATTTGTTGCATAACTTTTCTTTTTGTTTGTTGCTGCCTTTTATCATTATTTTTATACACTGTCTAACAATAACATTACCATCATATCATCAGTACTATTACCATCATCTTGCCACTGCACCTTATCTACCTATTTATCGTGTGTTTCTGTTTTTATTCTTTCTACCGCAATTATTTTTTATTTGATTCTATTGTATTGTATTTTATTGTATTCAAATATACCGGCTGCTATGACGACTTAATTTCCCTTCGGGGATGAATAAAGTAATCTATCTATCTATCTATCTATCTATCTATCTTATTAAGTCACATCTGAGGCTATTCATTTATTTCTGTCTCTTTTTATTCTCACATTTCTATTGTACTTTATTCTCTGAACCATAATAAGGAAGTTTATATTGTTTCCTTCACACTTTGTCCTTTTAAGAACTTTTTTACTCCACACATAATAAAGACAATTCATAGCAGTCTCAACTCCATATTATAGTCTGTCTACTCTGATCACGACCTGTTTCACACCTAACATTCATCATATTGGATATCCATCACATTACCAATTCTATTATAAAACTTTAGCTACATTCTCTTACTGAGCAGTGAAGAGTAAGTTCTTATACAGGTACCGATCAAATAAAGACATACTTGTATAAATGTGATGGAACAGAATGGACTCTCACTCTAATATTCTACATAATAAAGACATTTTTACTCTGTCTCTCCAATGCATTATGTTGGGGTAAACGGGAGATTGTAATATTTTAATTTGCTAGTAAGTTCCGAATTTTCAGTAGCCAAGTAACTCAAATCTCTGTGAATCTGCTCCTCAGGGAGGATACCCAGTATGCAAAGCTTTGGATCCAATTACACTTTGTCTTACTGCTTTTTTAATTTAGGTAAAAAGCGCTTTGAATTGCCTTGTTTAAATGTGCAGTGCAAATAAACTTGCTTGCTGCAGTTTGTGATGCACAAGCTTTAGCAACATGAGCAAATATCAGTCGTTGTCCTTTATTCTCACGACAATTCAAATATCAGCAGACATGTTGCTTTTGGTAGACGAGCAAGATGTCTTCAAATTGTAGGTGAAAAGATGAAGATGATGCTATGATGCTCACACGTTTTGCATGATGGTATATATAGCGCCGTAAAAAGACAATCAGCTGTACACTATTTTGAATGCTGCATTGTGGGATACAATAAGTCTACTATGGGGTATAAAAACTGAGACGGCACTACAAAGCAGCAGACCCAATGCATAGTGGACTATGTGAGTCGTTTTGGAAACAGCTACAGTTTCTTAAGGGAGAGTTCAGTTGAAAAAGCTGTGTCATGTTGGAGCGTGGGGTCATAAAAACAGCCTGGTTTCCTGTGAGATCAGACGGAGCCATGAGTCGGATTTACACCGATATATAATATTCAACACTTTGCAAACTGCCGATGGGGAAAGGGGGGGCCGGGGCGACATTTCCGCAAATACCCTTTTCTCATATTTACTAGAACTAGGCTGCTACTATGTTGTGACCATATGAGACCGAAAATAACAGCTTGCAATGCAATTTGCAAGAATCACATTTCTAAACCACCAATCAGAGCCGGTCATGGCTAGTGCATAAAAACTATAGCTTGATTTCTGTTATAACTGTATAATTACCACAGTATTACTTTCCTAATAATTCGTATCAACAGCATCATCACTATCTCACATAACTGATTCAAGTTATTGTATTTTCTGTTCACTTTCATCTCTTTTTATAATTTCTGAATAATTCTGTACTTTGTCTATATATAAATACACCTGGTGAGTATATGTGACATTTTAAAAGGGCCGTGCACGTGCAAGTGGACGTCATTATTTAAACGTGTGCATGGCCAACTGTCTGCTGTGAGCATGCTACGAGCTCAAGTGAATTAAATCTGTGAACTCGGGGTGAACCTGGACAAAGAGGGGACCTGTAACCTGGTTATTCACTCATTACCTTCATGGATGTGAAGTGGGGCCAACTGGGCCAGGCTGAGCCATGCCTGCAGGCCAGTGTGTTTACGTCAATAAACAGATTATTCATTTACTGGGATTATCATCCAGTAGTAATTCAGTTCCTGCAGCTCCGTATAGTTTATCACAGTGTTTGATGTCAAAGTGGCCGATCCACAGATTCCACGAGTTTACCTTCATTACCTTACACATAACTTTATCATAATCAAATATACTCTTCAGATGTATTCTACTGTTTGTTTACCACATCTTTGTAGCTGCGTGTGAATATGATGCCAAGTCCTTTTTAAGACAAGAGAGAGAGAGCGAAAGAGAGAAGGAAAATGGTTGTAGGCTCATTCCTCTCAGCGCAGCGGAGTGAACTTGGCCTCTCATTAATCTCACAGTGTAAATCAGATAAGCAGAGTAATCATTTTGGGGACGGTGGAGGAGACTGACAGGCCTTTGCTGATAAGGCTGAGCAGAGGAAGTGCGCTGCTCTGCTGAAATTATTTGGGAAGCATTTGTACTGACCTCTGGTTATTTACACAGACCCTGGTTTCTTTATTTAAGATGTATTAACAAGACGATTTTTAACATGGAAGTGAAAATACTTGCTTTTATACATGGGAACTAGACCAGGTTACTGTGACATTAATGTCAGGAGCTGCCAAAATGGATTGGATTATATAGAGGGAAGTTACAGTGAGCAATGGGTTTATCTTGTTATATTTATGGTGGTTTATAGAGTCTAGAGTTTCTGCAGTCATAACTTTAATTTAATAGAAATAATGATACTTGTTTATTTGTCTTTAGGCCTTCGGTTTGCTCCTCTTCTCCTTCACCTCTGTAATGGCCGAAGGCCAAAATATCAAAGAGGAAAAGTAGTAACCTTATATGAGACAAATGTCAGCCGGTGTGAGGGAAATGTGCAGCCACACACCTGCACCCCACCCACCCACACACCCACCTCCATGTCACCGAATACCTCCTCTCCCACCACAACCAGCACCACCTTCCACCCCCCTCCACTTTTCCTGCCTTTCTTTCCCCTTCATCTCTCTCTCTCTCTCTCTCTCTCTCTCTCTCTCTCTCTCTCTCTCTCTCTCTCCCTCTCTCCCTCTCTCTCTCTCTCTCTCTCTCTGTACGCCAGGAGGAGCTTTGCTTTTGTTACCACGGGACAGGAAGGGAAGGTCAGGCCTTCACCTCTCCTTTGCCTCCTGCTATCATTTCTCTCATCTGTACACCCCCCGCCCCCCGCCCCCCCCCCCTTCTGCCTGAGACATACAGCAATTGGAGCAGATTGGAGTGAGTGAGGGGAGGAGAGGCGAGGCGAGGCGAGGGCGGAACTCACGCACGACGAGGAACTTTTGACCCTTCAACTCGGTGAACCCGGAGCTGCAGGCATGGCTGCCGCGGCCGGGACGTCCAGCCCGGCTGCTCTGCTGATAACAGCCAGGGCCTCCTCCTGCTCCTCCTCCACAGACACAGAGGGGAATAGGAAAGATATGGGCCACTTTATACACGCTGCTCCTTACTACTTCCTCCGCTTGTAGCCGTGAGGAGGAAATAAATAGTAACGTAAAGAGAGCGGGCATTAATCAGCGGCGCCTCATTAAAACGACACTTTTATCTGTGCGCAGACATATTTGTGTTTCTCACTCACCATCACTCAGCCGCACCAGACGGCGACACTTCTGACACTTGTGTATTTGAAGAGACGGGAGGTTGCACCGGGCTATCGTCGGCTACAGGAGGCAGAGACACGGGGGACGGGGGCGCGTGCAGGGAGGAGAAGGGGCTCGCGAGGCGTGTCGGGTCGCCTCGCGCCGTCCTCCTGGTCTGAAGCGGGCTCTGGTGGCGGCGCGAGGGAACTGCAGCAGGCTCCGGGAATAATGCAGTGCAAAGCCTGGTGTGTGTGTGTGTGTGTGTGTGTGTGTGTGTGTGTGTGTGTGTGTGTGTGTGTGTGTGTGTGTGTGCGTGTGCGTGCGTGTGCGTGTGCTGAAGTAAACATAAAGTGGCATAATCTTTAAAAAGTCACCGGTTATTGTTTCAGGGAGGAAAAGACTCAAAGGAGTCCGGACAAGCTTTAACTGCGGATCATACTTCAACAGTTCCTCAATAGGCCGACTATTACAGCAGCTTATAATGTAACACTTAGAATATAATTATTCAGATACGAATACAAATATGAATACAAATAGAAGCACTGTATATACAACAATAAAGTAAAAATAATACTTCAATATACAAGGCCTGTCCCCCCCCCCAAAAAACGTACAGTATAAAGATAGGATCAAGGTTGTGTTACTGTGTAATTTGTCCATTCTTTGTAATGTACAATGTATACAATATGCAGCAGTTCTTTCTGCAGATATAGATTTTAGTGTGGGACTGTGGCTGCTGTTGCATTGTGCCGTCTCATGGCTGATGGAATACATGTTGTACATGTACAGCAGTCCCACATAGCAAAATAGTTTTGGCCCACACCAAACACTGTCATCCAGCCCACACTGCGTGGAATGGTGGCACTTGGTCGGTCTGCTCCTGTTTGCCAGATCTGGACCACAAATAAGCCATAGCAGTACCGCCTGTCAACCAAAGGTGCCAAAGGTGGGCCAAGTTAGTTTTGTGCCATTTGGGCCATATTCACATCCAGACTACACCTTAGCTAGAGGACTGCATGTCTCTCAAAATCATTACCCACATTTGTTTTGGGATATTTGAACCACATTTTCTATTTTTACAAGTGGGCTACTTTGGGCTCACATCCATTTAGTCTGGGCCACAAGAGGGCCAGAAGTGCCGCTTCATGGCCTGAAGTGCCTCACATCCGTGTGCTATCTGGGGTTTAGTGGTAGAATAATAAGTCTAAGAGCAGCGTATGTTTTCTGTCCATCAAAAAAAGTATGTCGGATTTGCCTAAGTTGCACATATTAAAATGATAATCTATTTATGTAAATGAAACAAAATCCTTTGTTAAATGAACTCTATAGAGTGTTTACCACGCATCCGCTGAACACTCTATATCCTGAAAGAACGAACATAATACTCAGCCATCCCCTGAGTAGAATTAAATAGTTTCAACGTAATCAACCTCTCCTATCTCAACGTCAAGGCAAACAAATCTCACCAGCCTTTATCCACAGTGTCAGAATAAAGTGCCGCTGATAAAACAATGCAAACACATAATGTCCAGTGTGTGTGTGTGTGTGTGTGTGTGTGTGTGTGTGTGTGTGTGTGTGTGTGTGTGTGTGTGTGTGTGTGTGTGTGTGTGTGTGTGTGTGTGTGTGTGCTGATGTAGAAACAAGAGGACTTTTACTACAGGCGTCACATTGAAGTCATGTGACTGAAATCACTTGATGGGCGTGATGTCACAGAGAGCAGCGGAGCGCGTGTCAGTCAGGAAGCATCCTGGGTATTAAATGACAGACTGTGACAAGATAAATAATGTTGAGTTTATTTATCTGTCATGATGTTCCTATTACCAGGCTATGTTAGTGGTCTGTTCAGGCAACTAAATATGAATGTAAGTGTTGAAAATGCGTTTTACTATTTTTAACAAACATTTTTTAGTTGTCCTATTTTCTAGATAGATTGTGTAAATATAAAATACTTTTTGTTTAACTTGAACACATTACAAATCCAATAACAGACATTAAATGAACACATATATTTGGAGATCCTTTATACACATGTACCTATTTTTAAATTTATTATTTAAAATGTCTCTTCATTAAAATAAATACTATGACTATTTACATTTTTACGCAGATTAACAATATTTCAGTTTAAAGTATGGTGCATTTTCTTATGTAACTGTTTGTCGTTTTCATTCTATCGCAATTCTTTATTAAAAAAAACAGGTGATGCAGAGTTTGGATTGCATTAACAGAGATTACAAAGCAAACATATAGCATAACATCTATATTCTTTGTTCTGGTGTTAAAGAACCACATAATGTGCTGGTCAGATATTGAAATTAAATTAATCCTGTCAGGAATATTAAAATTATAACTACATCACGATTATCACATGACTATAAAGTTACATATTTATATTTATATTTATATTTATATTTATATTTATATTTATATTTATATTTATATTTATATTTATATAGGTTCTGTTTTACGCAGCCAACCTGATTTAAATAATGTCGGTTTGTGTTTGTCTGGGTGAAACGTGCCTCCCCTCTGAGCCGGAAACGTGACGCACCGACATGTAAACAAATAAATAAATAAAGCAGACGGTCTTCCTTTCCTTTCCCCCATGTTGTTGGTGGAGTAAACACACGCGCACAATGGAACGGTGGCGCGCTGCGTGCGTGCGCTCTCTCCCCTCTCCCACGCCTGCGTGGCTCGAGCCCGTCTGCTGACCTCGCGGTGACTTCTCCTCGTGCATTATTCATGAAGCGTGGCCGCGCGGTTCACCCCTATCAGTATGCACGAGACGCTATCCCTCCGCAAATGCCGACTTCAGCGCAGAGAGATGCTGCGGAGAGGAGAGAGTCCGCAGCCATGACACAGAGAGGGAGGGAGGGAGGGAGGGAGAGAGCGAGCATGTGTGTGCGTGGTTGTGGTTGTGGTTGTAGGGATCGGGCACAGGTTTTCTGTGTTGTTGCTTCACAGTGTCCCTGTGTACAGGTCCACTCCTCTGACTTTACGCAGTCATTGAGCCAAACTCACAGAAACCACCTGATCAAACTGTTGCTCCCTCTCTCCTTCACTTTCCTCCCTCTCTCTTTCTGTGTCTTTGGGTGTCAGCTGCCTCGTGCCCTGCCAACAAACTCACTAAACACACCAGAACACACCCCACTCACTCCCACACAAAGCCAGCGTGTCCCACACACACTCACACAAGCGCACACCTTTGCAATGGAAAGAACAGGGCCCGTCGCGTTAGTTACTCACCCCACTCATCATCACCAGCACAGAGACTGTGAAGCCAAACTCAGCGCCTCCTGACAGCCCGGGCAGGTTCAAAGCAGCAGCAAGCCACCACACATAATACACATTATACACATAATGCCGAGGAGAGGCGGCTCTGCAGGCTGGAGCTGCCCTGTGTACATAAACGGGAAACAGATGACAATGACACACACACACACACACACACACACACACACACACACACACACACACACACACACACAGCAAACACAAAAGAAGCCATACAGAGCTCTGCTGCAGCGCCTTCCCATGTCACAGCCTCTCACTTTACTGTATCCTCACAAGGAGAGGAACACTGTGTGTGTGTGTGTGTGTGTGTGTGTGTGTGTGTGTGTGTGTGTGTGTGTGTGTGTGTGTGTGTGTGTGTGTGAGGGGGGGGGGGTGTCATCATTAAAAGGAGGAAGTAGATGAAAAATGAAATGGGGAGTTTTCTCGCCTTCCTGTTTACTGAACTGAAACTTCCTCAAGGACCCCGACACACACACACACACACACACACACACACACACACACACACACACACACACACACACACACACACACACACACACACACACACACACACACACACACACACACTTGTCTATATGGTTGGATATGAAGCACAAATACACATTTTTGTCACGCTGGAGAAGATATTAACCCGTATGCATGTATCTGATCCTGCATCCAAAATAAAAGACGAAATATTATTACTATTATTATTATTATTATTATTATTATTATTATTATTATTAATAGTAGTAGTAGTAATAGTAGTGGTAGTAGTAGTAGTAGTGGTAGTCGTCGTCGTTGTCATAGTAGCAGCAGTAGTCGTACTAGTTACATTTAGATCGACAATTACGGCAAACATGACACTGTATAATTATCACTATCATTATTAATTCATTAATTAATATTTAGCCATTGTTGTAAGCTAAAATAAATAATGTAATATTTTAAGTGATTTGTTTTTTTATTTATTATTTTTGTTTTAAATAACCTCTGACTGATATTACGGACAACTTATTGAATTATGATACATTGTAATACTATTTTATTGCTCTTTAATGTATAAAAACAGGTTTTAATCGTCATTATACATTTTATATTTTATTTGGAAAAAGTTGAACGCATATGTTGGAGTGAACCAGTTTCCCATGATTATCCAGAACAAACTTTACAGAAAAAGAAGAGGGGTTTCCCTCGTGTTTTTCCTTCTCCTCCGGTGTCTGAATAATTTATGGCATCCCGAACATGGCTCCGAGTTCACATTCTTGTGAACTTTGTGAAAAATCATTGCGATGGCGGAGGGCAGCGCCTGGAATCCCCAGGCTGAAAACGCATCGGAGCGAGCGGCGCGGTTTCACATGTAACGTGAACATAACAAATGAGAGTTTGAGAGCAGAGAGGGAACTTCCGAAAGCAAGATCCTCTCTTATTAGCGGAGTACAGAGGATTAACTGTGCGCTCGTCACTCACCATACTTACGTATATGCTGTGTATATACATGTGCTACTACACGGAGAGTTTAGTTTAGGGCTCATACTGTGACTAATACTGAAAAAAAAAACACAACAAAACGACTAGAGAAAGTTAATAAAAACAAATGTAAAAAAGAAAGAAAAGTAGGACAGGCACGGATTTAATAAATACCAATAAGATGAACAATACAGCTTAGGCTGTATACGAGAAGAAGATATCATATTTCTTCATCAGTAGCTTTATATATATTTTTTAAAGAAATACAACAACTCACTGCTGCTTTCTAACGCGGAGTATTGATCCCAGACTTGTTTCTTGGATGTTCCTCAGTGGCTCAGTCTGGAATGTGCGTTCAGACTGGGATCCCAAACGGATACGTGTTTTATTATGGATGTTATCATGTGTAATGTGTGGCAGCGTTTTATTAGTGCTATATGTTTCACTGCTGTTTTTGGAGTAACTGGTTTAAATGTTGCCTCGGGTTGTTTGAGGGAGATTTTTGTTGTCATCTGGCCTCATTATTAGTGCTATTACTTTAGAAAATCCCGTTAATATTTGATACTGTTCAGCCCGGTGTGCTGGAACTGGTTTCTCTTATCATTATTTTTTTTAAATGTGTATTTGTGTGTTGAGTGTGAGCCTCAGGCTGTTAGACCGAGGGACCGCAGCACTGCGCAGTGAGGGAGTCTCTAGTGTCTTCTGCTACACAGAGGATGTCACACCGGATGTTTCTATGCCTCGTGATTTCATTCCTGATTCCTATAACTTGTGACTGGTGTTGGTTACAATATTGCATTTGTGTGCCATCGGTGGATGTAACGTATAGTGAGTAAATTTGTAACAGTTATTGTGTAAATGTTGGTTGACACTGGGAGTTCAGAGGCGCTTGAGCTGAGCAGACATACAGTGCGCGCGCGTGTGTGTTGAACAGGTCAAAGCTCTGACATTAAAAAAACCGCAAGGACTCTGATGCTGGGCCTTGGGAATGTTTGCGTGCGCGACGCTTTTCACTCACACCCATCCTGCCTGGAAAATACAAGGGCGAGGAACGGACAAAGATTTTCTTGTACCCAAGGACGAACATCAGGCCCTCTCTCTCTCTCTCTCTCTCTCTCTCTCTCTCTCTCTCTCTCTCTCTCTCTCTCTCTCTCTCTCTCTCTCTCTCTCTCTCTCTCTCTCCGTGTGTGTGTGTGTCCTTGTCCATTTTCTTGTGGTTAATGTTATCATTGTTCACTGACGCCATTTTTACGCACAGCTGTCTCGTGCGTAAAAATTAAGAAAAAAACAAAACGATAGGATATGAAACGTTTCCTTTCCAAAACATACAGATGTAAAAAAAAAGCCATTAGGGAGGAATATTCCTTCACTTCACAACTAGATTACTGTGTGTTTTCCCTCTGATCCAGAAGGGGAGCGCACATAATAGTTGGATCAGTTTCAAGCCTTAATAAAATCAGTGGAAGAACAACCAATCAATTCATCAGCCGTTCAGTGGATAATATCCTAGCAATCCAAAACACCCACATCAAAAGTTTACAAAAACTTCATGGTAGAGCCATGTATGTATTATGTATAATCTTTGTTTAACCTTTTCCTTCTACCGTTTTGTTACGCCACACGCACAAATGTACGAGCTCGCGCACAGCGACACATTGGTACACAATCGCTGTACGAATGTTAAGCTCCCTGTGTTTACTGCGAGAAGGCTCTTCACGAAGAAAACCACCTACAGCAGGCCCCCTATGTGCCTGCGCGCCATTACGCACAGCCATCATTACGCACACAGTAAAACGCACACAAACGTGTGTGAGTGTGTTAAGGAGGGGGGTGGGGGTGGGGGGGCTGCACAGATGTAAAACATCTTCCTCCATCTCAGTCGCCAACACCGTCTCGCGCGGCCCGGACCGGTCACAACAGCGACTCTCAAATATCATAAACACACCGGAGCTGTGCGGCATTCCGCCAGCGGGTTAATACAGCAGCACTACACAGTGAGTGAGTGACATGGTAATTGCACAGCTCTCTCTCACCCCCTCCCCCTTTCATTCTCTACTTATCCCCCACTTACAGGCAGCCTTCAAACAGTACTTACTGTGCGTCCTGGCCCTTTCCATGTACCGGCTTGCTCAGCGTCCAGAGCGGCACAGACCGGAGCTTGCCGGGGTCCGCGTGTGAACCGGAGCAGGACCAGCGGCCGGTGGTAGTGGCCTGTTCACGCTCACACACACACGCTCGCTCCCTCCCTCTCCCGCTCTGTCTCTACTTTACTGACCCCTTTAGGATCCCCGCGAAGCCGTTAAACCGTCACTTGCTTTCTAGAATGTGAAATATATAGTACATTGTCAACTCCCCAAAACCATAAAACTAACTTTATGGACCCCACGTGACCAAGGGAGAGCCAGTGAGAGGTATCAGTCGGAGGCCAGGCCTGATCTTTACGGTCCAACTTGGAGATAAAAAGCCTCATCCGCTTGACATGTAAATGTCAAAGCTGCCTTCTTTTTTTATAGTTTGGCCCAAAGCAGAAGGGATAGCTTTAAAAATATACCCGGGCACACATACACACACAGAGGAGGCAGGAGACAGAGGCTGCGTCCAGATGAGGCTCGGAGCAGGACCTTGCCCCCCTCACCCCCAACCGACTATCAGCTCAGAAACAGAGCCGTATGATCAGGGACCCCGCAGCAGCGTCAGTCGGTGAGTTTAAAAGTTCAGTTGGTTGTTTACAGTTGGAAACCGGGAGACGGTAACCGGATTAGACCGAGTGTCGCCGCTGGTTCGGGCGGAAAGGAAAGGCCGTTTAGAGGAAAGTGACCAATCTGTCCACGGTGGGCAGTGTGTTGTCTTGTCAGGCTTGGTCAGCAGAGATGAAAATTGGCATGTGTGTGCGCGTCTGCTCTCCACGCCATGTGTGTGTGTTGGTGTGAGCATATTTCGTAATTAGTGAGCTCTGCGCTGTGATGCTGCTGTCCTTGGAAGTGTGGCGTTCAGGGTTCAAGTGAGGGCTGGACGGTTTTGAGGACAGGCCTCCAGTGTGTTTATGTGATTTGTCCCGAATGAATTACTTTTGTAGAACTGGAAAATGAAAATTGGTAAATAAAATTACATTAGATTTGAGTTAATATTGCGCACAGATCAAACGTGCGTAAGGCGGTGGAGTATAGTACATATTCTGCAGGAATTAGACTCAGGCCCACATATGGCGCAGACCCACTATTGCACTTGCACCTACTTTCAGACGGATACACTTAGGGAGACACTGAGTTCAGAGTGTGACAGTTCATAGCTGCTGCTATTACCTGACACCCTCACACACAGAAATATGATTCACAGTTAATTCATAACGGTTACTGGCGGAGGACACTTGTTTTTCGAAAAAAGACGCAGCTCCAGCACAACCTGAAGGTTCCTGAAACTTTTAGCTGTCATGCTTTCCATCCCCAGTCCTTTGTGAGGCAGTTAGACACACAAGCAACTGTCTACTTTTCATGACGAGTATGAGGAACTTTATTGTTTTACTTTTTCTCTTAGTTATTGTCTGTTTTACTCCAAGTTACAAACAAATACAAAAAGCTTATTGGCAGAAAGCTTACAGGCCTTACAGGACGGTAGCCATTTCCCTTACATGCGCACACACACTCACACACTCTCTCTCTCTCACACAAACACACAGCGAGTACAAATAGTGAACTGCATGGGTACATTTAAAAATGTCAATATCTATATACATCCTTTCTGGAACATGAATCCAATAATTACAATAGTAATAATATACAGTTACATTTTTTTTGAGTAATACACAACATTATGTGTGGAGGCGGAGATGTAGACCGAGCTGACCCTCACACCTTCCCTGTCCCCTGCTCAGTGAAAACTGGATCAGATCTGGATGAAAAGTCGCCGACAGAGTGGGAGGAAGGGAGCGGCCGATACATTTACTGTTGCTGGGCAGTGAATAACTTACGAATAAGAGCTCACATGCTGACTTTTCTAGAAAGCAGTTTGTCAATTACAAAACACCGCACTCGACACACACAACGACATTTAGACCTTAAACAACAGGTAGGTAGTAAGGTTGTAAGGTAGGACGTATGTTAGGTAGCATATTCATCCCCGACTCCTCTCCACTGGACAACTAATTTAAAAACGACAAAGACATACAGGAACACTACGTTTCTATTTGTTTCTTCTTCTTCTTCTTCTTCTTTTTTTTTTACAAGAGCAAGTACCACAGTTTTTTTTACGTTGCCCTAAAACACCAAAGACCAACATGCCGAACAAAAAAAGTGCTGCGCTGTGTTGTACAGTACTCAGTTGATAGTAGGAAGTGTTTTTTAAATCTCGATGTGGAATCTGTTTGTGACACATTTCTTCATCACGTCTTCTCCTCCAGCTCCACGCTCCACTGGCTTCTTTTCTCCATTGCCTTGCTACAGTTTGTTGGGAAGCCTGTGCGTCATGGCTGTAACCTTTCCAAAGAGATGGACGGATGGACTTTTTTTTTTAATGGGTTAATTTTTTCTTTATGGTTGGAAGGCGCTGCCGGCGGTGGCGAGGTTCATGCTTTTCAGTTTGTTGTCCTTCTTCCACTTCATCCTCCGGTTCTGGAACCAGATCTTGATCTGCCGCTCCGTGAGGCAGAGCGTGTGCGCGATCTCGATGCGCCGCCGCCGCGTCAGGTAGCGGTTGAAGTGGAACTCCTTCTCCAGCTCCAGGGTCTGGTAGCGGGTGTACGCCGTCCGCGCCCGTTTCCCGTCGGGGCCCGTCATATCTGAGGGTTTCAAGCGGATGAGAAAATGGGGCAAACGTAACATGAACGGGGTTATATTTTATAAGAAAAATGCACACAGAGAGTGGACGCACACAAGACAATGGATGTGACACAGCGCACTAAAATGCACCAACACGACCACAAATTACCCCCCTGCAACAACTCATCTCTGGCGGAGCATTATACCGCACAAAAGGCGCTTCACACCTCACGACACATACGACAGATTCCGTCCAGTTTGATCGGAATCAACAGCAGCCTTTCTTCACATTTTATTCCTTCCATTCTCACT
The DNA here is from genome assembly GCA_026259375.1 of Verasper variegatus. Lineage (NCBI taxonomy): Eukaryota > Metazoa > Chordata > Actinopteri > Pleuronectiformes > Pleuronectidae > Verasper > Verasper variegatus. The sequence continues at coordinate 3,077,283 of CM048054.1, forward strand.
CCACAGCCCGTGTTTTAAAAATGCTTTTATGGGTCACATTCTTGTTTTCTGTTTTAAACGGCCCTCACCAACACTAGCCTCTCTATACCCTCACTTTTCACCCTGTCTAGCTTTCCTTCATGATTTTATGGCCCCGTCCTCTGCCTCACCTCCCTAATAAAGTTCCCACACGTAAAAAACGCTTCACTTGTCAAAGGAGCAACAGCTTCCAAAGCCTTCCTGGCCTCTCTTTCTTCTTTTCTCCCCCCTCACCACCACCTCCACCGCCCGGCTCTGTCTGCGCTGCTCAGCCTGTTGGGCTCTGCTGCCCGGCTCGCCTCTCCCCTGACAGATTTATGACGCTTTTGTGGAATTTTCTTAAATAAAAAAAAGAGGGCGCTGAGGCAGGGGGGGGGGGGGGGGGGGGGGGGGCAGCCATGCACCGTCTGTTGCTTCTACAGCAGCGAATAGAACGAATTACACACGGATGCACTGAGAAAGACATGCCTGTAATCGACCTAAATTCAGATGGTGAACCAGAAACTGCTTTTCTTTGCATACCTTCAGGAGTCCACGTATTTTCAAATAAAACACGATCGATTATTTATCCACATAGAAGCAATAACCGCGTCTGATATTTTGGGGCCTTTCCAAACACCTTGCTGACTAATTTTTAACAGTCATGTGAAAATATTAAATTGACGCAGTGAAAAAAGGCTTGGCGGGGTGCACACAAAAACCAAGCACCGTGGCTAATTGCGTGACTTTCAGCCATTCTTTACTCAAATCATATCAAAGCAGCAATAGCTCTACTGGATCTTTAGAGGGAAGCTGATACAAAGAGCTCCATGACTCCCCGTGTAGCTTCCTCGAGAACTCAGCTGTCACCAACCCCATGTGTCCAAACATTCAGGCTACACTACCATCTATTAACCCAGCTTTGTTAATATCGTCGCCCTGGAACAGTCTATGACACGGAGCCGTAAACACGAGAGCAACATGTACCATGGTTTATGTGCAGCTTTCTCATCCAGGGGAATATCTGTGGCGTCTGAGCCTCGCTCCCCGTCGTGCTGCCGCAGGCTGGTCCCGCCGCGCCGCCCTCCTGCTTCTGCACGGGATGCGGGTGTCCGGTCCTGGAGGACGGGTTCCGGCCGTGGCCAGTGTCCCGGCTGTGGTGCAATTCGTCGATCTCTGGCGATGCGTCGTCCAGCTCCGTGAAGCGCTGCGCCGTGCCGCCGCCGCCGCCACCGGAGGAGTTGGAGGGCAGGTTTGGAGAGCTGAGATTACCGCTTCCTGGTTGCTCCGAGCGCGGAGACGAGCTCTGGGCGCACAGCTTGGTGTCTCCACCGGCGGGTGACAGAAGCGAGTCTGCCACGGAGGCAAGGGAGCAGCTGGAGGGTTGTTGGAAACTCCTCTCCGGGGTCGGGGAGCCATAGCCCCGGGAGTCCCCGACGACAGAGCCTCCCCCGAAGTGTCCTCCGGTGTTGGCGGCGTTGCTGCTCCCCCCTCCCCGGCTGGTGACGGTCAGGTCCATGCCATTGTAGCTGTAGCCATACGAGCCCGTCGCATGGTGCATGGTGGCGGAGGAAGAGTCCCTGTACGTCCCGCCGTTCATTGCGCCGCTGCTGGCTCCATAATTTAGCAGTTGATAGTCGGGGCCATTTGGGTAGCGCCCCGAGAACGAGTTTACAAAGTAAGAGCTCATTTAGGTTGTTTTAGAGAGTTGCAGTCTTACTGTTAAGTACCACGGGGCGCTTGATTTGTTAGATTTCTCTTGGTCGTTATAACGCGGGTACTTTCAACGATTTATGATGTATTAGTGAATTATGGCGTTGCACTGTACTTCGTTTTTAGCTTTGTATGCGCCGTCCAAATATGGGGGTGGGGTGGTGTGTGTGTGTGTGTGTGTGTGAGTTCGATGGAGGGGTGTGTGTGTGTGTGTGTGTGTGTGTGATGGGGGAGGTGAGGGGTGAGGTGAGGGAGGAGAGAGAAGGAGGAGGTGCGGTCACGTGCTTTTGTTGACCAGTCGTAAATTCTCGCCGATGACTTTGGAGAGGTAATTCATGCTCTGAGGTTTCTAATGATGGAGGGGAGGGCGGGGGGAGCTCTCTCTCTCTCTCTCTCTCTCTCTCTCTCTCTCTCTCTCTCTCTCTCTCTCTCTCTCTCTCTCTCTCTCTCTCTCTCTCGCTCTCTCTCTCTGCTGGAGGTGCCGGGGGTGAGCTCAGAGCGCCACCTACTGCAGTCATAATTTATTGCAGCGATTAAAGAGACAGAAATGGAGAAACTAGACCGAGTCTGAACTCTCCCGAGTGTCCTGTCATATGGCAGCATGCGTCGTTTCTTTGGAGTCTGTTCAAAGACGTTTGCTCAGGCTGGAGAAGAACAGCGATGATGTCATCCATAAAATAATCAGTTAAAATAAAGGAATATTTTACACGACAATAATAAAAGATGGAAATGCCACCTTCTAAAACATCTTCAACAAAAAACAAAAAAACGTCCTAAAGTTACAGAGGTTCAGCCTGTGATGCCCCCCCCCCCCTGAAATCTTAACAGAGCAAAGCGACCCACATTTAATGTTTCCACCGCATCAACAAAATCAAGGCAGTGACTTTAGTTAGTCAGTTAGGGTTTTACAGTGTAGCAGTCTTGTAACCAGGCTCCTCCACATAGGATAGCCTATTAGAATATTTTAATTAACTTTTAATCACCAGTATCTTCACAACAAACTTTTACAATGACCAAAACCTAATCTTCAATGTGACCAAACTCAAAACTCATTAGGCCTTCGACCGTGCAGCTTTCTTTCTTTCTTTTTTTCTTTCTTTCTTTCTTTCTCATCCACTCTGTCTCTCTCAGCTTCCCTCCCTTCCAGCTGCAGAGGAATGGTACACCCGATCTGTGATGTCCAAAGTGGATGGAAATCTACTGATTTATGATTTGTTGATTCCCAGGCAGGGATGCATTTCAGCCAGGGTGCCTCTGTGTGTCTGAGTGTGCGTGTGTTATTGTAGTAGGCCTCAGCGTGCACTCCGGTGTGCATATTTCATTGTAACGCTGACACACACAACACAGTACATGCACACCGGCGAGGGCATGGGACAGATGAGGAATTCCAGATTTTCAGTGTGTGAAATGATACAAATGAACGCACTCAGCAGGGATGTATGTGTGTGTGTGTGTGTGTGTGTGTGTGTGTGTGTGTGTGTGTGTGTGTGTGTGTGTGTGTGTGTGTCCGTGTATTGCAGGCCACGTTACTGAGCTTCTGGCGCATGTAGCATCAGCAGGAGGAAGCAGTTGGAATGGAAATCATCTTGAATATTTCAAAATTACCTGGCAGAGAAAAAAAATGAAACTGCTGCAAGAGGCAGAAACACAGGGCCTAAAATCCACAAAACAGATTTTTAGCCACGAGAGTTTAGATATCAGCACTAAATCAGCCGGCAGTTGGCCTGAGATCCGGCTGCAGAGGCCTTCAAAAGTACAGAACCCAAAGTGTGCCAGGAATGCAGGGACAGGCCGGAGGAGGCACTGACCCAGTTGGCACACACTTCCGAACACACTCCCCTCATTATATATAGATTTCAATCATCCCACCAAATATTTGTGCCATGAAACAACTCGACTGACCATTTTGATCCAAACAACTTCCAGAGTGAGAGATCAGAGAGATCAGGGACTCCGATTTATTTAGATTTGTAAGTTGGAAAACATTTTGGGGGGTTTTCACCTCATATGCATTACATCCTTTTTGTATACCACCTTTTTGTTCCATCGTTATTATGGTCTGTTGGCTCCACGGTTTGCTCGATGGCACGGAGGAAGGTCAGGCCTCAGGGTTTGAATCCCTCCACTCACACTGCTTATGGATAAGATCATAGACTTCATGGCAGATTTTGTTCTTACACTAAGCGCACAAATGTGATCATGATTCATTATAATCTGTATCCTAATGTCCAGCTGTGCACAGATGTTAAGATGCTTCAGATTTTCATACTTCAGCTGCAGCTAAATTGTTACAGATTTTCCATTTTTTCCCACCTTATGGTCATGTGAAACGTTTTAAAGTCAACCCAAAGAAAGTCGGAGTGTAAAACAAAGCAGCTTTTCCAAATCCTCAAACCTGTTTCAAACATAATTGACGTCTGAGACAAAATAAGAAAACCATAACACGCTTCATCCAAAGTACGAAAAGCATTTTTTGTGTGTCGGCCGGTAAAGTGAGCCCTCTGAGTCTAAGATAAACCATCGTGTTTAACAGAGAACATCTGCCAGCATATTCACCTTACAGCGGACATTCTCACTGTGGGAAACAAATCAGAAACCCTGGCATGGTCAGAGCCTCTGAAGAGGGACGCCTGTGCAATAAATACACAAACCCAATCAAATCCTCTGCTTGTCCCAGTCTTCAAACTCTACCCCATAATGTTTCAATAAGATCATTTGGTGGTGACTCTATAAGTCGCTTTCCGTTATTGCACATATAGTCTCACTGCTAAAACCCAGTGATTATCATGGCTAACTGCAGTGAAACATACCACGTTAAATCTGAACTTACTGCCTCTCACACACAAAATGTTTTATTTTCTCATTACTTGGGCTATTTACTGACAATCTGTGCTGTATATTACATTGGCACCATGTTCTACATCTGAACAGGCTTTTATTGGTAAACTTAATATGTCCAGCTCAATATAGTCAGCACACTGAGTGGAGTGAAGGTGAATTTCTCCACATGCTATTATGAAAAACACCAATAAAACATGCACGGCCTCTTTACCAGAATAAATATATACAAGCTCAATAACGTTATAGTGGCGCTTTTATGTAATTGTGTCTCTTTTGGTTGGAGCGTAGAAAATACACAGGGGTCACGTGAAGTGGGAGCTCTAGAGTCACTCAGAGGACAAGCAGAGTTCAAAGGGTCACGAGGACATTGTCCACTTTGTCTGGGTGAAGTGTGTGCGTGTGTGTGTGTGTGTGTGTGTGTGTGTGTGTGTGTGTGTGTGTGTGTGTGTGTGTGTGTGTGTGTGTGTGTGTGTGTGTGTGTGTGTGTGTGTGTGTGTCTGGCCGGCTCGAGGACAGATCAACTTTCTCTCTGCTCTGGTCATCAATTAGTTGAGTCCGGCGGCGGCGGCTCGCGCGCCCTGTCACTTCCTCACCGGACCGCCGCTCGCTCGCTTCCGCGCTTTACGTGGCCCCTCGGCCTCGACCGTAAATATGTGCGCGGCCGTTTTACGCGCACGAGCAAATAATCTGAAAGGTTTACGAGTCTCGAGCGCGAGCGTCGGTGAGTAAGCCACTAAATCATAAAACAGCTCGCTCTTGGGTCAAATCTCAAATTATTTACCAGCAAGAAAGAAAATCACAAAAAGATACTTTCTTTACATTTTATTGAGCATTTCTCATAGGTAGTATATACGCAATTACTTGACAAGGACACTAACATAAACCAACAATGTAAAAATCCATAAAATATACACTTTCCTGAACGTTTTAGGTAGTTTGGCGAATAACATCAGTAGGTTAAATCCCCCCCCATACACCCTTCCCCACCAACCCATTATAGCGCAAATACTGGAAAAAGTATAACAGCTGGAAAGGTTAAATTACCCCCACCCAAAAATTACATCATTTTCAACGTACAGGGTGGGTTCTCCGTTGCTTATTTCTATACAGTTTAAATATGAACACCGTATGACAAACACACACTCCTCAGGTGACCCGTGCTGTGTGTATGGGCTTGTTTGAAGGTATATTACACACACGACACGTTTACAAAATAAGATCGTTTGGTTTCCGGGGGGAGGGGGTGTCCTAAAGCTTCACAGCAAGTGCCTGACAGATAAGAAGTACATTTGACATCAAATAAAATAAAAACTAAGTAAGAAGTTAGGTGGTTTTCTTGGAATGCAACAAGGAATTTCTGTCTCCGAGCAGCTCGTCCCCGTTAGGTTGCAGGTTACTTTGTTGTATTTTTTAAATACACAATGCCACACTTCACCCTCTTTCTCTTTTTTCACGTCGATATTTCTCTTTTTTCTTGCTTTCCTTTCTTTCCACAGTCTGGCGGTTCCTTCTCCTTCCAAATTATTTCCCAGTTTGAGACAGAGAGGCAGACACAGTCCAAAGAAGCGGTTGGATGAAATTGTTAAGTGACTGGCGACATTAGAGAGACTTCTATTTCTCCCTCGTTCTTCCCTCGTCCCTCCTCAGGTAAAAAAAAGAAATTGTTATATATACTTTTTTAACCCCAAAGTTTTCACACCAGTCACGTCTGGACGAACTTTGAGATGGGGAGGACTGAACAGGCATGTCTTCGCATCCATTCTCCTCTTCCTCTTCTTTTATGTTTCTCACATCAGTTTATTTCTTTTATTTTTCCCTTCTTTCATTCCGTCCGTTTCTCCTCTTCCTCGGCACCGTTCACCGTGGAGGAAGAGGACGAGGAGGAGGATGAGGAGTTGGAGTTGATCAGCTTGTTCTCCTTCTTCCACTTCATCCTCCGGTTCTGGAACCAGATCTTGATCTGCCGCTCCGTGAGACAGAGCGCGTGCGCGATCTCGATGCGCCGCCGCCGCGTCAGGTACCGGTTGTAGTGGAACTCCTTCTCCAGCTCCAGGGTCTGGTAGCGGGTGTACGTCTGCCGGCCGCGCCTGCCGGGGCTACCGAAGGTCCCTGAGAGAGAGGGAGGGAGGAGAGGGTTACACTTTAACTGGGACCAGACTAACACAGGCTGTACCTGGTGACACACCGCGGAACACTGCGTCACCTTCAGAGCGGCATATTGTACTCTATTCTACTCCACTCTACTCCACTCTATTCTATTCTATTCTATTCATTCTGTTTATTGTAATTTATTCTGCCAAGTTGAGGGTAAAAAAAAGTTACAATTCAACCCTAAATCAAATACATTCAGTACAGTGTATCATTCAGATCGTTCAAATTATGTGTGTGCGTTTTTTATTGCGTTGAACTACTTCAGAAATATAAAAAAATTAAAACAAATAAATATATGTTTTTAACATTAGACGTAAGAATGCTTTATTTTGAAACAGTATTTGTAGGCCTATTGTATAAAATATACTTTTTTAACATCAGTGAAGACAGAAACGCCTTGTTCCTAATATACTGACACTAATAACAATACAAATAATAAACAGATTAGTTAGCATAATGACGGACGGTAACATTTCAGAGGGTATTCCCCCGGTGAGGATCAGTTTCCAGGGCTTCAGTCTCTCTCACCCTCACCAACACCGGCCCCTCTCGGCTCCCGGTGGGAAACAAATCGGCGTGTTGTCATTTTTTAGCAGCTTCAGTTTCTGTATCGATCTAAGAGCAGCTCCACGTGTATGGACTGTGCACGGCGCTCAGGGGCTCGCATCCATATCTAAATACCCATAAATAAAAAAAGTGAGGCAAAGCGGATTATGGCGGGGCACTCAGGGTTCCTGCTGCCACTCTGCGCTCTCTCCAGCTGCCATTTACGTCCTCGACTGTCATTTATAGTCCCGCGCTGCGTTTGATTCCCCGTGTCTCTCTCTCTCTGCCTGTTTTCACCTCATCCGTCATAACTCGCAGTATCCTGCAGGGATTCGTACAACAGCAGCCCTCTATTATCCAACATTAGGCTGCGACATCTCAACAGGCCGTTTTCTCTCTTAAACAAAGACAATCAGCTCCTCAGTGCAGCAGCTCGCAACTGTCGCTCCCTGCTTCTTTTTGCTCACAGCAGAATAAAACAGGGCCGACTTGTGCTTATTTCTGGAGACAAATAAATCAAATCTCCCCCCACCCCCCCTCCCTGCTTCTCATAAACTGTCCCTACTCGTCTCACTTTCACTCGGAACTTGGCAAGTCTGATTGTAATAATATCTAATCTGCTGGGTTATGAATAAACAGTGGTTAACGTGTGAGATAAGAGAAGGGGGAAGGAGCTGCCATAGCTTTCTACACGTCTCAACAGTTTGGAGAAGCAAAGGAAGATGTTCTCTCGTTAAGTGTCAGGTGCTCAGGGATTCTTTTATTATTCTAATCTGGACTGGGAACCTGGAATAATATTAATATTGCATTTTTAAAAAACAAGGAGGTACTTAAAGTGAAATGTGAGGAGAGACTTCATGCTTGAAGTTCCTTCTATCTGTCCTCTTTATCTGCTCCTTGTTTTCACCCACAACACTGCCTCTCTCTCTCTCTATCCCTCTCTCTCTCTCTCTCTCTCTCTCTCTCTCTCTGACAGGCTTCCTCTTCTCTTGACTCTCTCAGCCCTGCGTCGGTCAGCAGGTCACATACAGTAACAGGAGCTACAACCCAAACAAACCCGCTTTTATGACGGATAATAAAATAGCGAGCACATGACTGACTGACAGGCCAACAAACGGGGATCATAAAGCAGCTACTGGGAGAGGAGGAGGAGGAGGAGGAGGAGGAAGCAGGGAGCAGAGGGGCTGACAGCGGAAACAAACGTCAGTTTTATGAAGGGGATCATAAAATATGCACGAAAGAGCAGAAGAGGAGGAAGAGGAAGAAGAAGCAGAAACTCACCGTTGCACGCGTTCATCCGCTGCATCCACGGATAAATTGGGGTTGACGCCGCGTGCTTGTCGTCCATCGTTTCACCGAACAGCCCCTTCCCACTCAGCCCCGCGCACTCCGCTTTACGGTGCATGCCCTCCTGGCTCAGCGCGAGCTGGTGCTCCTCCAGGCTGCACTGATGCTCCTTGTCCCGGTAGAAGCTCGTGGCCGCCGCCGCAGCCGCAGCCGCCGCAGCAGCCGTGGCGTAGTCGCAGCCGCCGGCTCCGGTCGCACCCCCTACTCCGACCCCCACCGCTGCCGCCGCCCGGTGCCCGCCATACACTCCGCTGGCCGCCTGCTGGTAGTAGCTGGACGCCGGGTACGCTTTCTCCTGGTGAACGCCGCCGCCGCTCGCGCCGTAAGCCACCGCCGCGGCTGCGGTGACGGCCGCGGCGCCCGGGTAGTGTCTGAGCGGGTGGTCCGCGGCGTATCCCGACGAGTAGAGCGGGATCTGACCAAGGAACGACTCCGCCGACTGTGCGCCTCCACCCGTCCCCGGTAGCGTCACCGGGAAAGAGGAGTTGACAAAATAGGAGCTCATCGGGAGAAAGTGCAGGAGACGAGAGAAAGGAGGTGAAAAAGAGGAGAAGAGGAGAAGAAGAGGAGACGAAGAGGAGAGGGGAGGACGGGAGGCAACGAAACAAACACAACAACAACGTTGACGCGCTGAAGGAGCAGAAGAAGGAGGAGTAGGCTAACTGCTAAAGGCTAACGGTTCTCCCTCCCTTCCTCCTGCTTCTGCCTTCCCCTGCCTGCACTTTATGATTTGTTGTGTTTTATAGCCGACAGTCCGACGGGCTGCTGCTATCACTTAGTTTATCACAGATCGGGAGGAGGGGGTGAGGAGGCTGAGGGTGAGACGACAGGGGTGGGTGGGGTGGGGGTGTATCTGGGTGGCTGAGTGCCAGTGTGGGACAGAGCGAGAGAGACAGAGCGAGAGAGAGAGAGAGAGAGAGAGAGAGAGAGAGAGAGAGAGAGAGAGAGAGAGAGAGAGAGAGAGAGACAGAGCGAGAGAGACAGAGAGAGAGAGAGAGAGAGAGAGAGAGAGGAGAGAGAGAGAGAGAGAGAGAGAGAGAGTGTTTGTGTGTGTGTGTGTGTGTGTGTGCGTGCAGAGGACGGGATGGGGTGACGAGGGATGTTACGGGGGGAGGTAGAGAACAGCTGACCTCACACTGACCAATAGGGAGCTTCTGTGTCTGGCAGTCGTTCGCCCCTTTTCCTTTCGCTGGCGAGAGGAAGTGTGTGCGCGCGTGTGTGTGTGTGTGTGTGTGTGTGTGTGTGTGTGTGTGTGTGTGTGTGTGTGTGAGAGTGTGTGTGTGTGTGTGTGTGTGTGTGTGTGTGTGGTTCTACTGCGACCCCCCCCCCCACCTCCACCACCACTTTCCTATTTCCCTCCTTCAGTCTCCTGCTCCCTTTCTCTCTTTCTAAATCTCATTCAGTCTCTTTCTAATCTTCCTCCGGTTCGCGGTGAGATTGCGCAATCACGTCGGAATCCTCGGCGCGTAAAATTGATTCTTTCTCTCCCCGCGTGTCTTCTTCCGTCTGTTGTTGGACCCATAAAAAAAAAAAACTCACACAAGCACACGCACACGCGCCCTCCCTGAGAGAGAGTAGTGTGCGTGTGTGTGTGTAAGAGAGAGAGAGAGGGGGGGTGTTTGCTTCTGCACCACCAGAGGCAACCGAATAATAAAACATATTCCCGGTGCTTTGCAGATAATACCGACCTCGTTAAAATGAATTTGGCGAGCGTAAATCACAGCCGGGAGCGCGCACTGGTCATGTGTGGTCCCCTGTGTGTGTGTGTGTGTGTGTGTGTGTGTGTGTGTGTGTGTGTGTGTGTGTGTGTGTGTGTGTGTGTGTGAGTGAGCCTACATTATAATGTGAGCTCTGCATGTCTATAATTGAGGTGTTTGTACATGTGTAATTGGTAGAATTTGGGTTGGTGGGCAGATTTATGCCCCCCCCCCCCCACCGCCCTCGCCTCCCTCCCGGGGCCTGGACAGTGCGGGGAGGTGTGTGTGTGTCCTTCTCCATCAGATGGGTAACTGGTTAATCTGGGAGTACATTTTTTTCTGATCCTGAACTGATACTTATTGATATGTTATTGATTCGAGATGACCCGGGTTAACCTGGTGCTGTGCTGGTGTGTGAACGCTCCCCTGCACTGGACCCTGGATCCAGGAGCTGTGGAGCCTGTGGAGCCTGTGGAAAATTGAAGTGTTCCAGGAGCAGGTCTGATCAACGTGTGCAGTGAGTTATTATTTTCTCTTCGCGTGACACTGATTAGACCGACATGTTTAACGAGAGGAAGAAAAGAAACAGAAAGAAGAAAAAGTGGAAGAAAAGAAAAGAAACAGTCTTTTTTGCCATTTCCGAAACGCTGATTATAACCTCGCGGACGAAATCCGTCAATTCACATGAAATAAATAGACATTTAACCTCAACGTTTCATACTACAGCCTTAAGGAATATATATATTTTAACTTATCACTTACGCAATAAGAAAAGGATTAACATATTGAATTAATGAAAGAAGTTAAATAAACAGGGCTAATAATAATAACAAATTACAGAGCGCAGGCCCAAATCCCTCATTTGTATTAAACTAAATTAATTAGGATTACAAATTAAATATATATATATATGATATAATTGAATGAGAATTATTACTAAAAACTGGAGAAAAAAAGAACTCAAGCCGTTATGTTTTCGTTTTAATGTATTCATCAGCAAATTTGCCATTGCCATGCTCATTATGTATAATTCATTAATAATTACAAAGGTTTTTTTTTTTACACAACACCATAAAGTACACGAAGACTGTAATGAAAATAATAGCCCTCATCACAGTTATATTGTTGTGACGCGCTTCTGGCTAATTGTAATGGTTTTCTCAATGAATTCATGAATTCAAGAGTCAAAAATAAAAACAAAACATGAAGTAATGTTCTTGCTTCTAGTGTGTAAACACTTTATTCTATGTTGTACAGTAGGATTCCATAGCTCTCCTCTTTCCTACCCCGTCTTGTTCGCAGGAAAGAAAGAAAGTAACGCGGGATAGAGGAGAAAGAGGAGCTCGGCCTTCTTTTCATTCGCACTTACAAGCGGAGTTTGTGTCGCCGGGTCGTAAAATAATCGCGGTCATAAATAAGTCTCCCCTCTTTGTGTCTTTTTCTGCCAGTTTGCCCCCACAGGCTCTGACTTGTCTGCGCGGCCGCACTGCAGACTGTCCGACTGACACTCACACACAAAGGCTCTATTTTTACTTTTCACTTCACTACGCATTCCTCCGCGTCTTCTCCCGCGTATTAAAAAGTATCACTCGCTCAGAGCGGGGAGCCACATAATAAGTTTAAAGCCCTGTCTGGGCAGGATCACACGGACAGATGGGGAATCTCTCCCTCTCTTCCTTTCTTTCTAACTTTCATTTTGGACACCCCCTCCTCACCTCCTCACCTCCTCACCTCCTCCCCTCCTCTCCTCCTCCTCCTCCTCCCCTCCTCCCCTCCTCTCTCTCAGGCAGGACGCTCCGTTTCCTCTCCGCTTTGTGGGAACGGGAAGCAGCAGCATTGTGTTGGAGCTGCCTGTGGTTTAATCATTAATGAGCGCTAACATTTGGGGCAGGACAGGCAGGGCCTACAGCCTGGGACGCGCGCACACACACACGCAGGACGGTAAATACCATTATTGTATATACATACACACATATATATATATATATATATATATGCAGCCCACATGCATTAGCACGGTCTTAACGTGATTGTGGCTTTGGCATAATACCAGTACCGGTGCCCGCTCCCTGCAGCCCGGAGCGAGAGGGTGGCTCTCTGACAGAACACTGCCATATTCTGATTTATCCAGTGCACGGAGCAGTGTGTGTGTGTGTGTGTGTGTGTGTGTGTGTGTCTGTGTGTCTGTGTGTGTGTGTGTGTGTGTGTGTGTGTGTGTGTGTGTGTGTGTGTGTGCGTGTGTGCGTGTGCGTGCGTGTGTGTGTGTGTGTGTGTGTGTGTGTGTGTGTGTGTGTGTGTGTGTGTGTGTGTGGACGCATTCATAACTGAGCAGAGGCTGTGTAACACTACACGGGATTGATATGCTGTGGAGAACGTGTTGAACATGTGCTGAATTGAATGTCAGGCCTTGCAAGTGAGATCTGAGTGTTTATAACAAATGTTGCATTTGTAGGGGTTTATAACACTGTAAAAGTAAGTTAACTATATGTAAGCTGCAGCTATTATGGATAAGAATGTCCCAACTTGCTCCAGTAACATGCAACATAAATTACACGATGCATTTAAAGACAATCCTACATGACAGGTAAATTATTATTGTTCCATGACAGGTGCAGATAAAAACATGGCGCTATTCAATAGATTATATTCTAACTTAATCTTTAGGTTGCATTCAGATACAAATACAGCACAGAATATAAGCTTGGCAACTTGATCACAGTTCAGTCGCAATACGTGTATAAGTGAGGTAAGATATACGCTAGTAGCTTTACTACGACACATTTAAAGCTGCATGCCACCCTATTAGCTGTAGAATACTAAAACTGAGAAATTAGGCAAATGTGAGGGCAACAGCATTATGGGACCACCTTGAAATATTCATATGTAATATTAATACACCAGGCATGCTAGCTGTGATGATAGCTATAGCTGTAGTCTAATGAGAGGCCCGGTGTTTGTCATTGCAGGTGTGTTGCAGTTCGGGGCAGAAGTCACCAAGCAAGGGAAACGGTCGGTGGGAGCAGCTGAAGAAGACGCGGGGAGTGTGTCCGGTTGGATGCAGCAGTTTATATGAGAGAGACACACAGAAATAGATAGGCTAATAGAGGGACAGAGGTTATCTTAAAGGGAAACGGTCACTTCTTCTGTCACCATGTGCTGGTTCCTCTGTATTCACCGTCATCTCCTCTACAGTAACAGTCACCACAATTGAACCTCAACGCTCGCCGTAGGTAAGTAAACACAAATCAAACTTTAATTTAACATTAGGTTGTATGTTGATAAATGAAAGCACCTTATTCAATAGCCTATAGGAAAAGGGTAATAGCAAAAGAGGATGATGTTTTGAGATGTGTCTTCCATTATGAGAGACCACCAGTTCAAATAATAATAATAATAATAATAATAATAATAATAATAATAATAATAATAATAATAATAATAATAATAATAATAATAGTAATAATAGGCTGTATTAGACATATTATAATTGCATATGTTAGGTGTTTGCTTGTAAAGGCTGCTTTATATACGTGCGCAGTAAATCAGAGTGCACGGTGTTTCTGGGACTGAGCTGCAGAGTAAACAGCACCGAGCTGCTGAAGGAACTCCAGGAATCTGAACAACTTCAGAGATGATCGACAATTAAAGCTGAAGGAGTGACACTGCTGCTTTATAGCTTTATGGCTCTGTTTCACCTCGTAGGTGCGTGTGTGTGTGTGTGTGTGTGTGTGTGTGTGTGTGTGTGTGTGCGTGTGTGTGTGTGTGTGTGTGTGGGGGGGGGGCTTTTATGGCTTTATGACCGTTTATGACTCCTTGTAAAGTCCGAGGAATGGTGGTGAAGTGAAAAACAGGCCCGGAGCAAACAGCAGATAAACAAATATGCTGTGCTGCACACACACACACACACACACACACACACACACACACACACACACACACAAAGGCAAAAAGCTCAGACCACCTGAGTCAGTATTATCAACTACGAACTGTCTACAAAATAATCTCTTCACTACTCATTTGTATTAATTCACACCTTTGATTCTTTGTCCATTTTAGTCACAACTTGATTTTAAACCAGAAATGTTAGCCCGTCCGCCATTAATGTATTTTTAAAATACATTTTTGCTTGTTAAAATCATTTAGACCCATTAAAAACCTCCAGCGGGCTACACATAAAAGAACATGAATTCAGAAGCACTCTGAATTTATCACTGTGTGGAGATGTATTCTTGTTATTTCAAAATTGATTTCCGTAATTTTACATATTTCTAAATGGGCTATAATCTGTGTAAATTGCGGGTCGCCCGGCTGTTATGTGGAGTAAAATCAAAAGATAAGAAAGAGAGAGACAGTCTGACTTTACCGAACATCCAGTTTAGCTTCTCTACAGCCGAGAGGAGGTTACACTCACCGCTCGGTGTGTGACAGGGAAACGTGTGTGTGTGTGTGTGTGTGTGTGTGTGTGTGTGTGTGTGTGTGTGTGTGTGTGTGTGTGTGTGTGCTGACCGACCTCTCCTGCACGAGTTAATAACAAACTGAAAGAAACTGCCTGACCGGTGCTTTTACTTTTCTTCGCTTTTTCGCTTGAATGTATTAGTGGTTTCCAGGCAGCCCGGAGCCGGCGGCCCTGTGTCCTTCACGGCACCGTGAGCTCGTGCTCCAGGTCACTTCACCGGACTGTTACCGCTGGGCACGAGCGCTCGGCCACATGCAGCAGCGCCGCGGGACCAGTTAAAGATTAACGGGCGGATGAATGCAGCATCACGGGGAGGGCCGCGTGTTTTTCTCCGAGTTTCTGAGGAAATAACACGAAGCGAACACGCGCACATGAAGGTGCACGTCACCACATTCTGTAAGTTATTAAGTTCAGTGAAACATTTCGTCGGAATCATTAAGGTAGCCTGTTAAAAACACTTATTGCAATCATAATATAATTAAAGAAAAATAAATGTGATATGATAATAGTCGAATTATATAATTATTATTTTTACTATTGTTATCATTGTTGCCATTGTTATTATTATTGTTATTGTATTTATGGACGCTAATGGATATGCCTTTTATATATATATACCTAAAAGGCATATCCATTAGCGTATATATATATATATTTATTTATTGTATTTCAATAAGATCGTTTTACGTTGTTGATATCAAAAATACTTCAAAAAGTTTCACTCCGCGTAAATAAACGGAATAATTGGGAGTTCCTGTCTGATACCAAAATAATCAGAATCTGACCACACAGGAAATCTAATCGAGGTGCTTGGATGTCAAGAAGGAAATAAATAGATGATAGAGAAAGAGGGGGGGGGGGTGGAGGGGTGGAGGGGTGGAGGGGTGGGGCATTGATTTTCCATCTGATCTTAATGCACTGGAGTTGATTTTGAACGCCGGATTAAAGTCAGATGATGCCGGGCTCATAAATTAAACACAACACTGTGGATTACTGCCTCCCCCCCACACACCCCCTGTCCCCCAGGCTTCCCTCCGCAAGGGCCTTTCAAATGATCACACGCACAAATGAACACACCCACACCTGAGTGCATATATTTGAGGGGCTGCGCGGCAGATCTGCAGATGAGCGCCAGTAAAGATGATGAAGTCACCGAGCAAGGACGAGTTATTAGTTTACGCACGCACACACACACACACACACACACACACACACACACACACACACACACACACACACACACACACACACACACACACACGCACGCATGCAAGCATACAATAGAGCCGCTAGTTGCTTCTGTTGATCGAAACAACGACCCTGACCAAATTTTACTTCCTAAACCTCTGTTTCCTTGGGCACAAAACGCGCGCAGACACACACACACAAGCTAACACACGTGCACCCATGCGTACGTACCATGTAGGTTTGTGTGTTCTTGTGCGCGCATGGCTCTGTTCATACATCATTTCCCTCAGTGTAACAGCAGCCAGGCCTAACCTTGGAGAGAGAGAAGAGGGAGAGAGAGCAGCGTCTCCCTACCTCTCTCTCCCTCTCCCTCCATGCCACAAATCTGTCTCTCTCGCTCTCTCCGTTTACATCAGAGGAGGGCAGAGAGAAGCCGACAGTCAGCGAGACAAAAGACTCAAATGTGCGCGCCACACTTACAAAACACGCTCACATGCGCGTCCACACACTCGCACCTCTCGTCACGAGCGCTCTGGTTTCATTCCCCGGGAAGACAACAAAAGTCACGTCGCAGGCACATCATCGGGTTGTCAACAGCCAGTACAATACAGGCCATACACCCACCCACACACACACACACACACACACACACACACACACACACACACACACACACACACACACACACACACACACACACACACACACACACACACACACACACACTGCCAACAGCTCATCACACCTTGGAACCACGACTGGGACACTGTTAGCAGGACATATAGCGTGTGTACGCGCGAGTGTATCTGTGCCTGTGTATTGACATGCCAGTGTAGAGCATTACCATGGGAAAGATATGTATGTGTCTGCATTTGCAAGTGTGGAAGCGTTTGCTACTGTTGTGGACACGACGCTAGATGGCACCAGAGCGTTTTGAAGAAGCGCACCGGGGCTGCTGGGAGTCTCACCGCTGAGCTGCGCCGGTGACCTGCAGCTCTGAGCCGGGCTGAGCGTCGGTGTGTGCACCGCTGGTGCAGCTACGCGGAGCAGAGAGGGAAGAGGAGCGGTCCCGTACTCCTCACAGTTTGTGTCACTCACTCACACTTTTCTTTGTGCAGCCTGCATCTGATATCTTTTCATTTTGGGATGTTAAATTCAGATGTAAACACCAACGTGATTTATAGTTCGTCTGCGTGTGATGGACTGATATTGATCTGTGCTGATGATATAACTGCAAATGTGTGATATATGACTAATATTTATATAAATAAAGGCTTGAACTTGACTTGAGCTCAATCATTGTTTCACGCACACACGCGCGCGCGCGCACGCACACACACACACACACACACACACACACACACACACACACACACACATACAAGAGTCACTGCTTCTGGCAGATATATGACAATAATAAACATAATAGTCAATATATTTATTATTATAATATATTAGCTTTTATCACTGTTTATTCAACAGCAATAATGATCACTTCAGTATTATTGTAAAGTTTATGTTTCCTGTCTGTTTATTTAGACTAAATGGATCCTTTGAACCAGCATTCATTCTGATTAACTCATATTTATAAAAGATTATTTTTTTAATACGTCCCATATTAAATGTGTAAATCTGAGCCGTTCTTATTCGCGCTTCTCTTTTACGCTTTAATTAAACATGAGCCAGTGCAGCTGAGGCCTGGTTGTATCATGTTAATGAAGGAATGAGCTGCTTCACACATTGACTTCATCAGGAACACAGACATTTAGCCTCACAGCTACGGGAGCCTAGAGCTTTTTAATATGAGCGCACACCCATGCGTATTATCGGTGCCGTGGCGCACAGATTCAGGCGAGGATTTAAAAAACACCGGGCACCTCAACACAGTTCCACAGTATTCATCAGATCTGAGCAGGAAGAGCCAACTACCCACTTAGCCCATAACATGTTTACTGCCACATAATGTTCGCATGGCAGCTTTATTTAGTGACTGTGAGCATAGGAAGCTAAAACTATAGGCTAAGACTGCATCTAGAATCAAAGATGATTACATGTTTTTGATCACTGATTGTAACCATATTGTTTATTTATTGGCACGGCAAAGAAGGGATGTGATTTGATTTTTTTCCCAAGTTCCATCCAGTAAAGGGATATGACCATGGGTTAGCTTTAGGTGGGGTCTATTTTCTGGAGGGGACATCAATAACATACCACCTACGTGTGATCTGTTGCAACAGAACTAACATTAGTGTAATGATTTTTTTTTTTTTACAAATACGACTTACAAGGCATAAGTCACAGGACTAATCTGTGGACCATCTCTTTACTGTGGTCCAACTCTTTACAGTCAGATGCCACAACACTCACGCACTCAATACGCAACTCGCGTGCTGCAGAAACGGATTCCGGGAAAAGTAGTCCAGCAGCAGGCTGAGGTATCAGGATGAAATAGAGTACTTGACTTCATTTCCCAAAACGCACACATAGTTTAAATGTATTCAACGGCTCAGACCACTGAGCAGGATAAATAGGGGGGGCAAATAAAACCTTGAAAAAGTAGACTATTGTTTTTATGTGTGAATTCATTCAAACGTGTAGTCAGATTCTATTGGAATGTATATTTTCAATTATAGAATATATTTAGAAAAAAATATTGTAGTATGCACGTTACTTTTAGCCTTATTATCTATGTATTTATTGGCTCGGAAAGGAAGCTATCTGACTTGATTGATTTTCAAGTTCCCATACAGTAAGGGATATGGTCTGGTCAGACATGTGCAGTATAGACCCTGCTTCAAATTCCAGCAGAGAGAGAAAGAGAGGAAAGCTGTGTCTGCAGTGGGAGGTGTTGGTGATAGTCAGTGGAATGTGTCAACGCTTGTCCGGAGTCACCTTTACGCACGGAGCGAGGGTGGAGGGGCTGTTCAAAGAAACTCCAAACTGTTTGAATTTCGCTCTGCTTCTGTACGAATGTCTGTGAGGGAGCTTTATTTTGAAACAAACAAACAAAAAGAATAAACTAAATCCAAAGATAGTAAAGATCTTATCTTGTATATTCCCACAGCACTAATGTGTCTAAGGGCAGCCGACTCGAGGTTCTCTCCCGGTTATGACAAAGAATCGGTGTAAATATTGTGAAGCGCCTGATCACTATCAGGATCTAGTTCTTTAACAAGGAGACCGACACATTAGTTATAAGTGCAGTCACAGCAAACAACCCACAGTGAGAGAAGAAGAGAAGAAAACAATTTCAACACTGTGAAAGCCTCAAACATGAGCACCATTGACAACAACAACACTGCTAATAATAATAATAACAACAACAACAATAATAATAATAATAATAATAATAATAATAATAATAATAATAATAATAATAATAATAATAATAATAATAATAATAATATGTCTGCTGAATTATTCTGAGGCAGGAAAATTGTGTATGTGTGCGTTTCTGTTGTTTTACCTTTTAGAGGCAGTGTTGTGGGGTGTTCATTCACTTTTAAACTTCTTTTAAGAATAAGAATAATTGGTACAATATAATAATAATTATTTTTATTATTACAACAACGAGAACATATTTTCAAATACAACTTTGCCATTACATCACAGTTTAGCAAGATGAAAAAACGACTGTTTCCATTTTTATCGTGACAATTAAATTGAACAATTCTGGTTTTAAATGAAAAAACACTCTCTCACTTCACACAAAAGATGAAGGACTAATCTCGAAAAAACACACTGACTTGCAGATTCCATTTATCATTACAATGCGTGCACGCTGATGCTGTGCTTTTAAACTTGTGATATTAATGAGACTTTGTGGATGTGAAAATAAGAAAATGTCCATGTTACATTAATAAAAAAAAAACATAATCTCTGTTTTGAAGCGGTGTTGGTCTGCTGGTGTGACTGAGCAATAGCAGTGTCTCATGAGACGGCAAAGGTACCGAGATGCAGATGCAGTAGTAAAAAAGGTTTCTGTAGGAAAGCAGCTACGAGGTGAAGGTGAAGCCTGGCGCTTTTTGTGGCTGCACCATTACGCAAAAAGACTAACAACGGTGACCACTGTGTTGTAAAAATCTAATCTTACAAAGTCTTTGTTCTACACCTTCATTGAGATTTACTGTGTTTTTAGGTTATGTGTACAGTTCGGTTTAGCTGACCTGGTTGAGGTTGCAGTGAGGGATTGTGGGGAATGTATATAATGACAATGAGAGTCCTCACAACTACAGTAAGACCAACATGTAGAAGTGTTTGATATTTGAGACAGCGACAAATTGGAGACCATAGAAGACAGACAGACCTGCAATGTGTGTGTGTGTGTGTGTGTGTGTGTGTGTGTGTGTGTGTGTGTGTGTGTGTGTGTGTGTGTGTGTGTGTGTGTGTGTGGGGGGATTCTTACTATATTAGCTGTAGGGAAAGAGAGAAAAAACAGACTGTGCGCCGCAGGGAGGAAATGAGAAGGGAAACAAAGTCATAAAAGTGGGCTGGACGAACCAAGACAGAAAACATTCTTGTGTCTGAATACACACAGACACACACACACACACACACACACACACACACACACACACACACACACACACACACACACACACACACACACACACACACACACACACACACACACACAGGCCTGTCAATCAGCTGAAAGAACCTGGAAGCTCCTCCACTGAGATCTGGAAGTGGAGCAATTAAAATAACACATCGAGCGGACAAAAGGAGACACACAAGGACAAGGAAGAGACAACTTCACTGCTACTTCACCTGACGCCTGCTGAACACATCAGATAAGAAGCAACCGGTGACATGCATGAACCCAAGTCTCAATTCTTTCACAAATAAATCAAAATAAGTGATTTAAAGACAGCATATATTCAAATAACGCAGCACACCTGCCCTCATATCAAAGCCAGCCTCGCTCTCATGACCATCACATCCAAACCCTCCCTCCCTGCAACCCCTGCACGGCTTAGGGCACAAAATATGAAGACTTGAGCTAATCTCCCGGATCTCCAGGAGACGAGTTTGAAGCGTTGGACGTCTCTCTCGCAGCTAGTCCCACCAGTTAGAGAGAGAGAGAGACAGTTCATGCAGACGGGCTAATTCATCATGCAGCCCGATCCAGCGAAGGAAGAGTCACAGCTCATCTGTAGCGTCCATGCACCGCACCAAGGAGACGCAGCACAATAACGCACAGATCCACAATTTCACTTTGCATTTTTGCTCCTGTATACAATGCGTGGTGCAGGGCAGCGCGCGTGGGCTGCTGCCAGAGAAGGAACGTGCATGAGCGGCTCTTACCGTTTGTTGATAATCCGTCACGAGCCCCGCGCACCTGCAGTTCACCTCGGCGTCCCGCGTGCAAGGCAGCCCAGGCACCCCCGGAATGGCACGAGACAGCCCTACCGTGTGCAGACCGGATGGATGGATGGTAATTAGATGGAAGGGGTGGCGGCGCGACGAGGTGAGGACGAGGGGTGTGTGTGTGTGTGTGTGTGTGTGTGTGTGTGTGTGTGTGTGTGTGTGTGTGTGTGTGTGTGTGTGTGTGTGTGTGTGTGTGTGTGTGTATGCATTCCCCCGTTGTCACTCAGTCGTCAAAACACCGTCGTCATCTTCATCACCGCGTCACCACCATCCTCGCGGTGACAAGTGACATTAAACAAAATGCCAATTTTTAAAAAAGGGTTTCATCCGGGATGGTGTTCCCGGGTTCGACCTCGCGGCTCAGCCCCTCTTCCTTTCATCGCAGCCGGAGCCGTCCCCCATCTTGGTCACCCCCCACCCCCGGTATAGCGTAAAACGGCAACACGAGACCAGATGGAACGCGGAGCCATAGCGAGGAGGAAGAGCAAGAAGAGGAGGAGGAGGGCGGGTGGAGGAGGGATGTAGGGACGTGAGGCTGACAGGAAGGGGGGGGGGGTGCGGCTGGACGGGTTGTTGTCAACCTCTCCCCGTGCCTGTTTCCATAGTCACATGTAGACTTCTCATTAACCAGTCCGTGTAATTATCGCCCGGCCGTTCGTTTCCTCCGGTTACGCGCCTCGAGAGCCCCGGGCAGAGTGTTCGGAGCGCGAGCAGCAGCGGCGGCTGTTCGGGCCGGAGCGGAGTGCAGCAGCAATATAGCCGCTTGGGAAATCATAAAAAGTTCATGTTCACGTTAAGCGAGTCCACATGACCAGCCCGTCGGCCAATCCCCGCGCGCGGCCACTCATAAACTTGTATCACAAAGTTGTAAATTTTCATAAAAACACAAGGCATTTATTGCGTTTCTTCTTGGTGCGCTGCTGGAAAGACCAGCCGCTCCTTCTCTCTCTTTTCTCTCATTCTCCCCGCCGCCATTTTCTCCCTCATCCGCCCCTCTGAAAACCAACAAGCGGGCAGGCAGCTCCCAAAGAATCAAACGCACCAGGGCAACGGAGATTTACATTCCTATTTTCTTAATATCCGTGCCTTTGTTAATGTCCCTCTGCGTGCTGTTAAAAGGCAACAGTGTGTTGAAAACAGATTGCTTTATTTATGTGCTTATGACGGAGTCATGTGGGAATGAACCACGTCAGAGATGAATCTGTTTCAAAAAGCATTTCATTCATTTTTAGAGACAAAACCCCAATGAAGACCAGATACAATTTAACAAAATAAGGTGTTTGGCAAGATGATCAAAATGCTCTGTTTATTCCATTGTTGATGTATTTAAAGTTCTGGTATGCATGAGATTTTATTTGAAAAATGTTTCCATACCAGATTAACAAGAAAACCTCCTCTCTGTTGTGAAGCGGTGTTGGTCAGTTGTATGGGGGCAGCGTCTGGTTTGACTGAGCCTCAGCAATGACTCGGCAAAGATATTGAGTGTAGATGCGGTAAAAAGTTTTTTGTAGTGTAGCAGCTCCGGGATGAATGCTGCACCAATACGTAAAACAACAAGGAAGAAGGTGGTGGACACGCTGAAGGGGAGAATGAAGGATTCCAAGGATGGAAACAGGAAAATATCCTTTTTTTTTACCATTCGCCCACGTCATATGAGGTTCAGACATGTCCCATGGTAAAGTATCTACCAATGCATCTCTAATGCTCTGTTTGTGGTGAACATGTTTAATTCACACCAGATCATGGTCTGCAGACACAACAGCATCACCTGCACTGTCGGGCCGCCAACCTTCCGCTGCTGCGGGCCTTGAAACGCCGTGCGTAAAAGCGAATTCGCAATGCGGCAACGCGTCACTACTTTTAGTGCCTGCGGGCCGGAGCCTCAGGCTCAGGTTTTTTTCTTTCTTAAAACCTTTTTGAAACTTCCCCTCTCAATGCGACAGAAAAATAATTCGTGCTTCATATGCGAGATGTGAAAACACACCTGAGGCACAGGAGGGGAAGCTGTTTCCTCTTGTCCTCGAATTATTCATGTTAAAAAGTTCGTATAACAAAGAAAGGGTTTTGGAACTGTCGAAACCGGATTCAGCTTCATTTAAGGATCCAACAGATCAAATTTTACACATATGATCGTTGAGAACCAATTTTACGCATAAGATCCAAAGGATCAAATTGTACACATATCATCGTAAAGATCACATTTGCAGCGCAATATCCGAAATACCTAATCTTACACATATGGTCAAAGATCAAATTTCTCACATCCAAAAGATCTCATTTTACACACATGATGCAACAGATCCAATTGTACACATATGACCGACTGTATAATATAGCTGACCTGTTTCCCATATTGTCTTCTGTCTGAATTAGAAAACCTCCATTTTACATTTACAAATTAGGCGAGAAATAAGACGTGTTTATACAAACTGATATCAACAGGACAAAAAAAACACTGACGTCTTAACGGAAACACGCATATTTCGTCCGTATGTTATTTAAACCCAGAAAACTTGATTTTAAACCTCCAGTAACCCACATGTGACCTTCCCAGATCGCACCGTGTCTGGGGAGCAGGAGACGCGGATCCAACGCTTCCTCCACGCTGATGTTCCGAGTTAAAGATTAACAGAAAATAAAGCAGCAGCACAGGAGGAACAAACACGTTCGCTTGACCCTCTGAACACTCGGTTTCTTTGTGTGTCTGCTACTTCTTTTCTGTTTTTATTGGGGTTTCCGGCCTTTTCATGTGCGCCATAAAGACATCAGGACCTGTTACAACAGCCACCACTTTGAGCATGGCTGTAAAGGACTCCCACAAGCAACTATGTGTGGATGTTATTACATATATGTTTGTGTATAAACATAATTAATTATGTAGATGTATTTTCTTGATATTGACCGGATGATGGAGAAAAGAATGAGCAAAATGTCCACCAGCTTTTTGGTGTCACTCATACTTTGTATTTTGTTTTGATGTGAAGAGATGGAGATGTCTCAGTGTGGAAACGGGTCTTGTCTCATTTGTGCGACACATCCAGATAATGACGCACCATTTTCCACGTGTTTTCACATTGTGTAGAACTGTGCTAAGCGTTGCACATTTTTATCCAAAAACATTAAAATAAAATATCTGAAAAAAACGTCATAAATAATATTCTACTCAGTAATTTGCAGTACTACTTTCCATCCAGGGCTTTGATCAGCGGATTGAGATGGTTGTTTTTTTTATCTGTAATTGTTATATTTTCAGTCCTAAATATTTAAACATATAGAAACCCCTGTAGACCTGGAAGACACTTAAATCCAAGACGTGATCTTGTTTGTAATTACTTTGCTTTGTGCTCATATAAAGATGAGTTGGATGCTATTAGCTGTAACAGCAGGAGGGAGGAGCCCGTTAATACATTTAAACCTGTAAACAACGCGAGGATCTTCCAGAGCGCAGTGGAACTGGGGTTTATAATGTGTGACAGTGATGATTAAAGTCAAAGCGATCAGAACAACGTGGTCGCAGCGCAACGGGCTTTGTTACGCGTGTGGCTCGAGAATCAGACTAATACCTGGCACAGTGAGGGTTTAAACGTCTCTTTAAATTGCACTGAACCTCTACAAACTTTGTGGGATGAAAAGCAACAGTTCAAGACAGACATGCTCAAACGTGGATCCCAACAACAAAACACCATTCAGATATTATTGGATGCTCCAAGAGAACACTTCCAGAGCAACGGATCGGGACGAATGAGGTTAATCTACACGATCTCTTGACTCAGACCAGCGGATTTAGTATAGGAAGTGCTCACCTGATAGACAATATTCAGGAGAGTCGGAGAGCCACGATATCCTTGGCCTCGTGGCCCAGTTAATCCCACAGCTCCGTGGGCAGGAACACGTCTCCACTGGGGTTGTGGAGCAAGCTCGGCGGACCCCCACTCTCCTTCACGGTGGTAGATCTGGTCCAAGGCCTGTACACTCCTCAGTTTTCTGGGTTAGGTGAACACCCTCCATATTGCCAGAGAGAAAACAGAGACTCAGAGAACTAATAAAAAGAACCTCTCTCTGGATGGATACCCAACCTGTCCACCTGTCACACAGCCGCTGAAGTGTCTTCATACTCGGCTTGAACGTTAGGAGGCGGCGGGACATTATGGTGCCTCCAGCTTTTCGGTTGGTCACTTATCCTCAAAGTCAAGCCGCATTTAATCAGATGAGCGTTTGCTGAAATGTTATTGACACAGCTTGATAAAGGCCTAATGTTTTCATTTTATTTCTCTTTGCAGAAGCCAATGTCTTTACTGTATGAGCGACTATCTCACTGGAGTGTTTAAATGATCTGCCATAAAATGATTTGTGTGTTTGTATCCAGATGTCGTAAAACCTGCTCTGTTTCCTGCTGTATTTCCAGTTGTTACCAGTTTTTGTTGTCGTTTGTTTTCTTGCTGTGAAATGGATCTGAATGCTTAAATTCTTTGAATACATTTTTCTTTGCTCTTTGAGTTACTGCTTCATCTCGGGGCAGGGGTGTTTCAAGAGACTTTGGGGGCCATGGCAAAAGGGAGCAGGGGGGGCCTTCAACACCCCCCCCCAAAAGGGGAAAACATATAAATAAAATACCAAACCACATTTTTGCAATTCTAAAACAACTCTTTTATTTTTTAATTATTTAAAAAGTACATCATGTGCATACAGGTATATAATAATAACCCCCACCACCATCCCACGCACATCACACACTTGCATTTAGATGTTCTAGTCATCAACTAAAAATCTAAAATTACAGACCTTTTGTTAGAATGTTGGTTATACAGGGTCTTGTAGTAGAGTTTCTGACCATGGCGCTGTTGCAGTCTCCTGTAGGCCAACATAAAAAAGTCCTAAAATTTAGGGAGGCTCTCACAAAACTGTCGACTTACATAATAAGCCTGTTCCTGGGGGCCCTTTCACTGCTCTGCCTATCCTGTTGTACCACCCCTGTTTGGCTGGAAAGTCCTGGAAATTTGATTAATGATAATTATTGGTGATTTAAAAAAACATATAATGTAAAAACTCACCTAACAGTGTGTGTGTGTGTGTGTATATATATAACATGTGTTCAACTTTTTTAGTTACACTTCAATGTCCTAAAAATGTCATTATTATGTTTTGTCAGCATTTTTCTTCTCTCTGCTCTGATTTAATTCCTGTTTTTTCCCCGAGACTGGCGGCTTCAATAATATTCCATCTTGTCACAATACCTTTTCCTTTACAAAAATAACTCATATTGAAGGTAGGGTTAACCTGCAAGTTACCATGTATCTAGAAATACTCATGTCTTACTCTCCGTTATAAAGGCAGTAAACAAATTTTGATAATTCATTTTATTGCTAAAATATTTGAAAAAAATAAATTTCATGTAGCTATCACAACATCACATGACCAATAACATCCTTTCACATTTTCAGTCTGGATTTACATTTAGTCGTTCAATACACTGCTCTTGTGAAACATGCTGATGATGTGCTTTCAACATCTGATTCAGGTAATCTTATATGGGCGATCTGAATTATTTGTTCAACAAAGATGCTTGGTCCGATCCTTTTCTCTATTGGTATTGATGATTGACCCCTTACTTTAATACTTATATCTAACTTCATACAGATGACACTATCATTTTTACTCGTATTTCTTATTTATTGCAATTCTAAACAGACCTGTAGTGCCTTAAAACTAAATCTATTCATTTAAAAATAGAATGTTAGGTTGATCTAATTGAACACTCGGGTTTATGGCTTGATTCAGAACTCATGACTGAACCTCATATAGTTCACGTTCATCACAAACTTTGTTTGGAACCAGTGCACAATGCAGCATACAATAATATGTATACATTTGTTCTCTGATGACCTGACACACATCACTGTTTAATGTATAACTGACTTAAATTGCCTCCACTCAATGTAAAACAGACAGTTTTTTTTAGTCACCTAAATAAGTTTCAGTACCATATTCCTCAATATATCAATTGAGGCATTCTACACAACACTTCTTTCCTACAGTCAGAACTAAAAAACAATTGTAGAAACTGCATTTATGTTAAAAGCTCCTTCAGAATGTGATCATTTGTCCTTGACATCATTTCCCAAATATTTTTTTTTTGTACACAAGTGTGCACATGTTTCAGATGCCTCCTCACAATATACAGAACCCTGTATATTTATGTATGTGTTTACATACATGTATGCATCATGTATGTAAACATATATATGCATATATATATGCATATATTTCTATTCTATATTATATTTTTGTACTGGGCAAGCATTTGTTCTTGGCCTCTCTGTGGCCATCAAGTGGTTGTGTTTGCCACTGCATTCATCACTATAATGTTTGGGTGAAGGTTAGTTTTCTTGTTTTTGTCTTTTGTTTGTTTTGTTTTGATGTTAGTAAAATGAAAATGAGATGGCAAATCTTAAAGGGGGAATCTTCTTTGAGGGGAAACTTTCTTTTTTACCGGAGCAGAGTAACTTTAAAAAACAGATATAGAATATTAAAGTTTATTTTGTATTTTTTATGAAGTGCAATGATGGAAGTAAAATTTTGAGGATATAGGTAATACATTTTTGGAAAGTTCCACATTCACAACACATTCAGTCAGATTTCAGTGCAACATACTGTATATCCTCATTTCATCTTCAACAGAAATGTTGTCTTTAAACATCTTCAAATTAGAAATTCCGATAATGGTGCTAAGTTTAATTCACATGTACGATTTCATACTCTATTTATTAATTTGTGTGTCTTTTGTGAAAGAAGCGGTTTCACTGACAGTTTGTAGTGTAAATGCACATGCAAGCAAACACACACAGGGACAGACACAACCAAGCCTCCCCACACTGAGGTCTGTCTGTTGCAACCACCATAAACATTTGGTCTCAGCTGCAGCCAAACCAGAAGCACTTTGGGAATCTCTTGATTTTTTTTGCAAAACCAGAAATTCATACCTGAATGTTCCATCATTCTGTGAATAGAAATTGCAGTAAACATTATTATCAATTCTCACCTTTTAGTAGTTGTCAAACATTAGTCCTCTTACCACAGACCTTCAGACTGGGCTCCCATAGCGTCGCTAGAAATTTTGTTCAAGCAATTTGGAGATAAAAAAAGAACTAATAAAAAAAACATGATTAACATAATAAAATGTGATCTACAATCGTTTCATGTGGGATAGTGCAGCTCTTGTCCCCGTAACATTTTTTTTATAGTAAAGTAATCCCAACAAATGAATATTTGATTCAAATGTCAAATATTTTGGTTGACAGATACTTTTTATTTAATATGGAAAAGAGAACAATGGATGTTATGAGTGAAAATAAAAACACAACAAATCAAAATAGAATTAAATTAAATTAAATATTTTTGTTTAAAGTATGGGGTTTGGGGTTAAATGTCTGGCATCATATTTATTTTTGAACCAAACAGATACACTCTTATCAATTAAAAATACTTTCAGTTCTGTAACTTATTAAAATATCAAATCCTGCTGTGGTGGGATTATATTTTTTACATTGAAGATTTAGAACTTTGTTTTTAAACTAGACATTGGTAACTGCCATAATGTACTGAGCTATCAGAATCTTATGACCTTCTGCAGAGTTAATGATTTGCTTTGGCTGCTTTGTTAATGACAAAACTCTACAGCTGCTAAATTAGGCAGTAGTAGAGTAGAAGTAGTGTTTTCTACTTTCTCAATCAGTGATCTACTTGTAGTTTTTGAAATGAAACTAATTTCCGAGGTAAATTAGTAAAATCATACTTAAATGTTTTAATCAGTTTTCTGTATCATTGCTTTGCTGACCGGTTTAAACCTGGCAGCCACTTGTTGCCACCTCCACTTCCTGGCAAACCCATGTGACCTATGCCTGCCTAAACACTGGAAAGGAGTTACTAACTGATGTGGTTCAGCTACTGTCTGAGCCACTGTTCAACATTTACTCCACACACTGTTTCACCCTTCAGAGACATACATGAGTTAGCTCCACAATTTAAATTTAGAAGTTTCCATATTGTACAAAACCTCTGCTGTGATGTGTGGCAGAGTACAACTTTTCCTTAAATCAATAAAGTTAGCAGACACATACACCATTGGAACGAGAGTCAGGCTGCCGGTGTGCAACAAACGTGTTAAAGCATTACTAATTTGATTCAAGGAGAAAAAAAAAATCAATTGTCCCTCTTGTCACATATACACTGGTCAGTGCTGAGTAAGACCACTGAAACCATGCTGACCTCCCGTCTTTACGAGGTCACACAGCGCCTCAAGGTTGAAGAGAAACTGGGTCCCATTTTCACCACTCAGAGGTCGTCTGTGGGCCACAGAAACATCTAAACCCATTTCCTCTGCAGATTCCTGTGAAGAGAAACCTCCTTGTCTGTGGGAGGTCAGACTGAGGATTTAAGGAGAAAGTTGTTGAACTCTGTCACTTGGAAATTTCTTGCGGCTATTTTTCTTAATTTATGGGTTGTGTTTTTTAAATGTTGAATCCATACAGTTTTTCTTCATGCAACATTTCTGCTCTTCTGCTACATGAGTCTCTCTCAACTCGCACTGCAGGCAATCTGAGTAACAACATAAACTAGTGACCTGCCTGTAAAAAGAAACAGCCTGATCTTTGTGACTGTTGTGTGGAGTTAAGCAGCATTTGCATGTGTTTAATGCAGGCTCATAAGCGTGTGACGGAAGATTTTCTGCTGGTGTCGTCACAGGGCTGAACAGCGAGCAGAGGAGGACGACGGCAGGGCGTCCGGCTGTGTCATCTGACGGAGAACTCACAGTGCAATCTATGTGTTTTCATCAGCTGCCATCAGAGATACCTTTCCCCATGTCTGACACAAATCTCCTGACCCACAGTAAATCCGCAGCCTCCAACTGTCTGTTTTTTTCAGTGTGAATGAGCTGAAATAAATGGAATTACATTGATTTGATATTGATTTTTCGAGCCTTTTCTGACCAAGACTAGAGGCTTCCCATACCGCTACTGTCCCACTTGTAATTTGACACTGCAGATAAGAGCTTTATTACCCTCACTGCTGCACATAAATGACCAGGCCAGAGGACGCTGAGGTCATGTCCTCTGTAAAATTTGGACTTTGAGCAACCTGAGGGTAATTCAGACAAAACATTATCTTTGTGTGGGTTGTGCACAGGCTGATTCCAATGATTTTACTTTCATCATTGCTGAACTTTTTTTTACCTAAAAGAAAACCAAATAATTTGTTATTATGTTTAGCACTACACACTACCAATCTCAACTGTGGAGGCATTGATATAGTTGTCTCTATGTAAGTTGTGAGTATTTATACAGATTTTTTTTTATATTTTAATTTATTTATTTTAGTCTCTTTTGGGCATTTGTATGTATTTTAATCCATGTTGTGTTGTATCTGAACCCTGAGTCTGTATAATCAAATGTCAATCATCTAAAGGACGAAGGCAGGGTATTTTAAGTTGTGCATATACTATATCTTACTGTTGTATAAAAATGCTTGTTTGTTTTTTTACGAATGAATCAATGTTAAATTAAATGCTATAAAAAGTCTGGAGTCAAAAAAAGGTTTCTGCTTTATATCACAAAATATCTGATCAGAAAATAAAGGAAACCAGACAAGATATCTCACCATTGAGGCATGTTATTGGTTTCTGATTGGTGATATGGAATGACATATTGCAGGCTGAGGTCTGATTCCCAGTCTTACAAAAGTATCTATATTTATTCCTATAAGTGTAAAGACAGCTAAAGACGAATTAAAATAAAAGGTTAAAATACACAGAGAATAAAAAAATAACAACATAAGTTAATAAGTTAAGATGGTATGTACGTGCTTGGGGAGACTTTGGGCTCATGATGTCAGTTTTTGTAAAATCCTGACTGAAGCCCTGAGTTCTGTTAACTCCTCACACAGACTCACATCTGGACAGTGGTTGTCTTTCACGGCTGGTACGTGTGTGTGCATGTGCGCCCTCTGGATCAATTTAATACCAAACTTCAAACGAAAAAAATCCAATCTCATCCACCATGAAGGGACAGAACACAGCGTTCGTAAGCGCGGCACACATCTGCGCGCGTCCCCGTGAGAGCTGGTATTTGTGTTGTCGGCCAGTGTTCACGTGAACATCCGGGTCTTGACTTTTCCTTCCCAATCATCCTCCGACTGCAATTGGATCTAAATTAAAATCTATAAATTCATTATACATGCCGGCTGCTTCGACTGTCCTCCCACACGCGCACACACACACACACACACACACACACACACACACACACACACACACACACACACACACACACACACACAGAGAGAACGAGATAGAGAGAGAGAGAGAGAGAGAGAAAAGATTAGAAGTGCCAAGAGAAAGATATACGTTTTGTTCTCCCTTCACTATGCGCGTGTGTGTTTGTGTGCGTGTGTGTGTGTGTGTGTGTGTGTGTGTGTGTGTGTTATTTTTCTATTTTCCTTCCTCTCTTTCCCCCCTTCATTGTATCATAGGAATTATTAGGCCAAAAACTATTGGTCTAATTTCCTTTAAGATCTTTAAACCCCATTTCCGAAGTAGTATTCCTCATACCATGGCCATGACAGAGTATAGTTCTGTTGGATTGTTTTAGACTTTAATTGTTTACACATTTATAATAGGTTATAACCCTTGTTGTCTTCTCCGCTCTTGTTTCCTAAACTAAAGCCCCAAACAATTTTCACTTTATGACCTTAAACCGCAAGGAAATAAAATACTTTTCATTTCATGATTTAGCTTTCTTCTTTTCGCTCTCTTCATTACAACTCCACAGTTGAAAAGCACGCACAAGCATTGCTATAAGCACACACACACACGCGCATACACACACACACACACACACACACACACACACACACACACACACACACACACACACACACACACACACACACAAATGCACACACACTGCAGCCCGGAGGCTCCTGCTAATGAGGAGGGACCTGATTTCTCCAGAAACAATTTGGACAACTCAGTTTGTGTTTGCGTGTGTGTGTTTGTGTGCTGATAGCCCTTGTGTGAGGACGGAAAGAAACCCCTTTAATTAAAACGTTACCTGATTATCTTTAAACACATCGGGTTTCCAACTTTACGCACACACATCTGAGTAGAAGAGAAAATGTAAAAAACGGTGATAACGATAAAAACAGAGCTTTAAGACGCTTGTGTGTCTCCTTAGAGATTTCACCTCGCTGTTTTTGAGAGCGACCACAAACACTCTCACCATATTTCGCAGTTTTGACGCGCCACCATTCACTGTCCTAAAACTGCTCTTTGTGCCATGTGTGTGTGCGCGTTGTGGTTCGAGGCTCCGAGGCCCCGCATCCATTCAGCGTCCATCCCGCTGCTGTGGCACAAAAGCCGCTTTTACAATCTGTAGAAAGGCTGGGCATTCAGAGATCAAACCCATCTGCTAATTTATAGTGTTTATAGTATTAGCGGATTGTGGTGACAGTACAATGGCACAATGGGCTTTCAGTGGGCCCGTTAGTAGGCCACGCTGACAGAGAAACACAAGACTATCAGGACGGAGAAGACGAGCTCAGCCCTGAATATGAGTGATAACAGTGGACACATGGAGAGGGAGCAGACTTTGTCCCAAGATTTTCTCCGGTTTGGTAAACTGACACTCCAGCCCCCCCTGCGCCCCCCCTGTCCAATTCTTAAAACAATACCTCCTAATGAATATTCAGCAAGTCTTAAATTATGGTTTTATGGAGGTCCCCGCGCCATAAAAGATCTGCAAAGAGTGGGAGAAAGAGAGGAGGGGGGGGGATTGTAAAAACAGTGACAGAGAATGGGACTGACAGACATAGTTCGGCTACCACCAGTGGCCGCTGCGCAACCGGGCCAACAGTTTAAGGAGCACTTAAAGTAATTATTGGGTCGAAACAGCAACCCCCACACCCCTACGCCCCCCCCCCTATCCTCACCCCACCCTGTCACACACACACACACACACACACACACACACACACACACACACACTTTTTTGGGAAAACATTATCCAGTTGCCACCCCCCCCCCCCCCACCTCTCTCAACTCACCTGTATGGCCTCACAAATGATCTTCCATAACTTTTCTAACCCGCCAACACCATCCATCACCTCAGCTTCCCATCCAGTGGTGACCATGTAGCCTCGCTTGGTGCATCTGGGGCTTCTGTATCCTACAGGCGGGCTCGGGTAACATGGCGCTGGACAAGCAGTGCTGGGGCGGATCGATGAGCTGTCGGGTTGGAGGATGCGCGCCGGGCTGAGAACCCACCACTGCTCCCGTTTGGACCCGAGAGAGACAAACAGAACCACGAGGAAGTTGAGGAGGAAGAGGGGGGAGGAGGAGGAGAAGAAGAGGAGGGGGGTCTTCCGCGGTCTCTCACATCTGTGACACGATGGTGGTGATATCCGCCACCGCAGGACGAGCAGGGGAGGACGAGGAGGGAGAAGTTGAGGCGTCTGTGAGGAGCAGAGCCCGCGGCGGGTTGTTGGTATTTGGAAAAAAGCGCGTCAGTGAAGTGGAGCGAACTCATTATTTGGCGCTGTTGATTTGTGGGGCAGCTTGATGTCGACAGTGAATTATTGGTGGAGCATTACTGTCTAGATTTACACAAAATAAAAAAAATAAAAACATCATCCGACCCCGATCTTTGCCTCCCCTCCCTCACGTTACCTCGCAAACCACGTGACCGCGGCTTCACATAATATCTAGATGCTCAATGGTGGAATGGGGTTTCCTCCGGTTGCAGAAATTGTAATACAAGAAATTAGCTGTAAAATACAGGGAATGGCCGCTGCAGCTCTGACACGCACACACAGCATGCAGCATACAGTACAATCTGTATTATACAATCAATGGGCAGCGGCTTAGGAAGGTGTCCACTAATCACTGAGCGCATGCACCTTGAAAACAATATATAAAGCTCAAACTCCAGCCCTTTACTGTGCGGGCGGCAAGGTGGTGAAGTTATCTCAGTAAACCGGAAAACCCCTTTAGTTGTGGTATTGATTGGACTTGGAGCAGACGGCGCAATGGCACATGCGTAAAGTTGCCGATAAGAATGAAAGAGGAGATGGATTTCCTCTGTTATCAACGTTTTATTCAGACTCATACTATGAACAGAGCAGGGCAAAACAGGCTGTTTGCTCGCAGTATGTGTGTGTGTGTGTGTGTGTGTGTGTGTGTGTGTGTGTGTGTGTGTGTGTGTGCGCGCGCGCGTGCGTGCGTGCGCGTGTGTGCCGCTGCTGCTCCTTCGCTGCAAGCAGAGTGATCGACGCACACTGTGTAAACAGTAATACAGAAAGCGAGGGGTGCGCATATGAAAGCAGTCATTTTGAAAGTCGTTCCGCAATAAAGCTTTCAGCAGCCGTGGCTACAAGAGGCCGCAACAGCCAAAGGACGAAGAATTACAGGTTAACTCGTTTCACCACTGTGTCCTGAGCCTTGAAATATTAGAGAGCTGTACGCTTGGCAAACATAACCAGACACCCGAGTGGCTGCTGCAGCAAACTGGGGGATTGATGCTCCACAAGAAGAAACACATCACTGATTCCATTACAAATTCTTACAAGAAAAAAAAAAGAGAAGAAGAATCGACACATTTAACGTAACTGACTGGTGTATGTGCCCGCGTGTCTCTGTCACTGTCCAGGCCCTTCAAGACAAACCACCTCAGCCTAATAGTTCTGCTCCCTGGTCCCGGCTCCTGCCCATGGCTGCAGAGGACACTCACCTGGCTTGCAGGTGCTGGGCTCCAGGCTGACATGTGACCTTTCCCAGCAGGATCAAATCTGATGAATGTAATGTTTAACAGACCAAAGAGAAGGTATGTGTGCGTAAAAAAAAATACACTGATGTCCTTTTTTCTGACGGGAAGAAAGCGGGGCAGTTATAGCATTAGAAAGAAAAGGTTTGTCTGTTGAATAAACAAACTGAAAACACTGTGGGATCCTTCCTCATCAACTGCTTATGGGGTGCCTTTAAACTCTGTTGGTTTTTCTGCACACCCGAAAGGTCTGTGAGTGTGTGTTGGGCGTTAGACCTCTCCTCCTCATGGTGCCATAAAAAAATATTTACCTTTTCCAAAGGGCAAGTGTCACATCGCTGCTCATGAAGCTGGATTTGTGGATTTG
Source organism: Verasper variegatus (assembly GCA_026259375.1). Classification (NCBI taxonomy): domain Eukaryota; kingdom Metazoa; phylum Chordata; class Actinopteri; order Pleuronectiformes; family Pleuronectidae; genus Verasper; species Verasper variegatus. The sequence goes on from CM048054.1 coordinate 3,112,767, forward strand.
ATTGGGCGACTTGTCCAATTAGTCCACATCCCCTGGGCAGATGGTCTGTCTCCACCTTCACATGGGCATCATTAATAAATTATGAAATATTTGACACATACACTGGTTTATATGTTGCGGACATGTCCGAAACTTATAGTATGTTTATTATGTAAATTTGTTCCACTTAGGTTTGTCAAGCATTCCCCTCAGTGGTTGAAATATAAGTACAATTGTTCTGTTTTGGTTTCATTCAAAAGAAGCTGTAACATTTCTTTGGTTATTCACTGATAATGTGTTGTGTGTTTCTGTCCATGGTTAATGGTTTTTCTGTCCACATTCAAAGTCTCTTGTTGTAATGTTGGTATATTTTACTGCCATTTTTCTCTCTGGCATTTTGCTGCAATATTCTTCTATAAGCTTAGTAAAATGTCCTTACTGCCGAATGTTGATATTTTGTCACGACAAGTGGATACAGAAGGAATCTGAGCAGCAGAGACCTTTGAGCAGCATTGGAGAGGTGTGAGACTGTGAAGTGTGCAAGGTTGTAGGGACAGGTCTGTCCAAGGTCTCAGCTTATTAGGATTGGACGATCCTAAACAGTCTGGTTAGGAGCTCCAGGCATTTTTTGGGGTTCTGTAGTTATTGCTGGAGGAGTTTTTATGGGTTCTCGCAGATTGTTGGCCAACTACATGAGCTTGTCAAATAATCTTCTTGTTCAAAGAAATCAGGAAAACCTGGTTACCAGTTTGGTTCTATGTGGACTCTTGCAGTGTGACATGCTTTAAGCAATTGAAGGGAAAAACTTACTTCTGCACCATTTGGGGTTTTACTGACTTCCTGCAAAGGTGTTTAGTTGAGAGGGATGCAAGTCAAGATAGGTGCTGAGGTAGCGCCAGGGTGACACCAAGCAGGCATTAGCTTATGCTAGCCATAGGATATACCAGAGAAATAATGACCATAATACCAGTAGCATGGATCCTGAGGTGTTTACCTTTAAATGGGTGTTTTTTCTGTAAAAAAAGTTCTCTTTGCCAACTCGCAAGCTAGTGAGTAGCAGGGGTTAGTGCAGTCGGCACTGGTTATGGTAATGATGCAGCAGATGATCTGTCTTGGCAGTAGTTTGCAGAAGAACCTGAATCAGAGCTCGACTATGATGATTGTATTGCAGCTTGTAATTTGATGAGGTGAAGGACAGTTCTAGACCCCAACCGATTGACTGAGGAAGCCAAGCTCCAAAGAAAGGGCACTTCTGTCTAGTGTGCTTTAAAAGTGGAACTGTATCCAGAAGAAATAGTGATTGATGTATAGGGTGGTGGCAAACCCATGTCCTTGTGAACCATGGCTACTTTTACCTGCTTGTGTGCGGGATTAAGTCCTGAACGGTGTTCATGATAATGTAGGACACCAAGGTTTTGAGATTACTGTAAGCCGGCTGAAGGAGAGATGTTTCTTTGTAGATGTGGAAAACTGTGCTAAAACATTTGAGAAGTATATTTTGACCAAGATGCCACATCCTAAGATCCATGCTCCAGTTCAAGGCCTCCTGGCCAATACAGGTGGCAGAACTGTGCAAGCTATATGGCATTCAGAAGACAAGAATGGCACCTTACAGACCACAAGGAAAGGCAAAGTGTGAGAGATATATCTTACTGTTTCTTGACTTACAAAAAATGTTCAAACCAGAGAAAAATGTCGTTGGCTAGAGTAAATGTGCTGTCCTCCTGTAAACATCGGTCTGCTGATATGTCAACGTCACAGTCCTTTAGGGAGACATAAGATCAAAGATGCCTGGGGCCCAACTGTTATAAAATGGTGGACATGCAGGAGACTACATAACACTGTGGATCCTTTTATGGGAGGCCCCATTACGAGAGTTCATAGGATAGAATTGCGCCATTGTGCATCTCCAGTCCCCAAACCGGGAACTAAAACTAGGCCTCAGACCAGCACTCTGCCTGTAGTTGAAGAGGGTCCAGAGTCATCCATACCTAAGTGTGAGGTTGTTGAGGATGTCCATCCTCCTTCTTAATGTGTCAATCCACCTAAGATGCCTGTAGCGTCAGAAAGGATTGATTACCTAGTGGCTATATTCAAAGACATTATTGACACTGACAGAAGAATCGAGTTTCACAGGTAGGAGCAGCTGTGAGGGGAACACAGGTTGTGTAAAATGATATCCATTTTAAGTTAATGACAGCAACTCACCTTACGCAGAAGACAGGGACAGACCTATATGCCTTAGACAGAGAATATGGGTGAGGGTGAAGAAAGGGCCTATCCACCCATTCCTGATGTTATATAGAGCAGAAATGGGTGCTTTAGTTTTTCAAGCATTCCTCTTAGAGGTTGAAATGGAAGTACATGTGCATGTGTGTACATGTGCAAGAACCCCAGTTATTGTACCTAAATGTCTCTCTCCTCTGACCCACAGGAGAGTTTTCCCAGTTTGGGCCCCTATTCTTTGGCAGTAATACAGTCACTGTCGAAAAATAATTAACTAACCCCTTTCTAATGTGCTGGTGCTTTGGTTAGGTTTCCGCACGGTGACAACCTGTCTAGATTCAGGGAAAAATTATGGTTCTGCTTAAAATAGGCCATAGAGGCTGCCCCCTAAGGTTATTGACCATCTTCATGCCTACAACAACACGTGGTTGAGGTTGTCGAACAGTTTGTCATGGAAAAAAGAAACAACATTGGAAAAGGAAAACAAACAGTAGTCTCCCTGTTAAAGTACAAAATATTGTCAAGCAGTCCATCCGCCCTGACCTTCTCCCAATGCACCGCTTCATCACTTCAATCAAAACTTGTGGTTTGGGGGCATCTGTTGGAAAGAGTAATGATGTCTCACATGACATCTACTTTTCACTGAACAATAAAACTCTGGCTCGTGAGTCAGCTGATTACACGAACAATTCATGTGGTTCTATTTTTTACACGTGCACAGTCTTCATTTAGAGGGGCCCTTTGTCCAAATGTATTTTTAACTGCTGTATTATCATTCTGTGTTCACATGGAGCATACTCAGGTCTCTACTGTGTAGTGCTCTGTGTGAGAGGGTCAATTAGGGCCCAACATCAAGCTATTGCCCCAGGGCCCCTTAGGAGTTGAATCCAGCCATGCACCGACTCATCATTGGAATCTCATTCTAGCATATTCTGTTATTTCATACTGATGCATTTTGAATGCCTGACCCCCGACAAAACCTGGTATTCTGTGTTTTATAGCTGTATAACAGAATAACAGACAGTGTCATTATGAGGGAGGTTTCCAATGTGAGTAAATGTATGGTTTAGTCTGGCTAGGATTTTCATGGGTGTAGGATTCCATCAATTGGAAACATCATACAATTGTTACGTTATATTACAAAATTTTACATGTTCCTCCCACATGCATTAAACTAATATAGTATATTTGTTAGCTTAAGGCTACATCCACTGAGTTTTAGTTTTAAAATGCATCACTTTTGTTACTTTTTGATTTTGCGTCCCCAATCCTGCAGTATTTTCAAGGCCCTAACGACTTTGGTTTGACGGTTGAATTTCAGTCTGAACGGACAAAAATTGAGATGTCTGGAAAAAATGATGCAGACACCTGCCACCCACAAATCTGTAGATCAGAAAGATTTTGAATCATTGATTAGATCTGTCCACATGTATGTGTTGGTTAAAACTGTTTCAAAACAAAAAACATCTCCATCCATATGAGCAGTTTAGCTTTTATCCCCAAATCTTATACTTTTTTATCTTATATTATCTTATCTTTAGTCAAAGCCGATGCTGTTTGTTTTCGTCTGGAATAGGGTAATGTAATCCGAGTTTGAGTCCCCTAACTTAACTTAATATATTTTTGTTAAAAAATGTATTTAATGATCGAGGCAAAACAAGCTGCAGCAACATTGTGCCAAAAGTTCAGAATTGCACCATTTCAGACTTTTCATTTGGAAACTGCTTTGAGAAACCAGTGTAGTGACTCTATGGCTCATTTCTCAGCGGAGGAACGCGCATGTCCATGTGTCTCTGCCTGTCTGATTGTTGTCATCTGATGGAGAAAAACACTGGATGTGTGTGTGTGAAGTCTTCAGCATATCTGTCAAACCCACGCTCCACAGAGGAGCTGGACTACCAATCACAACTTTTCCTGAACCTGTTCCAAAATGCAACGGCTGGAAACTCAATCAGAAGAATACTTAGGGGTGCTCTGACAACACTGTGGATTTCCCCTGAAGTCTGAGTAACGAGCACCAGGTCCAGGCTGTATGGATGTGTAAATGTGCACACTCAGTGTGTTTGATCTTCCCATATGGAAACGATCCGACCTCAAGTCGTCATCGTGATGATGATGGAAGGCAGTGTATACAGGCCTGTAATAATGTAAGTGGAGGTGGAGGACCAGGCCATAAATAAAGGCATGTTTGAATAGGATGTGGACTGTGTGTGTGTGTAGGCTAAGTGTGTATTGGAGGACTGGTGGGGGTGTGAGGATTGAGGAGGGTGTGTGGGGAGTGAGTGTGTGTGTGTGGGGGGGGAGACTTCCGAGTCAAGGCTTAAATGTTTGGCCTCGCGAACCGAGCGGTTTTATCAGTCTGGGTGCTGACAGAGGTTCACAGAGAGAAGAGAGTTGGTGAAGGAGGAGAAGGAAGAGGGTGAGAGGGGAGAGGAAATGGACACAGAAAAGTGTGCATGAAATAAAAGCAAATGGAAGTTACTAGCTTGTCTTTCTTTTTATCCCAATTTCTGATTAGTTAAAAGTTAACTAACATCTCACACTTCTATTTTCTCCTGTACTGATCCCTGTAGAAGTCAAGTAAGATCAACCCTATAACAACACCACTGACTCACAGCAGAACTCTTCTTCACATTAAATGCAGGAAGCAACATTTTTATTACATTTTTTTCTCATTTTTTATTTTTATGAATGTTCTTTTTTTTTATAATCTGCACTGTGCGCATGCTTTTTACCCAAAAAGAGAAAAAGGATGACAACATAAAACAAACACCATCGATCAAATAACGAACTAAAACGACAATTAGAGTGTGTAAAAAAGAGACCCGACCCACTAAAATGGCATAAATAGGCAGTTTCATGTTGTTGGAAATTTCATTAATTGCTACGTCATCATCGTCATCAATCATCAATCATTACCATAACAACAACAACAACAACATATAAGTGAGAAGTACAGTAAAAAGTGCACCATCATCATTTTTAACTTAAAAACTATACAGCTGCCAAAGATAAAATTGTTAATGATAAACTTCTAACAATATAGAAATGTTTCCACGATAATTGTTCCACGAAGAAATGAAGCTATAATTTTTATTTCTTTTTTCTTTGTTTTAAACACTAGAGTAGGCTTTGTTTGCTTGACTTGGATCGACCCCTCCCCTCTCGCCAATCAATTTTATCTTTTTTTTCTTATTTTTTTCAAGTTCGTGTTCTTGCTTCATTGCATCATTTTTTTCATCATCTACAGTCAGCAGACAGCGGCGCGGGGCCCCTGCAGTCCGTCCAGTTCACCAGCCGCCATTTTGGAAACACACGTTTCCTCCCGTGGAGTGGATCCTGGAGACGGCGGGGCAGTCCAGTGGCCTCAAGTAAGAATAAAACAACGACCCCAACCCACCCACCCTCACCCCTTCTTGTCCAACATTTACAACCTCATTGTCCCCCATCTCTCTCCCCTTTTCACCCCATCCCCTGAAATCCACTATTTTTTTCCTCCCTACATTTGCTTGTGGGTTTTCTCGCAGCAATCCTCATTCACAGGGGCCTGTGGTCCCGCTGTGCCCGCCACTGCCACTGCCACTGCCACCGGGACCCCTCCTCCTCCACCTCCGCCTTCTCCACTTCCGCTTCCTCCACTTCCGTCTCCCTCGTGCAGTTCCTTCTCCCTCCTTTCCCGCTCCACGGCCTCCTGCTCACTCTTGCTGCTGGGGAACTTGTCCTTGTTGTTCTCTTTCTTCCACTTCATCCTCCTGTTCTGAAACCAGATCTTTACCTGCCTCTCTGTCAGCGCCAGTGCGTGTGACACCTCGATGCGGCGTTTCCGGGTCAGGTAGGGGTTGAACAGGAACTCCTTTTCCAGCTCCAAGGTCTGGTAGCGGCTGTAGGTCTGGCGGCCACGCCTCCGGCCCGCAGCTACTAGGTGGATATTGGTGGGGAGAGGGGAGAAATTGACTGATTGAGTTATTAGAGAAAAATCAGCATTCTTATATCTCACATCTTCACATGGTCATACTGGCTTTTACATATATAACCCACAGGGACAAATATCAAATATAGACAACCCAATGAATTCTTTATGACAAAGCTTGTTATTTTGGGGTTGATAGCTAAATTGCTGCAATATCTAATCAATACTTTAGACCCACACCAATGTCTTCATGCATTTTTTTTATTTCTAAACAGGAGTGTGAAGGACTAAACATTTCCAGTTAAAATCACATTAAAGTACCAAATCCTCACATTTACGAGTCTCAAACAAAAGAGGATTTGGCATATTGCTTAGGAAACTGTGCAAAATAATTAAACACTAGAGATATAGTTTTTATTTGATGAAACAATTGTCAGAGCGTCACAATTACAAAACTGGAAACTTGTTGATTTGGTTTTGGGTTCATTTTACTGAATGGTGGATGAGCCTCTGCTATTTATTTTAGTTGATGTCTAGTTATTGATCACACAGAATGTGAATTAATTCCATGGTTCTTTGGATGAGCTCAATGAGAAACACATGAGCAATATATATCTTTATATATACATAGATATATATTATTCGTGTGTGTGTGTGTGTGTGTGTGTGTGTGTGTGTGTGTGTGTGTGTGTGTGTGTGTGTATGTGTGTGTGTGTGTGTGTGTGTGTGTGTGTGTGTGTGTGTGTGTGCATGTGAACTTCATGTTAATGTTTAAATTAAGTTAAAATTCAGTAAATGTGATGTAAAAACACAATTTGATCCTCATGTGAGTTTAATGTGCATGAGTCCCATATACACACAAACACACACACGCACACACATACGATGCTATAAATACATAGTAAACATGTGTCCATGATTTTTACTCAAAAAGAAAAAACGGATGACAACATAAAATAAACACCATCGATCAAAGAACCAACTAAACCAATGACACATCAATTAAAGTTTGCAAAAAGGAGACCCGAGCCACCTAAATGGCACAAATAGGCAGTTTCATGTTGTTCTAAACTTAATCAACGTTCTAACAATATATAAATGCTTCCACGATAATTGTTCCACAAAGAAATTAAACTATAATCTGTCTTTCATTTTTTGTTTGTTTTAAACACTAGAGTAGGCTTTGTTTGTTTGACTTGGATCGACCCCTCCCCTCCTGCCAATCAATTCAATCTATTTTTTTTTTTTTCAAGTTCGTGCTCTTGTTTCATTGCATAATTGTTTTTCCGTTTTCTACAGTCAGCAGACAGCGGCGCGAGGCCCCTGCAGTCCGTCCATCTCACTAGCCGCCATTTTGGAGACTCGCGCTTTATACACGGATTGGATCCTGGAGACGACGGGGCACTCCAGTGGCCTCAAGTAAGAATAAAACAACAATCCCACCCTCACCCCTTCCTGTCCAACATTTACAACCTCATTGTCCCCCATCTCTCTCCCCTCTTCACCCCCTCGCCTGGAATCCACTATTCTTTTCCACCCTGCACTTGCTTGTGGGTTCTTTCGCAGCAAACTTGATGGTTTGGTTTGGGGTTAATCGTGTTGAATGGTGGCAAAGGATGAGCCTCAAACATTTGTCACCGAATGACCATTCAATCATTCTTAAAACTCTCAGCAACAAAGAGAAATCCACCGAGCACTCACAGAAGTGCACATAAATATTTGATGCTATAAATACATCGTAAACACTTTTAAAGGGGAGAACCGATCCTAAGCGGTCTGCGATGAGGAACAAAGACTTCTCTTCAGAAATAGCACAGCGCAAACAATGAGGAGTGAATATGAAGACAATTGATGTCTGAAAACCAAACAGCTCATTTACTCTGCTCGCTCTTTGTTTTATGTTTCAGCGTTGAAAAGAACACAGGCAGAGAGCTGCTACACAGAGACAATAATAACACCCAATACTTAATAAACACACGTGAGACAGGATATGACACGCACAGGATAGGCATGGAAGAATATGAGTTATGACTGTGAAAGCTGTGAAATAGTATCGTTCACCTGTATCCTGTGAACACGTAGGTGATCCTTACAAGTGGGCGACACTAGAATTAGGTGCTTATAATATCCTAATTTCTCAGACCTATAGGTAATACTGAAAATATAGTATATAACTTTATAACAAATAAAGTAAAAATAAATTACATAAAAGTACTTACATAAATAGGGAGAATAAAGGTGCATGACTGCCAACACATTCAGGATAATAAATTGTGTGTAATTAATATTTCTTTTTGTTAGCGTAACCATTAAATAAAACCAGTGAAGACAATGCATTGATATAAATAGGTTCTGTTTGTGCATGAGTGTAAAATGTATAATATATAATGCTAGGGCCAACACTGCAAAGGGAACACACTACAATCCATAAAAATTGTTGGAATTAAAAAAATTCTGGTAAATTAAAGAAAACACTGTTTCTGGACCAGAGGGGAATTCTCTGCTGCGGTTTATTGCCTCATGTAGTGATTTGCTGTTTGGAACAGACCTACACAAAGTATCTCTCTCTCTCTCTCCAGGACAGGGACAGTTTCTGGATTAAATTAAGGGCAGTGACTTTGATGGACACACATTTGTGGCTATAATCATATAGAAGTCCTGTATTTGATCGCATCATCTCATGTCATGAAGCCGGAGGCTAAATGGTGAAGCTCTCGTCAATCTCTGTTATATATAAGCTGCCACGGACTCCTGCCCTGCAGGATGGTCTCTACCTTTGAAAGAAAGTCTCTTGGTCTCATTAGATTTCCGCATAGTTTCCATCTATGTGCACAGAGCTGCTATTTATATAGAAGCAGGCAGAAGAAGGAGAAGACAAGGGAGTCTTTATGGAAATGCATGAACTTGTAAGTGATGTAAATGTCTTGTATGTGTTATCTGTCACGGGACTGGCGCCGTGATTTCGTGCTATAGAGACTAGAGGGAAGTCAACGCCACATTCACTGCTGTCACCAGCCATGAATTAAGGGAAATGGGAAACACTTTCCTGGATAAAATAACTGCACGGACGCTTTGATCCAAAGGGTTTTTGACAGAGCAACATACACAGAGAATTTCACCCCCAACCCCCGGCTGCATCACACCATCACACCTTGCCATAATATATCTTTGCTTATATGGATCAAACAGCTATTGGAGAAATAAATCCTTTTTTAATTTTGTATTATTTGACATTTTCCTGTGAAAACATGAGCTAAATTACTACATGTCGTTTTATTGTTTGAGAAAACGACACACGCCTTTGGGATTATGAGACATTTTTAATATGAAACCTTTACAAAGCCAATTAAATAAGCCCTAAACAAATGCATGGCACTTGGCAGTTGACATTTTGGAGGGAGGAGAGACGAGGTTTCCAGTGGACAACAGAAGCCAGTGAGAGCCATGGCTAAAGACACTAATACTATTACTGACATGCATTAATTCTTTGGCCTAATCAGATTTTCATTCTCTTCTCTTTTCATGTTTAAGGTCGTACAGAGAAAAGGATCCATCAATATTTCCAACCACAGCGGTAAAAGTCGTAAAACGGGCTCATATTCAGTCTAAGTCGGATATTAAACCTCCAGCTTGGGGGCTCGGGAGTATTTCAAACCATATTCAGCGAGCAGGAGCCTCCTTCAGTGCTGGGGTTATAGCATAAAAGGTGTGGAGGTGTGGAGCCGGCGATATTCCTCTTTATAATACAAATTATGAAATGTGCCCCCTCATTAAAGGGAAATTTCCGAGGTAAACGTGATAACCCACCTCCGCCGCGGTGCTCCATCCTCCCGCTCCACTCATAAAAGCCTGCCTGCCTTTTTCTGCTATTATAACTAATAAATCCTTACACTGAGAAAGGACAATATCCCATTGAACCGAGCACAGGCTGTAACCCCTGTGTGCACCAAGCATCCTTGGACCGTATAGCTGTGCTTCCCTGTTTAGGCTGGACTTTTTGGCCCCTGGATGAGCAGAGCTGCCTGCAGCCGGGGTCGGCACGCCGTTAACTTAACCGGCTGAAAACCATGAGCCTGATCAATGGAGTAATCACTAAAGAAGTGTGGCCCGTCGAATAGCTTGGAATGATTTGGAAAGCGAACACAGGGGAGCGCGGGGAGTCAAGTGCCAGGGAAATATAACAGAGGCTTTAAAGATGTAAATGATGACAATTTACAGGCGGCACGAGCAGGAAAGTGTCAGTGCAGACACACAAGTAGCAATACACTGCTGGGAGCCGCTGAGCAGGAAACACTGCAGGAAAAAAGTGCTTATATCTTAGAACAGCAGCGCCTATAAAGTAAACTATATATTTTCCCACTGTTAGCTTAGCAGCTGTGTAAAGGGAAAGCAGGTGAACACAGACCTGCTTTTTAGTCTAATATATTAGATTTTTTTTTCTAATTTATGATCATAACCATGAAGCCACAAAAGTACAAAAGTCTTGTATAGATCACAAGATTTCTGCAGTGCACTTCAAAATAAAATAGAATAAAATATTATGTACAGCCACGAACATTAACACTAAACTCTCTCACTCACTCTCTCTCACACACACACACACACACACACTCACACACCAGCACAACACAAGAGTTATGGGCTCAAACAAAATAGGCTACTATACATGTCAATCCATTGACTCTCTCTCTCTCGCTCGCTCCCATAATCCGTTTTATTGTAGTATTGCTTAAAGCCATCAACTATAAACCCAGTTGCTTCCCTTTAATGCAAATCATTTCTAAAACCAACATTTTTTTAATCGTCCTGTGTGATTTATAATCCAAACGACTTGAACCAATCGGGCCTGATCCATATTCCCAGGCTTTAGTGTGCGTGTGTGTGTGTACATACATGCGAGTATGTACATAGAGAGAACCACTAAGTGCTCACATGTAACACCCACACACAAGTCACAGAGGCAAAGCAGAACCACGCGCACACGACGACTGATATGTGAGTTCAGGGATCAGACCTGAGAGTTCACACCAGGCCTGTAGCCAGCTATGAGGTCACCGAGGGCCAGACCTCTGTCAATTTTTAGAGCTAAAAATAAAATTTGACGTTAAATGTGCATGCTGAATCACATGCTTAATTCACATTTGCTTTTTAGTGCCTGCTGTGTGTGCGTGTGTGTGTTTGTGTGCGTGGGAGTGTGAGAGAGCATTGTGAGGCAGGGTGCGAGCCCAGCATCTTGAATAAGCACTTCCCCTGAAAGCAGTTTGAATTACGCACTTTGGACAACAGCACTGAGGTGTCTTGTGTGTGAACTCTCAGGCAGCGTAGCAGTCAGTTAGACAAAGCAATTATTGTCATGCCATCATCTGAAGGAAACTTTCAATACGGTGGCCTGGTCTAATGTCTGGAGTAAAGGCTATTGTATGAAACGTGTAAATGTGTATGCTACTCTGGCTATGTACTGCGTACTGTGTGTGTGTGTGTGAGTGTGTCAGACAAACAGCCCTACTCAACTCTATATCTTCACCCTCTCTCACACACATTTGTTTTTCATGTCCTCACAGTTGAATGTTTAAACCTTACTTCACTATCATCGACTTAGTAGCAGTTTTACTTTGAAATTAAATATTGAAATATTTTTGGATTCTGAACATTTTAATTAGGGAGAACTAGATGTCATTTCAAAGATTTAAACACTGTTAAACTTTTTGAGTTGAAATATCAATATTGCATACAACCTTTTAAAAGTGTTTTCACATTAAAAATACATTTTACGTATTTTCACATTCATTTCTAAGCTAAAATTATTTAATTTCCCTCATGGCCTTTAACCATAAAAATAAAAGACAAATGCCTATGAGCAGGTTTGGGATTTTGTCATTTTAGGGGCAAGATACTGTTTCAAATAACGTAATCTTAATAATCATGCTTTAAACTGCATTAAGTATTGTACTGCTCTCCATAATGTTCTTTTGATTCATAATTCATTCAGACGGACTCATAGAATAGCTCCACAGCAGCTTAAACTATCAACACATTGATATTAAGTCTAATTTAACAATGTCTCATCCCCACATCAGGGCAGAGACGACTAAAAGGTTTAAACTAAATTAAATTAGATGCATTTCTGACAAAGACGCGAATTGTATAACAGCGTCGTGAGGAAGAGGTGAGGAAGACTGGCTGCATGAAAAAAGAGTGGAGGATGACGGAGAGGTGGAATAGACAGACGGCTAAATTTACGCACATGTGGGTGAGTGCGTTTCCTTCAGATGATTGTGGTTTTTTTTTACATTTTCACATTTACAGTTCAAACTCTAATAAATTGTCCTCAAATAGAACTGAGTCTCCTATGTGTAAATCGTACGGCCCTGGTGCACACGTCACACACGAAGCTGCTAAATCTGACTGAAATGATCTGCTTTCCGTTTTATTATCCACACACACACACACACACACACACACACACACACACACACACACACACACACACACACACACACACACACACACACACACGTACTCTCTGTACACGCACGCGCTCAAACACACGCACTGCTTGCTTCTTTAACCCTGTGGGGAACTGACCACCGTGTAGCCAAATAGTCCCGGAGACCACAGGCAAGTCGTAAAAGCAAAAAAAAAAAGGGCGAAAGAAAACAGTAAAAGTTTAACCCGAGTCAGAGAAAGAGAGAGAGGGAGAGAGAGAGAGAGAGAGGGAGAGAGGGAGCACTGTTTCGAAGTGAGTCTCCACCAAACTGCTCGTTCACATCTGCTCTGAGCTGCACATTCTCAAGGTTTTTCTCATGAAGTTCTCTCTCTTCTTTCACCATCTACGGTCCATTCTCTCCCCTCTCTTTCTCTCTCTGTGAGCTATCTCTCCGTCGATTCTCTCAGTGCTATATGGCCGGGGCAGTTAAACCTTAAAGTCATTCACAAGTTTTGGTGCTGCCAATAAAACCATAAACCCGCTTTTGTCTCCCGCTTTGAACGCAGGAAGCGCTAAATGCCCTCCTTAAATTGCTGCTTTTAAAAGCACGTTTTCAACTTTCTCTGCCCCCCCCCCTCTGTGCGTCTACATTTTCTATCTGCCCTGAGTGGAGGATCCCGGCGTGGACACGGATCATTCTGCTCGCTGAGCCTAGAACAAGGCAAAGGAGCAGAGGGAAACAAGCCCTGTAGTCGGTCACTCCGCTTCCTCACCTTGCGGCCTCATCCAGGGGAACAGCTGCGTCGGCGAGGGGCTCTGCTCGGTCCCCTCCGCGTCCTCGCCGCCGAGCCCCGGCGCGCCGCCCAGCTTGCAGTCGCTGTATTGGACCAGATCCGCGTCCTGGGCACCGAAAAGCGTCTGTCGCTGCAGGGCGTCGTATCCGTAGAAGTTGCCCGGCTCGCCGTGGCATGTGACCGCGCAGGGGCTCTGCTGGTACGGGTTGCTGGGCAGCGTGGAGGCGCTGTGGTGGTAGAAGTCCTGGATCTGCGGTGCGTGCTGGAAGGTGGCGCCGGAGCCCGGGCCGTACACCACGGTGGGCCGGCTGCCGGCCAGGTCCTGCGCGAAGCCGCACTCGTAGTAGTTCGGACGTAACGAGTCCCCGCTTTTATATTTAGAGAAGAGCGAGTTGACGAAATACGAACTCATCTTAGTTGTTGTTGTTTGTTGTTTCAGTTTGTGTTCGGCTCGGTAGAGTCACGGTGGGGCTGGAGGAGGCGACCGGCGGCTTTCACTTATGTTTTCTTTTTGTTTGTGTCGTGCGCTTCGAGGCAAAGGGACACCGACACACAGAGAGGGAGACTGGGAGAAAGTGAGGCAGGTCTGCCGCCGGTGTCGGTCACCGCCGCTGTGGTGATTCCCCCCCCCTCACGGCCACAACAGACGCGCCGGTCGCGATGTGAGTAACGGTAACGGCAGGCAGCCAGCGCAGCCACAGCCACCACCAGCACCACAACAACAATAACAACAATCACACCGTTTCCATAAAATCTCCAGCGAGGAAACGGAAAAACAGGAGGAAGGAGGAGGAGAAGAAGAAGAAGGAGTAGAGGAGGAAAAGCTCGTGCGCATCACAATTCCGGTGTTCGCGCTGTAAGCGGGAGCCCTGTCGCGCTCTCAAACGGCTTTTCCGTGATTTACTCCTCCGCAAATGAGTTGTTTCATATTTTTTCTCCCTCTCCCTCCTCTCTCTCTCTCTCTCTCTCTCTCTTTCTCTCTCTCTCTCTCTCTCTCTCGCCCTCTTCTCCTCTCTCTGGCTTTCTCTGGCGCGCGCTCTCCCCCTCTCTTTCTCTATCTCTCTCTCCTCCTGGCCCCGGTGTGTGTGTGTGGGGGGGTTTCAGGGATAATTTGCATCTATTATCAGCTCTTCATCCCATTGGCTTTTCCACGCACATAGACAAACGTGCACGAGCGCACACACACACACACACACACACACACACACAGAATCTATTACATTCCCTTCCTCTTCTTTTTCTATTTTTTTTTTTTTTTGCGCCTGTACCCACACGCGCCTGTACAACCTTAGATGATATTCTCCCGGCGTCGGCTCCAGGAGCTCCGTGCGCCTGTGATGAAGCGATGTGAGTGAAGAATGCAGAGGAAGAGAAGAATAAGAAAAAGAGAAAAGAATAGAGGAAGGGGGAGGGAGGGAGGGAGGAGGGGGGGCGGCAACATCGAGCGAGAAAGAAGGATGAATTGGAGGCTTAATGAGAGTTCTGCGACTTTGCGTCTGATCAAAATGTACACAAGCACACACACCATCTCCCTCCCGCTCTCATTAATTGCTCTTTCTCAATTTCTCTCCGCATCCTTAGAGGAGGGAGCGGGGCTGCGTGGGAATGAGGCCCCGAAAATGTCAGGGAACATGGTGTATAAAGGGGGAGTTGATGGGTGGAGGGGAGCGCGCTTCCTATTATAATTGGTATCGGCTCTAACAAGCACTGGCCTATAAACGTAATTGAGGCTTAAAAAAAAAAAATCTAAAATCAGTTGTGGGAGCATTCCCACCTTCCATTCCATCCCTGCCTGCTGCATGCTTCTGGTCAGCTGTTGGCCCCTGCGCGCACGCTCTCCGATCATGGTAAACTTTTATAAATATGATGCCCATAAACACGTAAGGAGGACTAGGGAGGGTAATATCCCAGGACAAAGTGGCTGTAAACGCTTTAACAAACTATGAGGCTCCATAAAGCCGAGGGGCCGTGTTTGCTTGTTTACGTCCCCGCAGCAGAGAAACAAAAAGGGGGTTCTTTTACGATGCGCCCTTTGCGCGAACGGAGGCCGTAAACGCCTCATCCTTGGCCGGTATTTAATTGTCATTTTCGCCCTGTTTTCCATACGGCTGCGATCCTCCCTGTTGCAGCGGAGGTAGAGGGAGGGTTTTTCTAACGAGGGATAAGTTGTGCGAAGGTTAAGCTCGGCCTTGTAGAACAGCCGGGGCTCGTAAAAAGCAAGATGGCCTGAAGTGCAGCGATTAGCCCAAAAAGACTCAACTGTGGGGTTGTTTCTTCCTTGAGAGAGACTCCATTCGCGTCCAGCACAGGCCCAGGAACCTTCAGAGCACTCACACACGAAGAAATGACGGTGTAGGCTCCTGTTGGCGCAGCAGCAGAGTCAGGAGATTCGTCTTCGTAATATCATTTTTGGTTTTAGAGCTACTGCGCACTCACATCCGCCAAATAAAAAGATCATTACCCGAAATTAATTTATCAAATGATACAGCGCTGACACAAGAGGCACAAATGTTGCCAGCAGCTGTTTGAATTGCACACATTGTTGTGGTAAATCAGCTGGTTGTACGCACGACGTTCTGACGAGTAATTGCCGCAGTATTTCTCCAATTTATTACTTAGAATATGATCTTATTGAAACTTTCCGCGCGCCGTGTTTCACACTTCCATGGTGGAGTTGTCTCACTGTGAGATGTGAATTTGGCACCATCAGACACTGGGTTTCACCTTGCGCGTCTTCATGCGTCATGTCCAAATCTAAACATTCTAGTACGGAGCTGATTTGAAGCAATGTACATAAAGGCCTCTGTGTATATTAAATGTATTTTTCATGCTTTGACCGAGGGAGAAAATGATCTCGCACCAGAGCAGGAACACAACCCTCACACATTCATGTCACCCGCACCAGCCTGCATATATTCTGCTAAGTATAGAGCCACAAAACGTTAAGGGTGCGTGCGTCCTCGGTGTGATTCCTGTACCAGAAAAAATAAACATTTCCTGGCAATCTATACATTTCCTGCACGCCTGCAGGTTCTTATTTTCCAAGGCCTCAACCCTTCCTCTTCATCCCCTGCGTGTGCGCGGTGGAAACGACCTGAGACCGCCTCGAGTGTCAGGATGTTCTGTAGCAACGTCAAAAAGAGGCCTCGTCGCCTCGGTTCTCCTTAAAAAGTACCACCTTTTAAAACACATTAAGAAGAGGAATAGGGCGAGTTTGACCCCCTTAGAGAAGACCCCCTGCCATGCGTGTCCTCCGTGAGAGCGAGCGAAGCCCCGGGCGAGCCCTGCTTCAGCGGTGGAGCAAGGGCGCCATCAAGCGGTGGTTTCCAGTAAGGCCACTGGCTGAGGAAGTGGGGCGGGGGGTGGCGTCGGCTCGGACTTGGCGACCCTGTGGTTATTTAAGTCCGCACATAAAGGCAAATAAGCTGTTTTAAAATGAAACGATGTGTTGTAATTGGAGGCTGGATTGCGAGTGTTGGTTTGGGATCGGTGGGAGTGAGTGGAAGCTACAGGTCTGTTACAGGGAAGTGTCTGACTGGAAATGGGATGTGACAATAATCCAAACTCTTCTCATGCTGATGCCTTTAATGAGCTTTAAACTGTATGTGTCGTTGTCCTGAGCTGAGGTTTACACTCCGAGCAAACCTGTGGACAAAGAACGGAACCTCCTCGTATATATTTACCTCGCACGCTGGTAAATAAAACCAACAGCATACATAAAATAAACATCTACGTTTATAATAGTTAAAAGCTCAGTCTGCGCTTTTGTGTGTAACTTGTAAATACACAGTGCTAACAATGCTATTACTTTAATGCGTTTATAGCCTATTACACTGTGTCAATATGACTATTCAGTGGGCTATAAACATTATAGTGAGAAGTGTTCATTTACTTATGGCCTGTTCTTCTTTTGTTTTTAAATCATTTTAAAGCCATAGTCTATTAGTTAAATAGTCAACGAACTGTCAGTGTGAATACCAACAATTTACAACAGCAAAATAGACAATTTTCTTTAGCATTTCATACCATTTGGTTTAATATTGAAGTATTGCTTTGGGTAGAATAGAACAGAATTGAATCGAATATAACTTTTGTTTTGTATATTAGTCTTAATATAGAAAGTAGCCTACCAAAATAATCACATTGTATGTACTAAATCTAATCATTTCCCTTAAAAAACTAAAATTATGACAAAAATAAAATCCAATTAATCATATATTATGAGTTCAATATAATCCAAACATAAATCAATAATGATTTTTTTTGCAGCAGCGTCACCGCGTATGTGTAAATACAAGTTGCTCATATTTACGTTTGTAAGGGAAAAAAATAAAATACGAGGCCTGTTAATACAAATGCAAAACTACTGGGCTGCAAAATATTTCAAGAATATAATTAGGTGGGGTATTATGGGTTTAAATATTATGTCGTTTTTTTTTTTTTTACTGACTCAATTGGTATAGCTTAGGGCTGCTTAAGGAAGGTTTCTGAAAATTTACCACATTCAACAAACAAAAACAGAGAGCACGTGAATTAAGTGTGTCACTGACTGTGAAAGTGCACTTCAACCCACACGAATCCGTTTTGTTACCACATGATGGTTACTAGTGTGTGTGTGTGTGTGTGTGTGTGTGTGTGTGTGTGTGTGTGTGTGTGTGTGTGTGTGTGTGTGGCTATAAACCGTCTGTAGAAAGCAGTTTCACCTCGTGCGGATCTATGAGCCCCTGTCTACCGTAACGGTAAAAACGCAGACGGAAAATAGCGCGAGAGGTTAAAGACAGTTTCGAGGTTCCTCCGTGTTTCAGCGGAGGGTTCGACATCATCTGGACACGCTGAGCAGCATCAGCGGGCCCTCTGTGCCCTCCAGGCCGGAGAAGACGCCTGGTCTGCTGTCTTGGTGGGGTTTTTTTGACGAGGAGGATTTTAGGGACCCGGCTGTGAGGATGCATCCGAGCGGGACAAAGAGGGGTCCGACTGGGGACAGCACACACAACAGCTCTGCAAAAATGCCCCTATAGAGCCAAACGGCTTCGTAACCATAAAACTCCCAAAGCTGAAAAGAAGAGGAGGAGGAGGAGGAAAGAGGAAGGAAGCAGACGTGACATGTGTCGCGCACAAAGTAAAATGTCACAACCCTCACTCAGAATTTCTCTCGTATTTCCTGTACTTTAATTTTCTTCTGGGAGTATGATTCCGTGTCATCCCGTGGCCCCTCCATCACTCCTCTATCTGAAGCACTGCACTAATATTTGCGCTCTCCCTGCGTGTCCAGCTCCATCACTCCCATTAAATCCTCCAAATAAATTAGAGCAGGGGATCCTGAAACTTTCCCTCTAATATTTCCTCTCTGTGTATCTTTCCCCGACCCCCCTCTCCCCCCTTTCTCTCGACGTGTTTGCTTTACAGCCGTTTAGTTCTTAACCTTCAGAAATTTATACGCTATAAACTTTTATTGCCGTCATATTCTTTTATTGCGCCGCACCGCACTGAATCCTCTTCCTCTCCGCTCTCCTCTCCTTTTCCCTCTTCCTCTCCGTTGTTTTTACAACAGTCGGCGGCGGCGGCTTCTTTCAACCCCGCACGCATCCGCTCCCGCATCCCTCATCGCCCCCCCCCCCCACCCACCATCCCCCACCTCCACTCCTCTTCTCTTTTTTTTTTTTTGCAGCCGTGAGCTCAGACACCCGGTGCGTGCGGCACATCCTGCTCCTCTCTGCTGTTTGTTTCCTTGAAAAACACCAAGTGTGCAAAACAACTGACGTGAGAAAGACGAAGAAGAGGAGGAGGGGGGGGGGGTGGGTGGGGGGGGGGTGGGGGCTGCTGGTGCTTTATTCGCCCAAAGGGAGAAATGCTATCACGTTTTTTTTTTTTCTCTTTTCCTTTTTCAAATAAAACAATCTAACGCAACAAACCCCGGCGGCCTGTCTGCTCAAGTCCACTTGCGGTTTCACAATTGCAGGAGAAATAAATGCGGGGAGCCTCATATCTCCTGCGAAGCTCCGCCGGGCGAGCCGCTGCAAGAAATCAAGCGCCTGTGAGATTTGTGGCTGCAGGAGCGCAGCCACTGTGAATGCAGATGGATGTGAATCATTTGGAAGAAACGGAGCGATCGGTTGTGCAGCTACGCGCCGCCGCCTTAACCGTTTTCAAAGTAATGGGCCAACAGGGGCGAAGCTCAGCCCAAACAAATAATACGACGCTGTCTGTCTGCGACAAGTGCAAATATGTCCTCTGCTAAATTATTTTTTTTTATCACACACAAAATAAAATATTCTTATTTGGTATTTTTCCATTTAACATTTCAAAATAACATCCCATTTTTTATTCCTTCTCCCATTCAGTTTAAAACTTTAATTAATTTATTATGAAATATGATCGATATTATAGATTACAAACTTGTGCAATATTATCAGAACTAATATTGACATGCATGTTTATATATTTATCTTGGCAATATGAGTTTGACAATAAAAGATCCAGTTACTAGCTTTTCCCTCAATGCATTTTAATAGCTCTGCTGGAAAAAAAGTTATAAGAGAATTTACAGTTAAGACTAAAAACATTTGAAGCGTCTTTTATAATCTTTTTGAACTGCTAAACTTATGTAATTAATGTATAATTATTATTATTAGCCTATAATATAGCCTATAAACTTTATTTATGTACATATATTTTATTATTATAATTATTAATATTATAATGATCACTCCACAGTCAGAATATGGCTATAAAAGGTACAAACGGTTATATTTTCTGTATTTCATGTTATTATTTTTATTATAGTTGTTCTGGTTATTATGCCCAGTCTGAGACAGCTGTTACAGGTACAAACTATTAGATATTTTGTATTTCATATTATTACTTTTGTTTTGTTGTTGTTGTTATTTCTAGCCAGTCCAAGGCAGGAACAGGTACAAACTGTTTTATTTTTGTATTTCATATTATTACTATTATTATTATGATTATTATTCCTGCGCTGTCAGCCCCGGCAGCTGTAACATGTGCAGAGCTGCCAGCAGCATTTGGCTTGCTGTCCAACTGTTAATGAGTCCAGAATGGCTGATGTGATCTGATCCATACAGCCGTTAGTATCAGCGGGACCATAACTCTCTTTGAGAAAATTTATGAATATGAATGATATTCTCTGCCGCTTGATGAATTATAGAAGTGGTGCTGTGTAAAACAGCTCATTCAGTGCGGCGGACAGGGGAGAGCCCGCTGCACTCTAACATCAACCCCAGAGTGTGTCAGCCGAGCCAGTTATTATCTGTGGATACAGTTTTAATATGAGAGGATAAACTGAAGACATATAGGATTGGCCACATTTGCCTTGGCTGAAATATGAATTTAGCCAGCGGCGGCACGTGGTTGGTCTTGTGCAGCCCATTAAATTTTTTTAAATATCACTGAAAGGATGAGACCTGCACCTTCTTTGGCTGCACAACTAAATCACTGTGCAATGAGACAATCTAGGTTTTTCCATTGCCTCACAGTCGGGATATCCTTACAGAGAAAAGGGTGATGGGAGTTGGGGGAGAGGGGGGGGGGGGGGGGGGGTCCAACAACTGACTCCAGAGCAGCGATTTGAAATTTCCAGGAATGTTATTGGAAACAGACTGATCCGGACTTCTGTTGGTCCGAGCTGCAGATCATATTACAGCCAGATGATGACTTTTGATTTCTCATGTACGGGGTCCTTAAAGAGAGCAACTGGAACCTGAAGAAAGGCTCTTGTTAAACTACTTATTCTCATTTGTATGCACAGAATGTGTCTGGCAGATGATTCGTTGCGCCCAAGGTTGCGTAGTTACCAATCTAACTCATCTTCCTGTACAGAGAAAGTGTTTGTGTGGGTATAAAACATTCTCCAGCTGTTTCTTGGACTTGCCCACTCTGTAGAAATACAACCACCTCTCACTTTGCCCATAATAACACTACTGCTGCTCCTGTTTCCCCTGCTCCCTCAGATGTGACCATGCCGACCCCCATGGTGTTTCTCTGCTTCCATAAGTGCACATATATAACCTGACGTCGGTGTACGCTGCTGTGTGAGGCTCCTGCTTGCAGCCCTCTCCTCGCCTCCTTCCCTGGGACGGCGGGTTGAGGCTGTGGGCAGGCCTTGCCGTAGAGAGCTTTGCAGGGCTTCTGGATTTAATGAAGCTCCAGCCCTGCTAGACCTTAGAGAAGTATCACAATCATCTGCTGCAATTCCACAGATGGTTTATGGGACGGCTTTGTTGGGGCCTGAGCCCAGATCTGCTTAAATCCTGAGGCCTCATTGGTTGAGGCCCAGCACAGCAGGGTGAAGGAGAGAGGCTGTGCAGAGACTTTGTTTGCTGTCAGGTTTCTACCTCTATGCACGAAGGCTGCTTTCTCTGTCTTTTATGACTCACGGTGCTGCGGCTTCACGTACTGTTACTGAAATAATGATCTCACTTTGGTTTAACCTCACCTGCCACATGAAGTATTATAAGCTAAACTAATCAGTGGTTTCTAAGAAGCAGATAAAAACCACATTTTTTTCATGTTTATCTGTCGTGACTCCGTATCTGCTGTAGGAACAGTTAGTATGGTTTAGAAACACTTCAGTGTCAACACCCTTAACCCCACATGTATCCATAACAACATAAATAGTTATTTAATGATGGACCATATAACTTATTCATGTTATGATTTATTAAAAAATGTGCAGGTGGATGATTTGTACAGTTACAACACAACATGAAGTTTTATTTATTGTCTAATCATACATTATATACACAGACTTATTAACTATGTATTAACTAATTACAGTTGCTTGATAGTTGGTTTAATAATTGCTGATTATTTTCTACATTTGTTACTCCATAGTGTGTTCCAAGCTATTTGTGTGTGAACTGCTGATGAATTCTTAACAGGGATGTTAAAGTTAAGTGCTACACAGACAGATGCTCGTGCCACTGCTAAAGCACCTATTAATCCAGCTTGTACTGCTACTCCTGCTGCTGACAATGCTTGATTTTTAACAGGAGCTGGGCTGCGCTGATATCGCAAAATTTACCACAAGTCTTGCAACCTGGGCCTGGGGCTACAGTATACCACTGCAGATACTCTCTAAATATATAAACTCACACATCCTTACAGTCACGCATGGCCGAAGAAATACATTCAAGATGGAGACATAGATAATAATATAGTGGTAAACCATTTATTAAAAAATATAAAAAACAAATAACTTGTGTGTGTGTGGGGGGGGGGGGGGGGGGGGGGGCTTAGGAATTTGGACATGTGACCTCAATGATTGTAGCCGCAACCCTATACAGCAATGACTAATGAAACAAATGTGTCTATCTATCTCCTGTTGTGCTTCTTTTTTGTGTGTTTAGTCTCTTCATCTGTTGTGTTAAAATTAACGTGCTCATGTTGAATCCTCTGGAGAATATCCTGTTGTCCTCTCACATTAGCTAATTTTTTTATAAATGCTTTTAGTCCACCCTTGCACATCTTGTATCCCGTTGCACTGCTGTCCTGGACAGTTGAAGTCTATTTGCACATGGCAGTTATGTTGTTAATTGTATGTCTATCTGTGTAAGCACTCTGAGTGCAATCACACCGGAGTCAAACTCCTAGTATGTGTACACATGGCAAATAAAGCTGATTCTGATTTGGACATTATCCGGATGTTTTTACAAGGAGGCTGGCAGGAGAGACTCTGGAGAATGTCCGACATTTGTTCTCACACCCAGCCCCTCCGGAGAATGTCATCCGGAGATCAGCGCATGTCTGAAAGCAGCTTTGTGTGCATACTCAACAATGTTAATCTGCAGTGTCAAGCAGACACTAAAGCTTCTGCACCTCACAGCTCTGCAGTCTGGGCTTCATGCGTGGACAGTAGCCACAATATAAAAAGAAAGGGGGGAACTTGTTACAACTTGTGCGGCTCCAACTTTATTTATTAACTGCATTATCATAAATGGCTGCGTGTCATGTGACAAGCCAGAGAGGAAATACAGACCCTCACAGACTCTGTGTCTATCACAGTCATTTGGTGCAGAGACAAACACAGGAACCTCAGCGCCTTCACAAGCCCCTAATGGACGGATGACGACGCATCTAATGAATGCACTCATCATCCGTGTGTGTGTGTGTGTGTGTGTGTGTGTGTGTGTGTGTGTGCGGGAGAGGTTGGGGGTGGGGGGTGTGGGGGGGGGGTTAGGGGTTTATGACAGTCTTTTGGTGTGGCAGCCAAACAGACGCCCCTCTCCTTTCAGCATCAGTGTGCAACTGGAATGAGACACATCTTTTAAACACATGCCGGCTCGTCCCGGTCTCCTCCTCGTCTCTTCCCAGAGACCAACTTCAATTTGGAGAAGCTTGAAGAGAAGAAACCAGAGGGAAAGCCGAGCTGCTGTCTCTGCAACTTCCCCCCCATGGCGACCACATTGACACCAGAGGTCCCTCCATACAGGAAGTGGTGTAAATGTTCGATGCCCCCCCCCCGCCCAATACTTTTCTTTAATTTGCCGTGAGAAGCAGCGACACATTGAAATGACGCACTGTGGTACTGTAAAGTCAGCTCTTTAATAGGAATCCAGCATCAGCAGTGCCATGGCACAAAGAAACGAGAGACAACAACACAGAGGAAAGAAGAGAGAGAAAACATACAAGAGAGGGACTGGAACATCTCACATGGAGGAGAGGATCAGAGTGACTGGAGTTCTCCTGCTCGTTCATAAAGCCTCCGCTGCGGCCACATGGCTTAGATTTGTCTCATTAAAAAAAAAAAAAATGTATCCATATTTATCATGAATAGAATAAAAACCTCCAGGAGCTTTGCGAGTAAATAGTGAGAGAGAGAGAGAGAGCAGGTAGAAACAGGTTCAGTAATGGAAATTAAAAAATGGCTTCATCGGGGCTCCACTAGCATCGTGAGAAACAAACCAAACAGGCAGAGCTCATCAGACTGACTTGGGAACAGATCATCCAGACAGTCGGCACAACAACATGGGAAACACAAACAGAACCTAAAGGGCACATGACAAAAAAGAGAGAAATCATCTGTATATCACAGTAAGATAAGATGCCTAGTCCCAACAAGACATAACAGCATATTGAACTCATTCCATTAAGAAAGACGAGGTTACTAACATTATATACAATAAATTAGGAACATTTCCTAGCAAAAACTTCTACTAACTCGTTTTTAAATTTCCCATAAACATCCCCCTCCCACAGATGTAACACACAAAGAGCTAAACGATGACATACGTCTTAAAAAGGACTTGAGGCATGCGAAGAAATGTGTAAACATTTTTTACTCCTAAACAGAGGATGTGATGCCGCTCATCGAGGAAAATGTTCTGCGTGTAAAACTGATTATAGACCCGTTCGCTTCTGCTGCTGGTAAATGAAAGTGGTGTCTCACACACACACACACACACACACACACACACACACACACACACACACACACACACACACACACACACACACACACACACACACACACACACACACACACCGTGTTGTAAACGCTGTAAAGCCAATGTGTTGTTTATGATCCGCCCATAAAACTGCCATCGGACGCTCTTTAACTGCGCCGACACTTCACATAACGCCGCGGCGGCCGCTCGGCCTTCCAGCACGGCCTCTGCTCCACTGTCACATCTGCGACCGACTCAACTTCTGACCACGTAATACTCCGAGATAATTACACGAGGAGACCGGTGCTAATAAATCCTGTGATATAATTTCGTAACAAACCTCTTTAGAAAAAAATAAAATAAAACCAAATAAAAACAGGAGTTCAGTAAATGTGTGCGCACGTTTCGCTCTGTCTCCGCGTTGCGCGCTGAAACCGTCGTGACTGTATACTTTTAAATTATTTTCCTGAAATGAGAGAGAGAACTGCCTTGCATAGCAGGTAATACACAATATATCATATTGTATGTATAAAAATAGAGCTGATTCTTTCTTAAAATGCTATGAATAAAGACAGTGCCAGAGAAGGTAAGGACTCGTTTTGCCACGTGCGCACATGGACTTTGTGCGCACTAGAATCTGAAATGAACATTTAGAAAATATTTACAGCAAAATCTTTAATAATAATAATAATAATAATAATAATAATAATAATAATAATAATAATAATAATACTGTATGGAAGATTTGTTTGGCTGACCAGTCTATCGTTAAGGTGACGATGTCTGACATTGTACTGTGCCAAATTACCCAGAATCCTACAATTCAATAAAAAGCGAGCAAACTGTATCTACGTTATTTATCGTCTAATTCAGATCAGTGTAGCACATGATTAGGGTCACGTTCACCTCAATAAATCTGACTTGGATTCACCCAAACCCAGTCTTGCAAGAAGCTAAAATCTAAAGACTGATATGCCCGATTAAAATAATAAAAAAAGATTTAAAAAAACAAACCAAAAGAACAATCTGTAGCGCTGTGCTGTCTCCACCCAGACACACCCTGCCGGCTCGAGGCTGATGTGACGCGTAAAGGAAAATAATCGATAGCCGATATGGGTCGCGGCGAAGGCGGCGGTGGCTCATAAAGCATCCGGAAAGGTAGCTGAAGGGAGGGGGGGATCTAAAATATCGACAGCAGTCTAATCGCATCCCCGGTTGCTGAGTCGGGCTGATCACGGCTGCCACCCTCTTGACTACCGACCCTCCTCCTCCTCCTCCTCCTCCTCCGGGGTGTGCTCATTACTTAGGCCGACAAGCGGGAAACAGACGGCGGCTCGCTGACTGTATCAACGCCGACCATCGGGCGCTTTCCAATCAAATTCTGCCGTCAATGAGATAAACAAGAGGAGAAGGAAAAGAAAAGTGTGTGTGTGTGTGTGTTTGTGTGCGTGTAGCCCCCCCCCCCCCCCCCCCCCCCCCCCCCCACACACACACTTGCTTATTAATGGTCATGTGAAACCCTGGTTTCAGCACCTTCGCGCGCCTCCGGTGTCAGCGACGGGACAATAAATAACCAATAAGAGGAAGAGTAGTGCTTGAGGAAAAAAAAAACAACCTCCGTCTGTGCTGTATCTGCCGCCCTCCCGCCCACCACAAACACAAGCACACACACACACACACACACACACACACACACACACACACACACACACACACACACACACACGCACACAACTTCAACCCCCACCCCCGCTCCAGACTGCTGGAGCATCACTATAAGAGGTTTGCTGCTTTCTTTCCTTTAATAATGCAGCCAATTATCAGAGTCTAATTAATTGTATAATATTAAACTATGAATATGCAGGCGCCACAAAGCTACCTCTTTATATAAAAAAATGTTTTACATGGAGTCCAAGCCATTTCACAAGGGGAATGTCCATGATGAAGAAGTGATGTTGGTCTGGATGTTGTGAGCACTAACACAAATTCAGAGAAGTCCAAAGTCTTAAGTTTCAGCCCCTTTCTGTCTTTCCCGTCATAGAAGTTAAGACGTCTGTGTTAATGTGGCCGAGTCCTCGCCCCATGTTAGGGATCAATTGAGCAATTGATCAGTTGTACATTAGAAACAGTGAGTCTGCGGGAATAGGCTACGTTTGCAGTTCTCGGAAAGGCCATTTCATGTTGTTGACGCTATAGCTTTATGTTGAACAGACTGCATGAGTGTGCGTGAATGTGCTACGGAATCATAGACTGTATGTAAAGATGGACAACGCGTCTCCACTTTCATTGTACAAAAAGCAAGCTGAAATATCTCGAAGACGGGTGCATCTTGCACTCTTCCGCCATTTGGAGAAAATGTCTGTGCATTAGTGATCGTGTAGTGAAGTACATCCGTGTGATAAGAACTACCCAACATGACAGAAACCATCTTTGAGAAAACAAAATGTGCGTGTACTTTGACTCTTTAGTTTGGTCCATGCCCCATCCACTAACAAGGAGGATTCAGGTTTTATGACCAATGCAGTCAGCCACTAGGGGTGATCAAGATTTTTTGGGTTCACTTTTGTGGAGCTGTTGTGTTGCCCATCTTTATTCACAGTCTATGGTCGGGAATGTGTTGTGAGGCAGCTCCGCTAGTCCTTGGGCTGCTCCTTGCTCTGTTTCTTCATTTTCATCCTCCGGTTCTGGAACCAGATCTTCACCTGCCGTTCCGTCAGGTTGAGTGCGCGCGCCACCTCATGCCGCCGGTCCCGCGTGAGGTACATATTGAACAGGAACTCCTTCTCCAGCTCCAGAGTCTGGTATTTGGTGTACGGGCATCGCTTCTTCCTGGAGGAGCGAGCATGTAGCCAGTTGGCCGAGGGGTCAGCTGGAGGAAGAGAAGATGGAAAAGAGACAAGAAATGTATTATAAACCAAGAATAAATCCACATATGCTTCCTATTTGTGTGTCTGACAACATTAAAAAGGACAGAGCCAAGCGAAAAAACGCTCCCTCGAAGATCAAAACAACAGATCTCCGTGTGTAAAAGTTGCAGAACCTTGTGTAGCAAGGCTTCTTTCAAATGCCTGAATCTGCGATTGACACTTGGTGTCAGCGGGGCCGCAGCTCTAACACAACTGGACAGCACATGAAAGACAAACGGCCTGTTCCATCCAACGTGCAGAAAACACAGTGGACAGATGTAATCGTCTGGATGAAAAAAACTGCACTAGGAGAACAGACAACAGCCTGAACCCGAACATTAAAAATAAAGCAATAATTCATTGCAGAAACATATTAATGTATGGTAATAGAAGGTGGGGATTTGGTTTGAAGGTGACCTTCAGGAAAAAATGAGAAGATGCTGCAATCACTGGGTCAGTGAAGATGTTCCGAGCATTATGAGAAAAGAAAGAAAAATGAGAGCCCCCGCATGATGACAGCAAACTCATCAGGGAAGATGTTTGACAGGCCCGATATGTTTTCCTCCTCCTCCTCCTCTTTCTGTTTGCGTGAGAATGATAATCACATTGCAGCTCAGCACGCTGTCACTGCGTCACTTCTGATTGCTGCTAAATTACTAAGTGCTGGCAGATTTACGACCCTGCCAGGGGTTGGAGGAAAAATATTTCTTGTGTTCATCCTTCGCCATTCATTACGCGTAAATAAGATGCAGTGCGACTCTAACTCAGGTCGCACAGTAGACTGCACTGAACCCTGTCTGAGCACAAACACATGCATCGACTTATGAACCCTGCAAGGTTTTGCATGAGGTGTCGGAGGTGTTGTGGTGAAATGAAGGATCTGTGTTGGCGCCCAGCTCCATCCTGCCCCCTCAGAGTCTTCAATGCTCTTGTGATGGAGAAAACAGGACAGAAATCTTTTCTTTCATTGTGGAAATGCGTCTGAAATAGTAAATAACAGGCTTTCAAATGTGCTGCTCTTCATTTTTTTAAATGAGAGAAAATTGCTTCGTCCTTATTTTCCAAATCTCCTGTGTGCCAGGCCACTCCTACATCCCCCTACACACACACACACACACACACACAGACACACACAGACACACACACACACACACACACACACACACACACACACACACACACACACACACACACACACACACACACACACACACACACTCACCACTCCTCTTTACAGCTTTCAGACCAATGTAATTAGCAGAGACTTCATGTTTGGGAGGCATGGGTCTGGTTTGGGGCTGAGAGCTATCGACATTTACCCTCTGCAAAGCAGCAGGCATCTCAGCTATGAGGCAGCTCGCTGTGAGTCTTACAGCACTGAGGGCTCTTTGGAGGACAATTCAAGGATTTAAAAGAAAACATCTCTATGCTCATTTTGACTGTATATCAACCCATTTAACAGGCAATACTTGCAGGTATAGACCTGCAAGTATTGCCTGGTTTTAGCAGCTCAGCCTTTCTGAACAGTGCAGCGCAAATATATAAGTCATTATTCATCTAAAGATGAGATGTTTCCATTTTAATAGACATTCAGGGACAGAGCGAGAGAGGCGAGAGGTGGTTCTGGTTGATTTCCACTTTTACATCTTCTAAATAAAACCTTTAACCATATAAGCAATCATTCCATGTGGTTTGGTCAGGCTCTTCCTCCCATCAATCCCACTCAATCATAGGTCTGTAATGCCAGCACAATCTCCCACCAGCTCAAGTCTGTATATTATATATTCATATAACCTATATATAGGATCGAAACAAAATATAATGAAATATAGATTCAAAGTTGAGCTTTCTCAATAACAGTGAGTATTTCTTGAAATTTAGACTGAAGAGCAAACAAAAAGAAAACTGTGTTATAAAAATATAAAGAGCATATGACAGGCAGGGAAAGCACAAACCCAGACCACACTGGAACCATTTTCTTAAAAGTTGCCGTTTCTTTTTTCGTCTTTTATCGCTGACAACCGCCTCAGTCAGCAGTACAATGTCAATCTGCTGCAAGACACAAGTGTGACTTCCAGAGGAGATTCCAGTCAGGATGTATTGGAGAAAATAAAAGGTTGGTATAAGAAGAGTCACAGTTTTTGTTGTACCAAGGCCTTCCCGAGGTGGTGGGAGCCCGACTGAATGAAACACAGCAGACATGTAGTCTAACCATCACAGTCAATACTGGAATATGTCATCTAAATCAGTCTGTGCTCCATCAAGGTCTAAAAGCTTATCCTTGTTGCTGTGTGACCAGAAAAAAAACATAAATAAAGACGAGAGGGGGAGATTTAACCTTACAGCCAGGAGCAGATCAGCTCTGCATGGCATAGTGTTATACAGGAGATTTTCTGTTCTTATGATAAATGTTGCCACAGTCCTCAGGCCTAAAATGGCAGAACAGATGATCTTATCACTCAATCACAAGTGTGATCTTCAGCACCTTTTGACGCCATGCAGTCAGGATTTGAGGTGGTGTGTTGCTCCCTGAGGAGCCAGGCTTTTCCCTGACTGATGCTGGGTGGAGGCTTCATCTGTCTTCAATTTCACTGGTAATAATTCACTGCAATGACAATCATGCATGCTGTAATGCTAAGGCAACTCACACAACTGCATATGACATTTGAAACAATGTCCTCTTTCTCCCAGTTAGACACAAAGAACTGTTTTGTGTGGCACCATGGGCAGAAGCAGTATTAATTGATGTTAGAGTAGATTCGGCTCAGAACTTGGACAAAATGTTGGACAAGTAAATGTGCAGCTTGGAATTATTATGTATGATCAATTCCAATGGGAAATGAAACAAATTGGATTTGTAGCTAAAACGCTTATATACATGAGCCACCATTAAAAGTAAAGTAAGTAAGATGAATTAATGCATCAAAATGAAATGTTTATTTTACATTTAAAGTAATTGAAATGCATCAAATAAAAATATATTTTTTACCCAAAACGTTTAAGATTTTACTATAATCATGATTTGGACTGAATAGAACATGTATTTTATTTTTGTTTGTCAAATTTCTGAACACATTAAACAGAATTTTTGACTTTCTATTTCATTATTATGAGGAACCCATTTTATTTCATTTGCATTTTCTTTTTCCTGGCAGCACTTAACAAAATTACACAGAGGAAGGTGTTGGCTCCACTGAAACATTGCTGCAAGGCTATTTCCTGGTAATGGCAATGTACTACAAATGGAATTGCACTGTTTCTATTGAATTAACACTTATTACTTCTGTTATTATGATTTCTGTCCATGGTTCAGTGACAGAGAGTAAGGCCTGTTTGGAAGCATCAGCATAAAGCGTTTGACCTCCAGGTTTGATTTTCTGATAAAAAGTAGTCAATGAGCTTGTGGAGACATCGTGACCCAGACTAAACACTGGACCTGATTTATCACAGCCAACAATTCAAAACAAAATCAAATTTAGGTGAAGATATTTACATTCATTAATACAGATTGTAGTGCAAAAAAGAGTCCAATTAGAAGTAAAGGGATGTGATTCATAAACTCAACTCAAATATAATGGTTTGCTCAAACACACATACTGTGTCTGCCCAACCCCGCTCCATGAATGTGAATGGATTTATGAGAGCTGTCAGACCCACATGATGCTAATGATTTGTACTTTTGGGGCATTTTTAAGGCCAGGGGGAATTTTTGGAAAGCACTTCTGTCTGTTTACTGGTGTAAACAGAGACTTTGTTGTAATGGCTCAAAGTTTGGAACTCAACTGTTGGGGGCAAAAATGGCTGCCAATGATGTGCATCACATCACCCAGCCTATGTCAGCCCCTGACGGGAAAAAAACCCACCCCCCCCCCACAGCTGAGTTAGTCAGCAGCCATCGTCAGTAAATACGTCCTTAATACCCTCTGGAATCAATTTCCTCCCACATGGCCAGCATGTAGAGGATCGATTTCATCTCAGAGCAAAATAATGCCTGGTAAAGAGGTGAGCGGAGGCCGGAGCGTGGAGCGTGGGGTGGGGTGGGGATGTGCAGCGCCTTTGTCACACAATAAAGTGGGTGCTTTGAATCCCCTGGGTGTACAATCACCTCCAAGACCATCCATTACCCTCGAAGCTGTGTGGCAGCCATGGCTGTCACCAGGGTGACGAACCAGTTGTGGGGTGGTGAGGGGTGATGCTGGATGGCGTGCACTTTTTTTCTCAAGGGGTGGCAGGACAGTAAGGGGGATGTCGAAAAGAAAGAATGTAGGTGTTGGTGTAGCCTGTGCAGCTGTAACCTGAAGCCCTGGCCTGCACGTCGGTAAGAAGGCACATGGATGAAAAGATTGATATTCCTGTAAAGCTGCCTATTATAGCCCTGCAGCACGACATGTTCTGTTGTTGGCCTATTGTGCCTTTTTCCTGTGTTTGTGTGTGTGCGTGTGTGTGTGTGTGTGTGTGTGTGTGTGTGTGTGTGTGTGTGTGTGTGTGTGTGACAGAGAGAGACCATGGTGATGAATGCATGGAAACAGTGACCGAAACGGCTACAAGACTAATACCACATCCCATCTCTTTCTCTCGCTCTTTCTCGCTCCCTTTGCAATTTCACCCTAATAGTTCCAGAAACTGACCCCACATATATCCCAAAGGCACGTTATTACATTTCCTGAAGTCGTATTTTACTCCTCCCCCCAGCTCACCCCCCCACCCCCTTCAACCCTTACAACCAATCTCACCCAGCCACCACCAGCAACACACCAATTAATGTGGGTTGTTCACCTGGCATTATACCTTAATAAACTTCAGGGGTAATAACTTTCTCTCTCTGCCCCGACAGCAACACAAAGACTGAAGTGTAACCTTGTAGTTTATTCTGGATGGCTGCCCAGCACCAGTGACACAAAGGGAATCTGTAGCTGGAAGCCGGCTTTAACTGGATGGGATATTTTTAAAGGTAGTAATCTACTGGTGTTATTCACACTGCATTTATTTGGTTACCCAATAAGACAGTGGAAATTCAGACTCTCAGATTCCAAAGTGCATCAGAGAAAACTGAGGAATCAAGGTTAACGTTTTTTGGGGAAAATCCTTCTTTACATTCAGATACCAAAACATGCCATTTCTACATTTTGATTGTTGTGAGAATGAAACAAAATAAATAAAATGCCATAATTGGTGCTAGTGGGTGGATTTGATTATATTTAGTAAGAGCTAGGTTACAGGTTTCCTCCTTACTCTGCAAGAAGTTAACCTTAACCTAAAGAAAACTGGTATACCTTTAAAGATCCAGTGTGTAGGATTTAGTGCCATCTAGTGGAGAAGTGACTTATTGCAACCATCTAAATACCCCTCCTTCAAGCAATGTAAGAGAAAAGCCACAGTGGCCTTTGGGAAACAAAATATGCAGAAGGCCCCCTTGAGAGCCAGTGTGTGATTTATCGGATCCGGGCTAATATGGAAACATGGCGTTGCAACATGGCTGACTCTGCTAAAGAAGACCTAGTATAAAGGGCTAATTCTAAGGTAGTAAAACACAACTAATTTTAGTTTACACCAATGAAAACATGATTGTGTATATTATATTCCATATTTGATACATCCCGTAAATCTTACACACTGGACCTCTAACCAGAAAGCTGTTAGGCTAAGTTATTGATCATTTAAAAAAGATAAAGACTTTTGTTACATACTTTTAGATCCAATTAATCAATCAGTCTCTGTGAAAACAGAATTCTTTCACAGGATTTGGGCCATTGCAACACAAAGCAATATATCCTAACACAGCCAATTACAAACAATCACGTACAGAGCAAAATGTGTTTTTCCAACCACCCTCCCTTAATGGGGACGCACTGTAAATACGACTGGTCTGGTAACACAAGCGGCTTCTAAACTGAGGCCTCTCTGAGCATTAGTATTGAAGTGATGGTGTTAGTCGGCACAAGAGAGAAATATGTCCACGTGTTTTCATCCATGTAGTTTTCAAAATGGCTGCCATGCGAACAATAGAAATAGCATTTTCAAATTGATCCAGTAAAGGAGACTGGTTTGAACGGAGTATGTTTCACTTGCAGCCAGACTGGCACATACTGGTGGAAAGTCTAATAATTCAGACTGGAGGCTGATGGGCTCCATCCAGCCCTTAACCAGCCCTCTTCTCTGATGGATAGCTCATTCAGTTGCTGTAATAAGGTGACTGAGAGTGTTTATGTATGCATGTGTGTCTGAGAGGAAAACAGGGAGAGACAAATGTGTGTGTGTGTGTGTGTGTGTGTGTGTGTGTGTGTGTGTGTGTGTGTGTGTGTGTGTGTGTGTGTGTGTGTGTGTGTGTGTGTGTGTGTGTGCCAGTCCAGCAATAAAGTGTGCATTTGGATGTGTGTGAATGTTTACAATTTGTGTTTCTTCTTCTGAAGGCCAATATGGGGGAAGGGTGTGTGTTGGGAGGGGGGGGGGGGGGGTACTCCCTTCTTCTCCTTTCCTCGTGCACGCACACACAACCAACGCACACTGATCAAACGGTAACGCGCTCATACACATGGATCACACTCCTGTGGCAGACCTGGAGATTTATCCGACGGGATTAGCGGGAGGGGAACAAAGCCCGTTCACATGCAACCTCGCTTCATGAAAATACAAGAAATCAAATTCAAAGAAAAATAATAAATTAATGGATTTTCCTGTTCCACCCAGAAATAAGTCAGGGGACTTTGGAAAAGTGGTTCAGACTGAGCCAAGCGCGCCGGCGCATGCATGATGGATTAAATGTTGTTGTTAGTGCGAGTGATGGCAGAAAAACAGAGCAAATCCGTGTTACTGGCCCAACGCTCCATAGGCCTTATATCAGGATGATTGCGACTCCATGACAGGTAAAATATTATTATTATCTTTGCAGGGTGAGCTGATGATTAAAACAGCAACTCACAGGCGACTGTACGAGACGAGTGCGGCCTATAATAACATGGAGTTGTGGGATATTAATATTCAGCCAGCGATGGTTTGAATAAATATGATTAAACTTTTAAGGGTGAGACACAGTGATTTCTTAATGTTAATTTGTAATAATAGAGTAAATGTCAGTCTTCACAAAACAATATGCTAATTCCTTTAACTCCTCTTGTGAAGGGAAGTCAAAGCTTAAATCGTTTGTCCTCAGCCCATGTGCTCACTGCTACAAACCGGAGCACCATCAGAAGATCCTGTGTGCATGTGTTCGTGCTTTCAGAGTCCAGACTGACGCTCCTCTCTCATGTGCGCGGCGCCGAGTCCCGCACGGCAGAGTAGGTCCACGCACGCCGCGGCACTCTGACTTATGATGCGTCTGCTCTATAGAGAGCCAATGTCTCCTGCTCCGCGGCTCCGAGCCGCCGGGCCAGTGATGGACGACCTGCCTCCTTTTATGGTTTTTATGATTTTTTATGATTTTTAAAGGAGCACGGGGGCGCGTATGTGAATGACATATACAGAGGATCATTTCAGTTGATGGACAGAGAGGAGGCGCAGGCGCAATGAGCTGGTTTATCCCTGTTGTTATTATTATGTTTACAACTAGAGAAAAGTTCCGTTTCAGTTGAGCAGAAATGTGACAGTGCGCGCACATACGCGTACACGCATGCACAAAGGGAAATTATTGAGAGTTGTTGGCTGAATAATTAATATCAGAGCAAAGCAGAATATCAACTATTCAATGTCTGACTGCCTGAAGAAACAGAGGATGACTGAGCCCGTCCATGATCCTTTGGACTGGTCTTATTGTTGCACACGGACACGACGAGCATTAAAACGTACTGGAGCGAAGACACGAGAGCATGCGTGCTGTGCACGGGCATAAACTTCGTGAAATAAAGATACTAAGATCTACTTTGGTCCAAATTATTAATTATAATAATGAATCTAACGCATCAGCCGCTTGGTCCTTTTTCAAACGAGGCAGGAGTGCGCATGTCCCGGCAATTAACTCCAGCAACACCCTGGAGGCTCCACAAACCCAGCAACGTTCTCTGCTGCCACACAGAGAGGTCTGATGATGAAGATGAAGAGCAGCAGAGCAGAAAACACAGAAAAAAGATCTGAATATTATAATTATCCCCCCCCCCCCCCCCCTCCACTTTCCTTCTTTAGGTTTTTCTACTGAGCACCTGCTGTTAAATAACGTCCCTTCTGAGTTGCTCACTTCCACTTAAAAAGCGTTCAGGGGGACCTCTATCATTTTCCCCCTTTTATAATCCTCTCTAATAATATGTTGTTTAGTTCATGAAGCCACTTTATGTGTTGGCTTTGGGCTGTTGCCAGGTAATCCACTCTAACGACCCCTGAGTGCCTGGACATACTAAGTATCATGTGCGGATTAAGTAACAGCATCACCTAACACACATATCATGTTCAGTTTTGTCGAGATGGGTTTTGCTGATATTCCCACTGTGGCATTTTTAAATCTTGATCACTCTTTTTTTTGGAGAATAACTATCTCGCAAGTTGATCATATATGTTTGCCAACCACTTGCTGACTGCTGCTCGTGTTTGCCAAATAAAACTGGAAATTGTGCAAAGCGGAGGGTTTGAGGTAACGTCACAGAAAAGTCTGCAGTTCTGGAGCATCGCTGTGTGGTAATCTGTTCCACAGGAGCCCGCTGGTAAAACACGGATGATACGAGCCAAATATCCCAGTAAGCGCAGAGAGCAGAAGGTGGGGGCACTTTGGCTCTCCGGCTCTTTGTTCTTGTTTTATGGCGGCATTAAAAGCATTTACAATCTCCCACTCCCCGCTCTCTCTCTCTCGCTCTCTGGCGCGCTATTTCCTGCTTTAATAACTTACTTTGATCCAGGCCGTCTTTGTCCTCACTCCCTTCACAAATGTCCTTATTTTCGTCGAACCGTCCTCCCGGGATGGCGGCTGGATGGAGGCTCAGCTCGCGCGCAGCCGTGGAAGTTGACTCCAGGATGTACGTGGTGGTCTCGTGCTGGTGCTGTCCGCCGATTTTGGCTGCGATCTCCCCGCCGAGGTGGCCGAGCTGCGGCTCCAGCTTAACCTGCCCCGTCTGCCCCTGGCCCGGGACAGACTCGGGGCCGCGCGGCGCGCAGTCAAGCCACGACCGTAGGTACCGAGTGTCCGCGGCGGGCACGTGCTGGGCTGGGATGTACGGGTGGTAGACGGTAGGGAGGCCACTGGCACCGTGGTGCGGACTGAAAGGGCTCCAGGACGGCGAGAAGACCGGGGGCTTCGGCTGGAAGCTGCAGGATGGGTACGAATCTGGATGGGGATGCTCCGGGTGCGCAGCGCCTCCAGGCTGCCTCCCGCCCGCAGCTGCTGCGGAGCTGGAGCCGGAGTACTGGACGCTGGGGAAGCGAGTCGGGGCTGAGAGTTCATCGCTCTCGTGACTTATGATGGAGTCCACGTAATAGTTGCTCAAAGTCCCAGAAATGGACATTCTCGGACATTATCTGCGCAACGCTGCGAGTTCACTAAACAGAGAACAAGAAGAGGGACATGACGAGATTTTCTCTCTTCCCCTCTCTTTCTCTTCCTCTGTTCTGTCCTTCGCTGGCTCCCTCCCTCCCTCCCTCCCTCCCTCCCTTCCTCTCTCTCTCTCTCTCTCTCTCTCTCTCTCTCTCTCTCTCTCTCTCTCTCTCTCTCTCTCTCTGTCTCGCTGTCTCTCTCCTCTAGCCCCCTTCCTTCCCAACAACTTGCTCACTATAGTGAAACAAAGTGCTACAGCCTAGTCTCGCACAGTGCAGGGGGGTAGCGTGCGTGTGTGCGTGTGTGTGTGTGTGGGGTGGGGAGGTGGGGGGATGTCGGGACTGAGCGCAAGGCGCAAACTGATTGGCCGGACCTTTTCTTCGAGCCTGATAAAGCGTCAATGGAGCGTAAATCAACCCTGGTAGTTGGCCTTTCTCCCTCTCCCTCCCTCTCTCTCTTTAATAGATTGCTCCTCTTCTAAATAAATTGTCTTGTTTATATGCAATATGCAAAAAGGACAGTTCTTCTGTATGGAGACTGTGTATCTATGGCTGCTGTCAAGCTACAATTATATAAAACCGTACATGCGTAGTCTAGACACTAGGCCTGTGAGCGGACAATTACGTAACGTTGGCACACTATTTATTTATTTGTTTATTATTGATTTGCTTAATCAAAATAGACGCGCGTCCATTTCGGTGCGAAGCGCGTTACTATTGCGCATCCATTCTTGTTCAACTGCGCACAAGCAATCACTTAAATCAATCCCGACATCAGGGAGTGTGCATTTAAAACGGCATTAGTGTGACGGCCAATAGTGTTACACTTGAGTCGTGCCAACTGCAGAGAGATGTTCTATCTATCTATCCCAGAGAGGAAGGATGGAGGGATTCACACCTATGTTAAAGTATTTACCCGCTTCCTAAATCTGCTCTGAAGGTTTTCTCTGACACTGTTTTACTGGCAGATTAAGAGTCATTTTTGTTAACGAGCGCCATTAAATCGAGTCCTGCGTGGTTATGCCCCTTGTCTTAACTGCGCAAACTACTTCAACTACTTTTTTGGGGTCCGTTTAATACCATAATAAAATCCTACACGAGGGCGGTTGCTTTGGTTTTATAGGCCTGATATATGGCCAGTGGTTGTGCGGACCGTAAACGCGACTGAGGCTGCTGCAGCTCGGGTAAAGGGGTGCTTCTCACTCAGCGAGAGAACACGACACGGGCCGGAGTTCGAGGCTGAGGTGGAACAGGAGATCACCCGGCCCCGCGGGTCTGAGTTGGAGCTTCCGGTGCTGTCCACTCTTACAGCAGCGGATGACGGATACAAACAAAGTGGTTTTCAATGAGCAGCAGCAGACCCGGACTGGATGTGAGTCCAGACACCTCATGTTGACCTTCATCAAAGTCACCAGGATTGTAAGTGTTTATATTTCTTCATAATAATCACAGACGTGGAGTCTTAGAGTCTTTGGGGAAGTCGGGCTGCTGGCCGGGGCTATAAATCCCAGCCCTGCGTAGCACTCGGTTATTTACGACAAATAAATATGAACTACGCATTGCTTACAGGGTCTAACGCCTTTATTTATGGGGATGGCTATAACCGGGTGTTCGGGTCTGCAGGGAGAAATGATGAGTCCGAGCGGAGACTGACTGAGCGGCTGATTTTCATTCATCAGCAACAAACAAAACCAAACCAAGAGTCCTTTAAACACCCGGGAGCCATCTGAAAGGACCCAACTCCAGCTCAGCACGGACATCCCCTTTGGATCAGACTGGACCAGAGAGGACCAGACTGAAAAGTACAGTCATGTGAGGATGACGTGTCAGATGCGTGATCGTAGGGTTTGTGCGTAAAGGAGCGGCTGGACCTTTTGGATGCGGCCTGGGTCATTTGTTTGAATGGAGACCTAATTATTGATAGTGAAGAGTTTTGTGTTTTATTGAATATTGTGCAAACTCAATTTAGTGACGAAACACAACCCTCCCCCGTCCCGGATATCTTGCAATATTCAAATAGTAACGGAGCTTGTTTTCCAACAACACGTCCCAAAGCAGTTGGCAGGGTTTCCGACGTGTTTCGGCAGAAACAGACTTTGTTTTCCAGTCAGAGATGCTCGGGATATTTTTTAGCCGAAATGGCCTCTCCTCAGACCGCAGGCTGTGGGAATTTAATTTTTTTTTCGTAGGGCCTCCGCCCTGCAGGCTGGGCTGCCAACCAGACAGCGCGTTAATTGGAGACACTGGTGCTGTACAAAACGAAAAGAAAAAAATATAAACCTTGAAGACATTATCTGGAGCCGCATTCATTTTCTACATTGTCGTAACAGAAGTGACTTTGACAAATAACTCTCTGCACTCTCACATGGGCGACACACAATCACGTTCAAATGTATGCATATTAGTAGTATTATTCCCTTAACACTGTACTTTTAATATATAGTCAAAATACTTTTCTATTACACATTTCGCAGAGGAATCTGGCCAGTTGAAGCTTATTTATTGTCAAAAACTGTGGATTACTTCCGCTGCCAGTAATCACTAATATATTACTTTAGGTTACAGCCTCGTTACTTCGCTCTGAGCCGCTTTTTAACTGTTTTGATCACAGAATAAATTACGATCTAAAGCATTTGGGTAAATGTCACACCAAACTCTCAATTAATATCAATCTGATATTTTAGGTTCATTGAGATATAATTATTGTGACCTGTCAACTAATGGCGTTTCATTTTTATAAGCTACCAGTAAAATAATTTACTGTTCAATAAAAGCCACGTGTCCTCTCTCCTTTTCGAGAACAGAATTTGATAATTTGATAATAATTCCACGAGTGAAAGAAGTCACTCGTCAGTTCAAGATTTTAAGAGCTGCGCAGTGTTTTCTGCAAAAGATTTAAAATAACAAAGAGGACGAGCTGCTGATTTGAAATACACACAAGTGAAATACCAGGCGGCAATTTAATTTTTCCCAGAGCGTTTATTTCCACCAACAGACCTGCTTTTAGAAAGCATAAATTTAGACGGTATTTTTAATTACACTTTAGGCACATCCACGGGGGTAATTTTGTTTTGAAAGTGAAATATTGTCCATGAAAGGTCTGGTGATGCAGACACGCTCTGTTCCAAAATTCTCATCATCACAGTTTAACATTTTATTTTAGGTGTATTTTGATTTTGTTTTTTTTCTTATTGTCTGCTATTGTTGTAGGGAAATTGTGAAACAGAGTTCACTTTCAAGAAAAGGTAACATTAACACAAGCTGCTTATATATTAAATAATAATAAGGTGATGTTATTTTAGCAGCTTTAATATATAAGCAGTTTGTGTTTATGGGTAGATTTAGTTCGATCAGAAATAAAAACAACATAAATTTCCATTTAACAGAACTTTTATTCATATATTTAGTGAGTCAAGTCCAGATCCATTTAAACACAGCTTTAAAGTAAAATACTGTAGGTTACTTGTTTTGTAGCCGAGGGTTAGGGTTTATTCAACTTCAAACACTGCTCTATTCAAAATGAACATTTAAATTTCAACAGGCTATTTATTTTATAAAATGTCCATTCATTACATAAGTGCTGGGAAGAAGCATAGTCAGAGGCTTCAAAGCAAAATAAAAATACTACATATATTTTATTTATTTAGGTATTTAAAATTGTAGTTGGTTTTTTAAAAGGTCTCGTTCAGTTGGTAAATGAATTACAGTCTATATTTAATTTAATGTAATACTCAAATTTCGTAGTTTTAGCTTGAAGTACAATAAATTGTCTACGTGTCAGAAATATAGTAAATAAAGTGATCAGATCAAGATTGATTATACATCTGGAGAATATGCTTAAACATTCATCCTAACATTCTTCAAATTCAACACACACTTTGTTGTGATGTGTAGGCACAACAAGCACTGTAAAATAAATCATTAAACAGCATCATTTGTAAAAACTGACTTCAGCTTTCTATTTTGATGACAAAGCCTCAGTAGATCCCTAACAATAATGGCAACTGAACATGATAACGCCTTTGATTGATACAAGCTATATATTTTAATAACAGCCAATGCCTGGCCCTCATAGATCATGTAGAGCATCACATTTCTCAGCTGAAAATCTTGAGGAGGCTCTAGGCATTCTCCCCGAGCCTCTTTACAGCTCAGATGGTGAAGTTGTCTTTGTAAACCGAGTCAGGAGAGAGTTATAAACTGACTGTCCATGACAGCAGGGAAAGTGAAATGTATCATGATGTTCTCTCAGCAGCAACAACAACTGCCCTGAGACACAGCTTACTGCAGCTGCTAGGCTCTCTCTCTCTCTCTCTCTCTCTCTCTCTCTCTCTCTCTCTCTCTCTCTCTCTCTCTCTCTCTCTCTCTCTCTCTCTCTCTCTTTCTGTGTGTGTGTATATTTAGTATATGTATGTGTGTATGTATTTAGTATATGTATGTGTGTATGTATTTAGTATATGCATGTGTGTATATGAATATGTGTCACGATCTTGCTTCAGCAAAAATGAATTCACAGAGTTAATTCAAATCTTAATTATGAACCTTTTATTTAGGAGGACGTCTCTGTTATGTTATTAAATATAATGGTAGCAGCTGGACATGTGTCACAAACTGTATATGCTAGTTACCTTAGTTAATAAATTCATGGCTCGGCTCCAGAACTGGACGTTTGAGCCACTGATCAGTTCATTCATTTTTTTTAAGAGGGGGGATAAATATGCTGAGTGTTCCCACAGTGCTGACTTTAATGCCCCCTGGATGTCTGAGTTATTATCCATCTTGAGCTAATTAAAATAGCCTATAAGTTTTACCATGACCACTCCTTCATGATTAGACCAGAACAGTCATATGACACAGGCAGGGGAAGATAATTGAATAGAGCTTAATTTTTTTTGTCCTTTTTCTATTTGTTATTCTATTTCTATTGTCTTCTGACTGCAGGTCTCACATGACTATTCTGGTCTGATCATGTTGGAGTGATCATAGTGTGTGTGTGTGTCTGTGTGTGTGTGTGTAATTTCAATGTAGACACAGAAATTATATTCACATGGTCTAGCGTGTGTAAGTAAATGTAGGCCCAGGAAATGTGTGTGTGTGTGTGTGTGCGTGTGTGCGTGTGTGCGTGTGTGTGTGCCATTAGTCACAAAGGTGCATACATGCCCAGGTGCCTCTGCCTCCTTTATTTGCCCTCCTCATGATTAAAAAAGACTGGAGCAGTATGTTTAGCTTAAAAAAACACATGTGGAGTTATGTTAGTTACTTCATGTGTACATCAGCCCACAGTAGCCCTTAAGGGTGCATAGGTAAAGAATGCTGTAATACATTAAAGGTTAATGTGTCATATAAACACTAATACATTACACTATACATTATATCTAACATTTATCACTATGTACAGGTTCCTTATAGGGACATTATTACCTCACTGTAACCTGCTTCACTGTAATTTGCTGACAAGGACTCCAAATAAATAAACAATTTAGAACTATCTATATTTTGTGGACTTAATGTTTGTTCTTTGTTTTGTGTTTCTTCTTTTCTAATTCAGTTTGGGATCATTCCGAGCATTAAAACCTGTGAAGCTGTTGTAATTAGCTGGCCGCTCCGTTTCAAGGGTTTAAAATGAGATTTCATCCTGAGTCACTTCTGCTGCTTAATGGAACATCAGAGCATTTTAAACTAACACTTCATCTGCTGGCCTACTAGACTGTATATTAATTCTGCAATGTCTGACACAATAATAAACTTTGATTTATAATCTGCTTCTTCATTTACCGTGAAGTTACTAACGGAGAAGTTTATTTAAGGACCCATTTGGTTTGGTTTATGCTTTTGTTAAAGGGTGCATAAGGCAGTTTTATCCTCTTCAGTGGGACTGAAGAGTTTTACTGCTCAGGTCCTCCATTTCCTGTTTTGCACACTTGCTGTTGGGGCCCCTATTGATCCCACACATCCAGGCTTTTGTGGAATGTGTATGCACGTTGGTGTCTCTGAGGTCCCATTAAGTACAGTGCAAACCGCAGACTTACAACAGAGAAACGGTGCCAATGTTCTTGTGCTGGAACCAGGATGATCTCTAGATTTCTGTTATTACTGTTATTAGAATCACCAAAACCACTGACATTCAATCAACCACAGAAGCAATTGAGGAGGTTTTGGTTTTCAAGAAATGTTGCATTTCTCACAGATCCTTACAATTGTAACACTTACAGACGTATCGACTAGTTCATATCTCTTTCATCAGAAGCATAAAA
This sequence comes from Verasper variegatus, assembly GCA_026259375.1. Classification (NCBI taxonomy): domain Eukaryota; kingdom Metazoa; phylum Chordata; class Actinopteri; order Pleuronectiformes; family Pleuronectidae; genus Verasper; species Verasper variegatus. The sequence continues at coordinate 3,156,115 of CM048054.1, forward strand.
TCTTCACTATATTTACAGTCTATTGAGTTATTAATGCACAGTTTATTTGTGATGCAGCATAGAGCCACTGATAAAAAGTAATTTACCCAAACAACTTTATTCCAATTTATCTAAACCGTTTGTGACTGCTACAGCCACAAAAAGGCAGTGTAGTTGATGCACAAATATTACTTTACCTTAACATTTATTTACATTTCCCTTTTTAGCAAAACAAAATTAATCCTGAGTATTTTGAATAGAAATCCAAACTCATACAGTTGTAGCACAATGTTTGCTTAAATTATTCTTAACCGGTAAGATAAAGGATACTGGCTTATTTGGCAAAAAATGTTAGAGAAGCATCGCCATCATGGCTGCATTTAAAAATCTCAGTGACAACATCCAGTGTGAGATGTGTTGTGAATATGTGATGCATCCATTCATCCTGCTGACAAAGCTTTGATCCTTTTCAGCAGTGACACAAGGAAGAGAGAAGCTGGTGGGAGGGATGTTCAGCCATCCTGGCCAATCAGAGGCAAGCTCAGATGCAAGCCAAGCATATTTCACTGTATTTTACGACTGGAAGAAAATAGTCGAGATGAAAAGAAGTAGTGGCTATGGTGTGTCAGTACTGACACCCAATGCTAAGGGTGCATACATCCATATAGGAGCAGTGAAGGAATTGCAGCCTTTTTATAGATACAGTGACTTAAGTTTAGAACAATGCTTCATTCCAATGGTTGCAGACATACAGACAAGGTGGTCAATGAGGTTTTAGGTCCAAACTCTAGAAAGGTTTTGCCAAGTTAGTTAACTAACCTCAGCCTTACTGCTCATGTGCTCAGTGTTGAAGGCCAGTGAAGTAAAGTGTCTGCTGAACATTGACTTCAGACAGTCACTGACAGTTGTGGAACGTTTCCAAATATATATACTTTTACACAAGACCTCTTAAATATAATTCCAGTGTGTAAATTGAACCCACATATTTGTTTTCAGAGGCAATCATTGTATATTTCCATCTGCTACATTTAGGTAGGTAGGGTATTTGCACCTATGTCACTGTATATAATAGAACTTGTTGATGAGCTTATAAAATCTGATTCTTTGCTATATTGTATGAAGAGGTTCAAAATAGCTTCAACTCAGAAAACCTTCAGGGAATGTCTGGTTGCACTGGTTGGCAGACATACTACATCAGTGTGGTTATTCAAGTCTCTTCTTGTACGGGGACATTTTGACACTGTGGGCCTTCTTCTTCACTAAAGGGTCTGAATAAACTGCAGGGTTTCTATTATAAATTTGTAGAAATCTAGCCCAAGCTGAGATCAGCATCACGGTTGTACACTCGGTTGACAAAGAGCCACAGAATAGAAAAAAGAGCTGTTTTGATGATCTAACTATGACTCTGTATACTCTATACAAGTACACTAAAAGCCATGTGTTTGTTGTTTCAAGTTGCCGGGTTACTCTCGGTACCCTAAATGTTTGAAGTACTTTGGCAACAGTCATTGGTCATCAAGAGGGAGAGGTTGTTGCTGACTTAAGTGTCTGATTTCATAGTAGATTTATATAAACATTGTGATGCAAAATGTGAGTTTTTATAGTTTTTGCAGGAGCAAGTGAAAACTACAGAAGCAGGTGCAATTCCTTAGAATAAAGTCTTCAAACAATGTTTCGACAAATAAAATGTCTACTTCTATCTTAGTGAAGGTACTTATTGACATAATGCATTTCCCAGCCCCTTACCCTCTAACCCTGAACCCTGATACCAAGTCTTAATCCTCAAACAGCCCATTGAAAAAGTGAGGACCGGTCAAAATGTCCTCATTTTCCAAAAATGTTCTCACTCTGTAGGGTCTGTACTTGGAATGGTCCTCACAAAGATATAAGTACAGGAACACAAACACACAGACACACACACAACCCCCCCCCCCCCCACACACACACACTTCTATCACATTATGATTTATGTCTCCACTAACTGTGCACATTTGATCTAACTCACCTTGATGCTTTCAGCACTTGCAGTAGATCCGGATGCTGCAGCTTCTGTGATTTGTCGTGTCTGTTGCCCACATGTTTCAGACATTCTTCGGGTGCACTTTAAGTTTACGTTTGTTTTATTCATAAATGGACAATGCACATTAATTAACATACAGGTATTTGTGTTCATCATGTGAATCTGCCAGATTTAGACATGCAGGCCAATTTACATCTGCAGTCCCTGGCAAGATTGATGACATGTAAAAGGAATGAAAAGAAAAAAAGGAAATGTACAACACCACACGAGCACAGAAAAAATACAAATAGTAAACGTATGAGAAAATCATATTGTATATAAATAACCATTTTAAATAAAAACACAAAAGCTCATAGAGGAACATAACTACAGACTGAGGCCCATAAACTGCTCATATATGCAGAAAACAGAAAACACCACATAAACAGTATCAATCGGATGAATTTATGACAAACAAATGATTCAATTATAATTTGATTAATTGTATTGTGAAAAGGTAGAGTAGACTTTGGAGCTTGGAGCCCAGCAGGAAGTGGAAGACGTTCCCATGGAGCCTACACACTTGTGGTGGTGATGAGGTGATGAGCTGTATCCAGGGTTGAGGTGGTGCCAGGGTGGAGGTGGGTCACTTATGCTGAACTGACAGTTGAATGACGGGATTTAGAGAGAATATTTTAAACTTTGACAGTTAATGGCTCGAGGCCAGCGAGTCTGGTTGTGATTGGATGAAAAGAGAAAGAACTGAGAATGAGCTGGTGGAGCCTAATGGAAACCATGCATGTGACCTAGGAGTCATGCTCCACAAGAAGTCAGTCTTCCTGACTGAACTTTTGCTGAGATTCAGTAGTAAAGCAGTGTCCCAGCTGCTACTCCAGATTATGACAACAGAGTCCGTGTATCATCTCTTGATTTAATAATTCAATTCAATTTTGAACAAAAAAATTGTCGAAATTTTGTTTTTAGTTCCCTTTTCTGTACGCACCAAAACTCGAAAATTATAAGGAAACCAATACGAAATAATAAGTAAAATTCATGGTTTTTCCCCCTCTTAATTTATTTTTCCATTTGCGACTGCGTCTTCCTGCTATGTTTCCGTACTTTGTGCATGTGCAGTGTAAAGGACACATACTGTGTCCCAACTGTAGGGGCTGCTTGAAAGTGACAGGCCACTGTCAGGCTGTCACCTCCCTCTGATACATACAAACATGATGCCTGTGGGCTTGTTTTACTACATTTTTTGTTTTTATTTGTGTTCTAGTTTTTAGCCTTTTAGCCCAGTAAATAAAGCAATATAATCTATATACGCTTGTGTTCTGTTGCCAGGATGTGTGCAATGTTTTTGAACTCATTGCACAAAAAAGTAATTTTATGTCGTATTTCTGATTCTTACTCTGATAAACTTGCTAATAGCCTTAGCCACAATATTCACAGTCAACCAACCATGGACGTTTAATTATTCATTCATGCAACCAACCAAATGATATGTGTTCTATTCTGAACATGTACATTTATTACTGGAGAGTAATTATGATTTTGTGAATGTAAAACTGTGTCTCAGAACCAGGCATATGTATTGTGAACAATTGCCGTTGTATTCAGACACAGACATGTATGTTGACACGTTTATGCCATGCAGTGTTCTCTCACTGTGATCTAAGTCTGACAGTATTACAACTAATATCATTTTACAGTAAATTCCAACATTGGCGTGAATCTGCAGAGGCTGATTTCTATACCTGTAAGGAGGGGGCACAATTAACAATTCAAAATATGTTTTCATCGACAATTTCACAGCGACTACTTCCACAGCTGTCAACATTTTATGAAAGTTTGATTTTTAGTCTTACGTTTTATAAAGTGCAGAAATTACACTGCATTTTTACAAGTTTAGTTTTTCTCTGGGTCAAATTGAATGTTTAGAACTGAGACACAGACTCAACAGATCACCATTTGATAGAGTTTGTGATTTGTGTGTTTGCCTTCCCCCACACTTATGTGCACAACATCAGGGAGTTTCCTGCTCTTTGGCAGTCATATAGTATGTAAATGTGACATGACATGTGTTTGAAGCTGCTACGATTGGTGATAGCATGGGAAACTATGATGATTGGTCAAATTACAGCTCTTATGATGAAAGAATAAAACATATCTAAATCTATCTTTATATTATTGAGGTGATGATTCAGAAATGTTGAGGATGTCAATAAAATGCACCACGGCTTATTTTTTTACAGTCAGCTGCTTCATTTACAGCCTGTATATCAATAACAATCACCCTCCCATGTTTGATGTGATGTTGAGAGAACTGGAAGCTCGTACAGGCGGCGGCACTGGTGCCAGGACGCAGTCAGACAGTGAACTGTGGCTGTTAAATGCTAATGTGCTATTAAATGCACTGCAAATTATACAGAAACCCTCTGCCGCTGACACAGGAGAGAAGGAGGGCAAACAGATTTACAGCTTTGTGGCAGTACGCTGAACTTCATAAAACATATTATGTTTGAAAATGATCGTCCGGGGTTCATCATGACAGCACGAGAGTGACTGCAGGATGAGGAACAGTGAGGGCCATTACCTGACCCCTCACTGACACACACAGGCACACACACACACACACACACACAAAGTTGATATAGTATAATGCATGTGTCTATCTTAGTGAGGACACTTATTGGCATTATGCATTCCTTAGCCCCTTTACCTTAACCTTAACCATCAAAACTAAACGCCTTACCTAAACCTTACCCAAACCCTAACCTAATTCTAACACTAAAACCAAGTCTTAAAGGGATAGTTCATAAAAAAAACGTAAAAGAAACTATTGAAAAATACATAAAATGCCTCCATACTGCTCCTGTGGTGTCATCCAAGTGTCCGGAAGCCCTGCCATTTAAATTCAACTTGAAACGGTGTCATTTACATTGTGCTCCTCTGGAGCCATGTTCACGTTCACATGCACACACCGCACAAGCGGCACAAATTAAATGCAAGCTCTCACCCAAGGGCACGCGCAGGATGCACGGAAGCATCTCTAGCTAACATTTAGGCTACAAACATGGTGTAAACTATGCTGTTTCAAGTCAAACTGGATGACTCATGGAGGCTCATTCGATGGAGACATTTAATGTTTTTTTCTGTCGTTTTCTTTAGTTTGAAGAAGGAATTCCCAGTTACTTCAATTATATTGGATTTGGCTGTTTACCCCTGAAACTTCAAAAGTTTTTTGTGGACTCAAACACTTGACCCACCCCTACATTGGCATAGTGGTGAGTAGATAGTGAGTCCCTTACTATCGCTTTAACCCTGAAACAACCCATTAAAGAGGACACTCACAGACACACACAATCATTTGTTCAGTCTCTGTAGTGACCAAGGTTTTATTTTAGAGACAAATTGAATTAACCTGCAATCCAGACCAGTTAGTGAGCTGTTGGAGATGGGTCTCCTCAAGTCGGACCAATCACAACCATTTATCTAAAGTGACTGACAGAGGAGTACAGCTTGTGCATTGTCATTAACATCCAAGATGGCTGCCACTGATGTGGAGCGTTGAATTAGAACAGTATTAAAAAATAACTGGAAGGAGTATTTTCCAAAAAAAATTGGCCCCGGAAGCGTTAATTGATTATTAACTTTGTGTCAAGCTGAAAGACAGATCATGCAAATAAAAATGTACCTTTCACTTTAAAAGACATCCATGTCATGTACAGTAGGCAACGATCTGCTGGAGAGATGAAAACATGAAGACATTTGGAAGCACCTTAAACAAAGACCATATTTATTGAGGCTTCTGCAGCACATGGGAAAACCACCATGTAACCATTTTCAAGGTCACATCAAAGAACATGTGTTTTGAATTCACATGTGACGTTTAGATAAAGCAACAAATCAGAAGAGGCTGCAGTTGGTTTCATCCATCAGATTGTCCATTTAGAAAAAAACAAAAGCATCCTGACTACTGAACAAAGTGCAGAGTAAACAGCTGACAGTAGAGGTGTTGGCTGAAGTGCTCGCTGGGCTCGGTCTCCTCCTCTCCCCGGACTGTTGGCATGCAGCTGCTGTGATTCAGGCAGTTTCAGGTTCCTGTGATCTTAAGCATCCAGCCCAACAACTTGAAACTACCTACATCACACAACTCCTGTCTGAATCCAATGCGACTCTGCTCACGGTGAAGGTGGAAACACTCCAGCTGCTTCTGGCATGTCACACAGAATCAAGAGTAGCACAGGGCGACACTCACCATACAAACCAAACAGCACAGAAACTCATTCAACTGTCGAGTCAACAGAATTATCTTTAGGTTTAAGCATTATAAGAGAATGATCATCCCAACAAAAAAAAAAAAACAGCAATTAATAATCCTTTTTAAAAAACTAACTGTAATCGTGATCTTTGTTTTAGTTGCCTAACCTTACAGATTTCATTTTTGTGGCAGGGTCTGACTTTACCACACTGGAACAAATTTGCCTTATTTAGAACAAGACTGACAGGAAACAATGTAGCATGTCATCAAAAGGTGCTGTTTCTAATTTCATCTCATTTGGCTTTATTCACCAATATCTTCTTAGATTTTTTCGTAAATTTGTTCTTTAGAAAGCTCCAAAGAAACGTTTACGTCAAATTCATGATTTGTTCTTAAACTGCAGAATTGTTCACAACTTCGTTTAAATATTGATGAATACCATTGTCTTTGTAAGTTGAAAGCATTGAAAAGACATTTGACTGCAGGGACCTGTGCACACACAGAAATTACAGAAACAGAAAAGAAGCTTTACGACACCTCAAGAAAAACGAAAATCAACGAAGTTGTGCCACCGGACTTAAACCATAAAGTGTGTTTAAAGGGACACTTACAAAAATACATAGAAACATGCACTGAAACCATTTTAAGTGAGGCGTTTCAGTTTTGACATTATTGTAAAATATAAAAAAAACACATACCAGGAAAATATTATAAATGAAAACATACTATAGTAAATTAAATCCTATCATAAAGCTTAAATACTGAAGAAAACACAATAACTGATTAATTTGCACAAGCACGTCAGTCAGAATCTTCATAAAAACGGCGTAAGGAGGTTTTAAGAAACTTCTTATTAATAACGGCTGGCTAACGAATGAACCTAAAAAACTACACAACAGTTAAATCCAAGTATAGTACAAATGACTAAAGCTTCTTGTGAGGTCAGTCTCAAATCTCTGACAATAACAAGCATATTTTCACTTTGTACGATTAGCAAGTGTGGTCCCTGTTTATTCTCTCTCAACAGCCAACATACAAAGTGCACATGCTGGCGTCAGCTATAAGCTAGTTAGGAACAGACAGCAGCCATCTGTATGGCAGCGTGCCTGTGTCTATTTGTATCTGAACTCACCAGGAACTCTACTTTCTGTTATTTCCCTCCAGTATCTCTGCTTCGACTTCTCCTCTCTGTACATATTTGACGATGTTTCCAAGGTGGTGGAATTTGCTGAATTTTTATTTTTGAGTTGAAGCATTTTGAATTTGTGCAGGTGCACCTTTGCAGCAATTTGCACTGCATCAGGTGAATATTAATATTTCTGTGTTTTTCTGTTGATTTTTACATGTTTTTTACTTTTTGTCTGTATATATATATATATATATAATAACGATATGAAGTTAACATGCACAAGAATTTGAGGAGAATTAAGAAGATTAGCCAATGTTTAGTTTTCTTAAATCTTTTTGTCTTTACAGAACACTCTTGCAGTGTTTGACACAATGCAGATATCGGTGCCTCATTTCGGCGTCCGTGCAATGCACTGAAATGCTGCCCTGCTTACTTAACATTACCATTAACTCACTGGCAACACACTATGGTTCTGGCAGCACGTAATGTTAGCCTACAGCTAGCTAGTGGCAACCTCAAACTTGGTTAATATGTTAATCTTCCTTTTTATTTCAAGACAAAGTATTACTCTGCATCATTTAGGAACAAGTGCCATTTTAAAAGTATTGATTTCACGCCAGTTTCTTAAAAGATTCCAAGGCCTATTCTTTCCTCGGTTTTGCTTTTCTATTCTCTTCAGCTAATCATACATTGATCTGTTTTTCAGATCTTAACATCCAGTTCACATTAGTGTAATGGAAATTACAATGTTATAGGTACATGCCAAGAGACAACGGACAGACCCTATGAACTGAATGGCAGGTAACCAACTCGTGAGTACATAACCACACTCAACATTTTGACGTGGCATTGGATAAGACTTTGTAGCACTGCCTTCCTCTGGCTATAATCTAATGATTAGAGTGCATGTAGCTGAATCCAGCAGCGGGAGGTCCGACCACTGCTCTAAATCACAACTAACAAGTACAATCCCTTCAGCGCCAGCTTCCTGCTCGGCTTAATGAATATCCAACTGTGTGACCCTGAAGCAGAAGGAAGTTTTGAAAACCTCTTGAGTTGTTCCACTATCATCCGAAGCAACAAGGTGATGACACACGATGACGTTTGTGAGAAAACAGGGATGGCCTGAGGTCTGCCGGCATGTGGGTTAACTGAGAATTTAATTTACGTAGGAGCGATGTCGGGGTGGTTGGTTTCCTCGAAGAGAGTGCCTGCGAAAAAAATAAAGAAAAAAGTCTGTTCACTGTTAGAGAACTTGGTATCATCAAAAGGTCAGTCATCATGGATTTTATCTGCATATTTTACATATCAAGGGCGTAGCTTTGGATTGAACATTAAGGGGTCAAATGACATGGTGAAATACTCTGGATAACGTTTTGATTATCATTTCTTACCATTGAATAATCGCCTGATTCATCTTCAAATTAATCACAATTGATACTTCATAGTGGCCAGATAATACCAACTAGCTGGTAGCCAAAGTAGCTAAAATAGATATGTGTTGAAAATAGGTTTTCTTTGTTAATGCTGCAAAATAAATTAAATGTAGCTAAACAACCATTTTATCCTGTTCTATAACAGTACATTTTTCATTCCTTGAATTCATTCATTGCCGAGTTTGATTATCGGGGGGGTTTCAACACCCCCATCCCCCTTGTATATTATGCCCTATAGAATCTCGATTTTAACCTAAACCCAAACAAAACGGGGTTAGATTATATGCAAATAGGTGAAGACATGATGCATGGAATGTCCTGAAAGTGGGGCCATATTTATACAATCCCATAGTATAAGAATCAGACATGTGCATTCAAACGACAAAGTTGACCATCAAAAGACCATGAGACAGACAGGAAGGACGACAAAGGATGCAGACCTTCCAGGAGGCACACACATTCTTCGGAGCATCTATTGTTGACCACCAACAGGCAATAAGGGGCAATGAAGCCGCCATAAAACTACACTGCGTAGCAATATACACCCTTGGTATACAACCACCTCCTCCACTTCCTCCAGCCACCAATAAACTACTCGGTGAATTACCCCCATGGTAAAAGTGAAGGTGGGAGAGAGCGACAGACGGGGAAAAGAAAGGCATGAAAGCGAGTCAGACAGGACTGATATGAAGCAGGAGACAGTGTGGCGCTGCAGAGTCGATGCTCTCTCAAACATGGCGCCTGCAGATCTGCAGCCCAGAAACTGAGGCTGTCCTCCCTCCTTGCTTTATGACTCCTTCACTATCTTCTCCAGCTTCCTTCTCTCATTTCTCCTCCTTGTTTCTCTCCTTTCATTCTCTCCTGCCTGTCCAACTCAGCTCTTTGTATTTGCTCTAATTGTATTCACTGCTGAATCGCAGCTTCCCTCACCGTCTTTTCTTTTTCCTCCTCTCCTCGCCTAACAAACGGACAGCAGCTGCTTATTGCAGCAGCAGAGGAAGTTCAGCCATGTGTTCCTGATCAAAGCTCCACACTGGAGCCTTGCGGGTCGCTTCTCATGCGACATAATGACTCAGTGTCACGTTTAGCCGGCAATCAAACAGGGTGATGGTCAGGTTGAGGAAACACAGGTCTATTGCTGTTGCAGCATATCTAAGCTTCCAACTGCAGTATGGTTTTATAACCATGCCGTGTACAGTATGTGTGCACATGATTCCCCTGAAAGCGCATCAGAGCCAATTAAATTTGTACACTGTAAGATGATACTGCACTCTGGAGCCATTTTCTTGAACCCCTGCCCTGCATCAGTCAGGGAACAGGACAATAGTTATTTAGTGTGTCTATAAAGAGAAACATGGAGACTGCAGGAGCCATTTACTGCAGCTCTATCACTGCATCTGATACTGATGTTACCACTAGAGCCTGGTGTCATGGTGGATCTGTTCTTCAGACAGTAATGTCATGCTTTATACGACACAGACCTTGGGGATGAAAACAAGAATTGTCCAACATTAAATACACCACTGATACTACTCTCACTAGTGGCCTACTGATGATTACACAATTACTACCACAACTGACAGTATACCACTGATGCCGTCATTCTTTAGAAATTAACAATGTAAATAAGTAGGAATTCATGGTAAAAATAATTGATTCTTCCTCAGAAAATAAACTGAATGTATATCTGTGCTTTAACTGGATCCTAACAACAAAATAAATCTGCCTCTCTCTGTGTCCAAAGGAAATGTCCCGGCCCATCTGTGTCTGCCGCCATTTCAACACTAGTCAGCAGGAAATGGAACTGGTGAACATTCAGAAATAGAAATTAGAAAGCTCTCAACAGATATATTAGATCCAATAGAACCAATGACTGCAGTGACCCAGAAAACGCATTCTGATTCCTGCAGGCAGGGAAATTATATAAACGCTGGCGCTGCTATTTTTACCAGCAATATAACGACTATTAGGTTTCATGTGACTCTTACTACCACTGTGTGACTTGGTGTCATCGCGACAACAGCGTCCGCAGCAGCACCAATGTGTGGATTTGTTGGGTTTTCATTGCTGCGTGCTGCAAATAAGGTCAACAAACGCCTCAGTCTCCAACTTCACCAACATGTGCGTGTTTTACATGAGTGAGAAATAAACTCTTGGAAAAGAACAAAATTTAAAACTAATGGTGAATTATTTTAGAGTTGCATATCGTGTCTGTGTTTTATTTTAAGGAAAATTACAGCTGCTGATTTTAACCCACAGAGAAAAAAGGAGGTGACGACCACAATGTTAAATAAAGCTAAATATATATAATTATAATATGTCATGATTATGACTGGGATTATTTCAGTCTGTACCAAGAATGCTTTAAGAACACAATAGTAACACAAAAAAAAGATTTCAGAACCACAGATGATCAACCTATTATAATTAATGTAACTTTTAAAGGTTTTCTAGAACAGAAGGTAGAGATGGAAGCTTTTTGTTAGAACAGTGTGTCGTGGTCTAACTGATCTTAGACAGCAGAGCGGCTTTACACAGTTAACATCAAAATCATTGTTTGGTACAATATGGAAGATTTATATCATCTCTTAAAAGCTGTAGAAAGCGCAGTGCATTAACACTGAGGATACTGAGGTCTTTAGTTTATTTATTTTACAAATATTCAAAAATGTAAATCTTATGCGTGTTTCATTACCTGATTTCAGTAGGAGTTTAATATATAGGCTGTATTTATATATTCAGTATTTTTGTTTTAAAAAGCCTATATTTAATGCTGATGATTCTGATGCCAGAAAGAATTATTCATTAATAATTAATAATAAACTTAGTCATTGCTTTTTGCCATTAGACTGGATGATATTATCAATTCATATATTTTTATGCTAATCTTGCTAATATAAATGTGTGGGGTGCATTGTTGATGAGTTTTAGCATTTAAAAAGTACATGTACTTATTTATCTTTTAAAATATTTAATTATGTCGATAAATTATATTGTAGTATTGTTGATCAGAGGGTTAATTTGAAAAATAGAACGTGTACTTGTTCAACAAGCATAAGGACATGTGTATTTGAATCGTCTAAAAGAGCTTCAACCCCTGTCTGCTTTTAACACATTATTTAAATCACTGAACCTTAAAAAAAACTAAGGGGAAAAGGTGTAAATATTTTTTAACAATTAACATCCCCCTTAATAAAACTGACCTGGTTCCATATCACAAAAAATAGCCATCTTTGGCTAAAACTAGGCTAATGGATTCACATTATTCCTCCAGAGTTTATAATAAACATTGGGGATTAAAATTAAGCAGGCTACGTCAACAAATGCAGAGTGTTCATGAGTGCAGGGATACCTTCGGACTTCAATGAATGAATGGTCGATAAAGAAATGAAAACAAATCGACAGCCATCAGGCTTTTTACTTCACCTGTAAACTGGTGTTGTTACGCGCAGAAAAAGACCCGAACTCACCGTGATGATGGAGCCCGGCGCACTGAGTCTCTGTTGCTTTGGTGGGAATTGAAAAAAAGAAAAGATGTGATTGTAAAGTGCTTCAGATTTGTGTTTGAGAAAGAGGTTCACGAGGCGGGGAGGTCACCAACACAACAGGGCGACTTTTTTTCCATATTTCACTGTGATGTCCCGTTAAAGTGCGCTCACACCACTTTTATCTCCAGGAAATAAAACAGTGTGAGTGTGTGTGTCATGTTTCATGAGATGTGTGTGTGTGTGTGTGTGTGTGTGCGTGTGTGTGTGTGTGTGTGTGTGTGTGTGTGTGTGTGTGTGTGTGTGTGTGTGTGTGTGTGTGCAGTCACGGCCTCCTCCTCCTCCTCTTCATCCTCCTCTCTGTGTTTATTTCCCAGCTTCAAGTCTTTCCAGGCGCTATAAGCTCTGGTTGCTTCACCCGGGTCCAGCAGCAGATCCTCTCACACCGGGGCTGCAGCGTCTCTCCGGGCTGCGCTGTCGGCTCGGGTCGCCTCCATGTCGAGGAAGGAGTCATGTCCAGCTCCAGAGGTGTGACACTCGCTGCTCAGACAGCGCTTCTCTCCGTCTGCCCCGCTGACTGCCAGGCGCCGACGGCCGGGCGGGACTGGGCGGGACCGGGCGCCTCCGAGCGGCCTCATCTGGAGAGAGTCGGAGGGAGACAGACAGTGGTCACATTTTATAATGACTCATCTTTAACTACTAACAGAGAGCAGAGATTTAAGAAGAAGAAGAAGAAGAAGAAGAAGAAGAAGAAGAAGAAGAAGAAGAAGAAGAAGAAGAAGAAGAAGAAGAAGAAGAAGAAGAAGAAGAACATGGACATCATCAATTCTGCAACGCGATTTACATCCCTGTTTTAAGGAAACCCTGCACTTCCAACTTTACAGGAAGTGGTGGAAAAAGATAAAGAATAGAATAATAAAATGTTTGGCTTCACACTTCGCGCGCGCACACACACACACACACACACACACAGAAGGCGGGAATTAGGCCTATAACACGAGATGTAGGCTTTAGACGAAAGATTATTATTATTATTATTATCATTATTATTATTATTATTATTATTATTATTATTATTATTATTATTATTAGTATAATGCATCAAGTACCTGAGCCCTTATTATTTAATGGTGGTGGGGGGAGGAACCAACACTACTACCACTACTACTACTACTACTAACAATAATAATAATAATAATACAAATAATAATATTATTATTATTAAAACGGATAATAATAATAACAAGAATAATATGAATGATTATAGTTAGATTGGCGATAGAAAGAGTAGCCTCACTGAGCATTCAGCGGATGTAAAATGTTAACACTGAAACGTAGTAATGTGAGCTAGTGATATGTTTTTATACACTTTTATACAAACGTTTTATTTTATTTCATCAAGTTATTTTTTTTTGCAGCTAAAGACGTGAAACGATAAACTGGACTCGTTTCAATATCTACATATTTGAGAATGGAGAGAGAGCACAAGCAGAACAAATAACATCTAAAAAAGATTTTAAACCTTGATAGATATTCTCACTTCCGATCTGTTTATATGGAAAGATCCCAGTGAAGTGTTTCTGTAAGCTATGTTTTCAATTTGTTTTTAAAGAAACAGAGAGAGGCCGACAAATCAAATCACCATCCAGTCACACAGATAAGGACACGTTCTTTATTTAGTGTGTTGATTTATTATTCCTGAAATTATGATAGTGGTATGGTTGTAATAGTGTTATTATTTGTAGAGACAACAACCAGTGTCACTGGAACATTAAAAAAGAAAGAAAGAGACAAAGCAACTGTGACATCTCCACATTCAGGAGAAATTAATTCAGCCAATTAAATACATTTAATACATTATATGTACAACAATTAGCAACGAACAGGCTCGCCTTACTTATTGAAGCTCAAGTTGTTTTTAAAAAAAAACAGCTAATTTTAAACGTAGGATCATTTTCTGTGACTTAAATGCAGAGGTAACGATATTGTGCATTTTAGAGGTTTTTATTTGCAGTGTGTGTGTGTGTGTGTGTGTGTGTGTGTGTGTGTGTGTGTGTGGGGGGGGGGGGGTGCTCCTTGTTTTGTGGTGTAGGCTGAACTCTCTGCAGTGTTGTGCTTTTGAGTGCATTAATTGATGAATGTATCCACGTACAGTACATGTGATGCTATTTCTCCTGAACTGATACATCTTGTTAAAATGTATAAACACAACTATAACGAGCATTGTTCAAAATGCCACAACAGGTCGACGTGAAGCAAACAAGCAAAACGAAGTCTGCTGCACTTGGTTTGTGTGCGTGTGTAGAATACGTGCATGGTGCACGCTGCTGCTGGACACGGGAGGAGGACCAGCTCAGTCCTGATGGAGCAATAAACTCATTTCAGGGGAGAGAGACGAGGGGGTGAGGGGTGTGAGGAGGAAGGGGGTGAGGGGTGTGAGGAGGAGGGGGGGGGGAGCAAAATGACTCTCTTTGTCTTTCAGACTTTAAGAGCCCCGCCATAAACCGAGAGAAAGAAAAGAGTGTGAGGCAGACAGGAAGGAAAGAGAGACAGAGACAGAGGAGTCACCTTGTCTCGCCTCCAGACCAAACAGCCTCTCTGCCCCTGCGGCTCCTGCAACGGCCCAGCTCCCTGACATCACCGGCCCTCTCACTGTCTGCTGCTCCTCTCCTCCCTCTCCTCTCCTCTCCTCTTTTTGCTTAGCTCATCTGTTATTTTTTTGGTGTCTCCTCCCCTTTTGTTTCCATCTCTCCTGTCCTGTCTCCCCTCCATCCCGCCCGTTTCTTTTAACACCACACACTCCTTTATCTCTCCTGTCTGCCATCCTCTCCCTCATACCTTGTGTCTGTCTGTGGTCCCGGTGCTGTCCTCCTCCTCCTCCGCCCCGGCTGCGACTGCTTTGGACCGGAACCGAATGACAGCCTCTCATTAACTCTTCCCCGCTATTTCCTTTCTTCCGTCCTTCAGCACCACTCCTCTTCCTCCTCGGCGCCGCTGCCACCATCACCATCCTGTGGTAACAGGTCGCTTCCATCCATGACGCACGAGAAAGGCTCCGGGGCATGTGAGGTACGCGAGATGTCGCGAGGTGTCCACTGGAGAGAAGGTGTGCACGCGGGCTGCGGTGGGCAACGGGGGGAGGAGGATGTGGCGGAGGAGGAGGAGGAGGAGGAGGGTGGGGGTCATTTTTGGTTAAGAGAGCGGCGACAGCGACAGCGCGCACCCAGCCGGGACGCGATGTTTTGCTCCTTTCGGTACCGATGCCCGGTGGAGGCTGTGAGAGGACGGCTGCACCTCGTGGCCACCTGGGAGGGTGCGTGAGACGGAGGTGTCACATCAGTCTGGGGGGGGGGGGGGGGGGGGGGGGCGCTGCTGCTCCTGGCGCGTCACAGTCATGCGCAAACTAGGAGATGTTTTTAGCCGCGTGTGTGTGTATGTCATCGACGGGAGGGGCCCACATGTTTGGATGACAGGTATCTTCGTGAGGACCATTTTGAGCCTAGAACTGACGAAGTGAGGACATTTTCTCACTTAAGAACCAGTCATAATTTTGACACTCGGTTTTATAGTTTAGTTTCAGGGTCAGACATTTTTCGGTGATGGTTATGACTTGTTAGGGCGACTATGGGTTGGGGGTTAGAATTAGGTTTGTGTGTGGTGATGGTAAAGGTTTAGGGTAAGTTCGAGTACAAGGTCTGTGTGTGTGTGTGTGTGTGTGTGTGTGTGTGTGTGTGTGTGTGTGTGTGTGTGTGTGTGTGCCATTGAGGGGCATAGTCGAGGGGGGCATTTTTTTGGATGACGGGTATAGAGACACATTCGACAGGAGACGGATACCATCAATGGCAGTCTGAGGGTCACCGGCTGGCCACGCCCCCTGTTAGTTCTTTCTTTCTTTCTTTCTTTCTCTCTTTCTTTCTCCCTCTCTCATTTATAATGAGGAATTGGAACCACAGCTTCCATTAGAGCGCCCTCAGTCATATTTCACCCGGGCCTCAGGATGAGAATAAGGCGCATTAGAGAGGCAGGAGGTCGACAGCGGCCCGACTCACAGGCTGCATCCAATTACAGAGCAGCCTCCGCGGAATGTCCCCTCCGCCTCGGCGCGTATCAGACAGGCTGCGGAGACTCTGCGCTGTTTTATGTTGCTTTATGAAAGATTGCGTGGGGAGAGGCGGTCGTTGCTTACAGCGCCGTGGAGCAGCGGGAGCTTTGTTTTGATATCAGGGAAACATGAGAATTCAAACTGGGCCAAGTCAAATGGATGGAACCTGTTTTCCTCCTTTAGTCTCTGTGCGTGGAGCTTCATTTTCTTCTTGTAAGTTTGCATGATGGAGCATTAGAGCATTGAGAGTTATTCTGCAGCTGGAGGAGGTGTTTGTGTTCCATTTGCATGATCTAAAATAAAAGCACGATTAGCATCCACTTTCTTTTTTACCTGAACTACATGAAAACATGCGCCGTTAAGTCATTTAAGCGTCTCTGTGAATCGAAACCTTTGTACTAAATATGTATATGATTTTTTCCCTTAAATAAAACAATGTTAATAAATTAATATAAGGAATAGTAGTTTCTAAGTTTCCATCGTTTGACAGATAAATTTCAGTGCATCCAAGATACATTTTACAAATAAATCAATATTGAAAATGATCTGATCTGGCTGTTAAAATAAATTAAAAAAAATACTTTTACAGAGGTGGTGTACATGTACAGGTGGTGAAATGTAATTGACCATGATGTATCTCATGAAAGATTTAATAATACATGCAGTCTTTTGGCAGAGGAGGAAGAGATGTGGTGACAGAGAAGAATAAAGGAAGAGGACCACTGATCTCAGAGCACAACAACCCGCTCACTGCACTGCACTGGGAATGTGCACGACTTCTGCCTTCGAGTGTCGCTGTTGCCCCTGACACACATTTTTTAATGGTTATGAATAGGCGGCATTGATGCAAACGTCTGCCTTTGGAAAAGAGCCACAGTTTGATTTCTGTGCTTGTGGAAGCAGAATCATCGTGAAGTCATGGTCACAAAATAACACATTTGTATATACAAATGTGTTATTTTGTGTTATAACAGAGCTTTTGCGGATGATGATGGCTGTAGCAGTTATATATGTATATATATATATATATATATACCACTTGACTGATAGGTGCAAAGAACAATCTGTGTGTGTGTGTGTGTGTGTGATTACTGTGATTACTTTGAATGCAAAATGTATTTCACCAATTAATGTTGCTTGTATTTATATAAAAAGTCACAGACATAAATGCTTCATTTCTTTACCATACAACTACAGATGAATATGTCTGTCCATTTTTTGTGAATGTTTTTGGATGTAGTGCACCATACAACAAACAATATGTTCTAGTAATAATAAAGATAAATAAATCATGTTCCACCCTCTAGCTTGTAAAAATGACATAAACCAGGATAATGAGGACATGCAGAAGCTTACATTTGGGATTTGGGAGGACTATTCTCACTGTAGATATATCACTTATAGCCTATTGTCAGCTTGTTGTCACGTGTTAAGGAGTGTTTAGCCCTGACTATACGTACATGGATCATATTTCCCCCTGCAGATTTCGGTCTATATCTGTAGTGGACAATTAACAGGTGATTATTAAAACAGCAGCGGATTGTCTCATAAACATAAGTAGGACTACTGAATTAAAACCTAATAATATTTGCTGTTTTCTTGGAAGACAGTCGTCAAAGAAAATCTGGAGATCTTGTATTTGATGGTCAAAAGCTGGAGTGGAGTCCCAGCTGCAATATGAGCCCCAGATGGATGCTGCGTAAAAATAGCCTGTACAGATCCACGGTCTGTGGATGAGCGCACATGTGGTGTCCAGACTGGCCTTTAACGCTTTTCTCATGTCACTCTCTCGGCACTGATCGACTCAACGGCTCGAAAATGAGGCGAGTCTGTTACGGCCACCGGAGATTGAACGGGAGAATCTGTGGCTGCAGTCTGAGGAGAAGCCGCGTGTCTGGGCGCTGCCGGTGGGATGACACGGGACGCACGACGCTGACCATGATGGAGAAGTGTTGTCTTGTTTTAGTGACTCTCTCCCAGGGTGTGTTTGCGCTGTCTCCCAACCTGATTAATCACCTGGTGAAGTAATAACACACACGCACACGCACACACGCACACACACACACACACACACACACACACACACACACACACACACACACACACACACACACATGGTTGGGCCGTATTCAACGTCAAAACTGACTGGACAACGGAGAGCAGAACCGGGACAATGGAGTGTGTGTGTGGGGGTGTGTGTGTGTGTGTGTGTGTGCAGGCCTATCTCCTTTCAAACCCCAACCTTCCACCCCTGACACACACACACACACACACACACACACACACACACACACACACACACACTCACTTTCTTAATTATACACAGAAAACAGAAAACACACACACACACACACACACACACACACACACACACACACACACACACACACACACACACACGCATATGGCTACACACAGCCTACTTGTGCAAAAGGTGGAAGACCCCCCCTCTCCCTACCATCCACATCTCCGGCCAAGCTCGTATAACCAGTTACCATGACAACTGGGCCCCAGATCGCAATAAAGTTTTACAGCACCAAGAGAGAGAGAGAGAGAGAGAGAGAGAGAGAGAGAGAGAGAGAGAAAGGGGCCCGATCTCCCACTGAGACTCTCTCTCTCTCTCTCTCTCTCTCTCTCTCTCTCTCTCTCTCTTACACTCTGTGTGCGTGTTTGCAGGTTTGTGTATGTGAGAGCGAGTGTGTGTGTGTGTCATGTTTCATGAGATTGGTGCAGTCAGCAGCATTAGTAGGATTGAAACATATTAATGGAGCCAGATTTGCATTTCTTACAGGCACAGGACCCATGTGGCCCCTGGAGCCTGACCTCCTGCAGTCTGAAGGTCGAGGTGGGTTTGAAGAAATGGTGTTTCACTGCTCTCCCAGTAGATCAATGGTTCTGCTCTCCACGGACACACAACGCTGCTCTGTCACACTCACACACCCAGCTCTCTGGGTTGGATCATGTTGGACAAAACTTACAAACTACCCTTTTATTATGAGACTGATCAGGGACACCCAAAGGAGTTCTGTAACCGCAGTTATGGTACACTGTAATTTTTGGGTTATTTTAATCACTTAAGCAAATTGGATGTGTCTTTTTGAGGTGTTTAGTTTACAATGTAAGTTACATATTTGAGTAGAAATAATTCCACAACATCATTGTGCACTTGGAGAATAAAGTTTACTGTTAAGTACGTCATTGTCTTATTACCATTTGGAGCATGACTATTTTATCCTACACCTGCCACTGTTTTACGTAGGACACCTTTGAGTGTAACAGGGTGGAGTAGCCTCGTACTAGAGTAGTGTGAGAGGCCTGTGTTGAATCCTGAGAGGTGTGAACTGATGGTGTTTATTAAATGAAGAGAGGAGAAGAATGAAACCTGTTTTGAAGAGAATATTGTAGTCCACGTGTTACCCACAGCCCAGAAGAACCAAGAGAAGAGGGTTACAGATCCATCAGGCTTTATCCTTCACATAAACTAACTGAACATAACAGAACCTCAGCACATTGGCCCATGTGAGCAGTTGCAAAATGAATGAGTGAACCACATGAGAAATAATGAATAAGTGAAGAAACGAATCAATAAGTTATTTCAGGATGAGTCTGAATCGATCAGTTATGTGTACTGTACTGTTCCACCACATGTGGTGAGGCTGCATATTAAAAGCTCTACTGAAGCCAGATGTCTTCTCCTGGACATGTGCTGTGTCTAAAATAGCAGAGTAACAATAGCAGAGATATTTGCTGATCTACTAAATGTCTATCTTCCTCCCCTATTAAATGATTTTCATATATATATATGTGTGTGTGTGTGTGTGTGTGTGTGGGGGGGTGGATAACTCAGCCCATCTGTTGAGGCATCTCCCACGCAGTCAGTTCATTCAAGGGGTTTGTTCATTTTCAGCACCTCTGCTGCTCTGATTAATGTTGAAGTGCAGCTGTACACAAGACATTAATGCACCACTGCTCTGAGGATTATTTTTAGAAGCTGTGCTCATTCAATAAGCAGCTCAAAAATGTTGTGTGACACAGACATCATGCATTGTCCATGATCAGGAGGCTACAAGGGATTATTCTCAATTGTTTAGGCTACATAATCTAAAAGACTGAAATGAATCATAATTTTATTCTTATTTATTGTCAGAATATTAAAAGTCACCTAAATATCTTTAGAGTGATGTAAGGTTTTGTCCTTGGATCTGCTGAGATAATGTGAGAATCCATGCTTGCAGACGACCACACATCAAATAATCTAATAACATATTTGGTCTTTTCTTATTTGCAGCTTGACTGTGAGATTTTCAATTTGCTGTCAAAAATGAAATGCCCCTGCAGGATCCGTACATGACCAGGAGATGGTACTGTTGTGCATGGAAAGAATCATACTGGAAGAGAAGAAAAATATGTCAACTATAACATGATGGATCAAGGTGCTAGATTAATCACTGTTTGGAGACACAGCGCATGGCTTTAGATCATGTTCCGTGTGCAAATTAATAATTTACAATAATGAAAAGAATGCTTATTTGTGAAGGCAGCAGTTTTTCGCCTGTATGATCTGAGCATCGCGTGTAAAATCCCCTTTTACTGTAAAACCTGAGTGATTGGTTTCATGTAAAGCTGAAATGCATCCAGTCATTTAAATTTTAAGGTGAGAGGCTCTTTGTCTGATCGCTTCACCATCTTCCCCTAAGCTGGTGTTTAATTCATTCCCATCTCTCAGGATGCACTGGGCTCCGGCCTGCAGCTCTCTCTGTTTTTTACGGTTCTGTATTTCACCGGGTCTTTTATTGCCACTGACAGACAATTTAAGTCTGCTGAACACACGCCTGCTGCCCGTCAGCAGGCTGCGTCTCCATAAAAGGCAGCATCCTGTGAAAAACGAGCGGCCGTGCCATCACTGGGACGAAGAGCAGAATCAGACAGAAAACCCACAGTGATCAGAGTTTTATTCCGAGTGCTATAAAACAAGGAACATGGCAGCACCCCACAGCACCCTGCACCAGCCAGATCTCATTTGACCTTGGTGCTGAGCCAAAATGGGGCTCCCTCCCTAACTATTTTCTCCAGCATCATCACTCCTGAGCCGAGGCCTCGAGACAGTGAGTGCTGGGTCGAGCCAAAACAGATTCTCCCCTGAAACAATGTCACCGGGAAAGAAAGTCAACAACTCAGGGGACTGTCTTCCACTCTGAATCCAGATTGTTGTGTTGCTGTCCTCGTTGGTGTTCGCACGGGATCTGGAAACCTCATCTGAATAATGGTCTCTGATTCACATGTCTTTGTGTTTGTGTATTTTTTCATAATTCAGATAATGTTATAACGTTATAACCTTAACCTGGGCTGATTTCGTGTCATTCATATTTTTTCAAATATCAGAAGAGTCAACAGCCACCAAAACAGGCCTAATAATGCTCATTGTGAAGGAAACTGCTCAGAAAGATAATACTTAGTAATACTCCAAACTCATTCTTAATGTTCAGCAGCTGTGTTGCAGGAAAAGTACAAATAATGATGTGAGAATAAATCTAATAAGTCTCAGCAACCTTCATTTGTCAGGTTTTTCATGTTTTGATCATGTCTTCTGAGTTGACATCATTGTTTCAGTGACTGATCAGACAGAGGGAAGGACTTTGCGTGATGTTGACTTTTAAAGATGAAGTTCAAGAGGAAAATACTGCTCAAAAAACTACACAAAACTGTAACATTACTCATTGCCAATTTAAAGACCATGAAACAGAAGCCTGAGGAACATTGCTTTGTCACATGAAAAATATTGTGTCAAGGTTGTTTGACATGGACGTGTGTAGGACGGCTGTAGCTCCAGAGGTAGAGCCAGAGGGTCGGCGGTTCGAGACCTTATTCTGTGTGCTGAAGTGCAGTTAATGATAGAGAAAGTGCTGCACATAAATGGGCTGTATGATTTGGTGTGTGAATGGGTGAATGGCAAAAACTGTACTGTAAAGTGTTTCATCACGAATAGAAAAGCTCTGCATGAATACAGACCATTTACCATTTGAAACATGGAGGGGATAGTGGGATGATGTGGGGCTGCATGACTGCAAAGTGTTCAGGGATGAAGACATTTATGAACAGAACGATCGGCGTGTGATTGTGTATCCACTCACTGGATGACACGATGACCCTCTGACTTCAGAAGCTTGGCAGAAGAGGGATTTTCCAACATGACAATGATTCTTAACAGATGAGGAAAAAGAACCATGATGAAGAAGGGGCGACTGAAAGCTGAGTGCGTCCGCTCATGAACTGTGTAACACAAATGTTGTTTCAGCTTGTTTTTATGACCTAGTGCTGCTTTTGGGGCAAACATAAAACCATCAGACATTTATTGCCACATAGGGCACTGAGATGATGTGTAGTGTTTTGACTGTAAAACTTAGTTCTATCCAACTGCACCTATTTATGAATGTGCTTATCCAATCATGTGGCATCACTGCATGAATCACGTGACATCACTATATGTATAAACCCTGCAGATTCATGTCAAGAGTTTCAGTTAATGTTCACATCAGAATAGTCAAAAAAAGTGTGTGTTTTTGAAAGAGTTTTTTCACTTTTCATTCAGAATAATCAAAAAGACTAAATATTGTATTTATTCCATTAAATAATTACTAATTTACTGCACTGCAATGTTATTTTCAAAAATTCATTTTGTATTTCATTAATTTATTTGTATTATCAACTCTTTTAAATGTCTTATTAAATGCCTTGTATAGTGTCTTATTGTTACATCTTGTTGTTGAAATGTACTATACAGATTAACTTGCCTAGGATTTTATTGCAGGCTGCTGTTTTAGTATTTTTTTGTTTTTGTTGTTGCAGTTATAGTGGTTTCTATTCTCTCTGTACTTTCACTGGAGCTGATGAAAGAAACTCGCCTGCAGTTCTTCCCCAGGTTTCCTTGGCACGCAGTTCACTATGATGAACACTAGATGGAGAAAGAGAGCTACACATCAAACACACTCTTCCCTCCACTCGGTCGAAGTGACTCCATGACAATAAGACTAATACTTTGTGTCACATTGTGTCCTGCATTGTTTGAATGAAACCTGCAGTTTCCTCCAGGTGCTTGGCAGAGTAGTGTTATTAATTATGCTGTCAGTTAACTGACTAAAACATTCTTGATATGAATATATAGAATAAATAATGTTATTATCACTTTTCATGTGCTGTTAGTGCCACCGTCCCACACCTCCTGATAGATTGAATTAGTTTTATATACCGTAGGTCTATAAGTATTAGGCTCCACCATGAAAGCTTCATGTGCATTTTACTTGGTCACTTCCTCAAAAAAGAAGCAAATTCCATGCCTTTATTATTATATTATTACTTATTTCAAATTTGACCACTTATGTATGAGTTCACCTGTGAGATGCTGCGTTTCCTAAATGTAGAAAAAAACCCATTAACAATGTCGGGAATACACAGGAGCATCAAGTGTCTTCCTGCACTGAAACAGACGCTACAATAAAAACATTCACAAATTGTAAATATGATGTGTTTCTAACACCTGATAAAACCTGTGCTCATATGTCAGTCAGTATTTTAACTTAATGCAAAAATAACTTGGAGCATTTGTCACATCAATTGACAACATGACCTCTCATATCTACACTATCATTAACTGGTAAAAAGCATATTCAAATTTATTCCAATATATAAATGTAATCATGTGTGGATGTGAAGATCCTCTGACGAGGTAAAACATATTAGATTACAGTGGATATAGCATACTGCAAATTGTATTGTATTATTAGAGCCTATCTACTGAAATAGATTTATACCTACAAACATCTCATGCCAACCTATACAATACAATTTATTCATAGACTGACCTCAGAAACATTTTTGAACTTATTCTGTAAAGTTGTCTTACATAAAAAGCTAATTTCTCTTTCACACCTATTTGTAATATGACCAAATTTGCAGAATTCCTGAAATCTAACCCTCATGCTACCTTTCTAACTAAACTGATGAGGTGCTGCAGTCGCCACACTGCAGGTCATATCTTTTCATTTCATCGTGACAAATCATTATTAGCCCACAACATGACACAGTTTTGTATGAATTATAATTTATATCTGTGTGTGTTTATGCTTCCAGTCATATTGGTGAGATGCTGACATGTATTTCTTTATGCTGCCAAAAGTCAAACTTGGTAGCACAGATCTGAGGTTTTAAACACAACCACAAAAATAATCTGTGCTGCTCGTACATGTAAAATGTATCTAAACCAGGCAAAATAAAAAATGTATAGAAACACACACACACATACACACACCACCCTCCATTGTCCCAGTTATATGATGCATATATTATATGAAATATATAATTGTGAAGATGTTTTGAAAAGAAGTTAGGACATGAGGATAGGTGTTGTACAGAGGGAGGTGGTGTGAAAATAAACGAAACAAATGACTAAGGGAGATTTACAGATGTGTGATTTGGTGCATTGTACAGAGATCAGGGTGTGAGGAAGATGAGGGCAGAAGCTTCTCACCAGATGACACGAGACCAGGTGTAGTGAGATGATCAGTGTGTGGCTGCTGAGTACTGCTTTTCAGTTTTAACACCGATTTTGTTGGGTGGAGGGCTACCGCAGATTCAGAGCCTTCAGAGCCTTCAGAGCCGGCGGCCGTGCACACACCATGTCTGTTTGTTATGTGACCAGTCAGGCGTCTTGTTCCTCTGGAACATTTAGATCACTAAAACCCACCTCTACTCTTCCCCATTTTTCTGCTCACCCAAACCGGTCCATGCAGATGGCCGCCCACATTGAGTCTGGTTCTGTTTGAGGTTTCTTCCCGTTAATGAGGGAGTTTTTTCTCACCACAGTCGCCAAAGTGCTTCTCATTGTGGGAACTGTTGGTTTCTTCTAGAAATTTTAAGGCCTGGTCGTTGGCGACTTAAATCTTGATGTCTATGTCAGACAATTTGTACATTTAACCATCGCAGAGCTAAAACCTTTGACAATGTCCTGATAAACCTGTCTTGACTAACTACATCAACATTTCATTACTTATACATCTGATGCTCAAATGTTTACAGTTTTTGGTCTTGACAGGCTATGGATTATCAATTTGGTTTTTTTTACTTGGCAAAAACGTGATTGTAAATACAATTATACAGACACATTTGTTCATAGTTTATAAAAAAGACCATATACAGGAAACTGACATATTTTGGATCATATTTAAATCATAGTCTTATGCATGTTAATTTGTAATATTGTGATATTTTGTATTATTGCAATTGAGAAGGCTTAAACCAGTTGGGATAAGAAATTAAAACCTATTATAATCTGTGGGAAACAGATATTGATTATTGGCAAGAGAAGGAGAGTTACCTGTAGTGCCTTTTCCTCATCTGAATAGACTTGCATTCAAACTAACATGAGGGCAGTGGTTTACGTTTGGTGGGAGTTAAGGTAATTTGGTTACAATTACAGGTTTTGATAATGTCAGCCTCTTTCAAAGGAGAACAGCAGATGTTCATGAGTCCGTTCCTTCCAAGTCAATCCAGAAGTTTAATCTATATCTGCTGCTGCTGCTGCTGCTGCTGCTGCACTCAAACGTCAACAGATGAAACAAAATCTAACGTTAATGTGAATTAAAACCAGGAGCTGTTTCTCATTCCGATTACATGAGATTGTTATGATTCTGTCATCTGAATTTCTTTGAAGGATCAGTGGCAGCATGTTTTAAAAAGCTACAGATGGAGAGAGAGAGAAGAGTGATACACGTGCACACACACGCAATCACACACACACACACACACACACACACACACACACACACACACACACACACACATTTGTTGATAAACCACCCAGGTAGAAATCCTCTCTTCTTTTAACACAGTTTTACGGGAGCAACAACATGGCGGTCATTGCAGGAAGTAACTTGAAGGTCAGCTGATCCTGTGCACATATGTTTTCTATTATATGTGTGTGTGTGTGTGTGTGTGTGTGTGTGTGTGTGTGTGTGTGTGTGTATGTGTTGGACATGAACTTGAGATGGTTTGACATTTGAAATTTGAATTGATGGGAATAGAAATGGAAACACGGCATAATGCTGATGTTGTCTAGTGAACATATGTTTTATTTTACTGCCATTACAGTATTTACATAACATATGATTTATGACCATTTCTGTTGTAAGGACTGGGACACACTCTATATGTGGAATGAATCAATGAATAAACAAAGGGAAGTATCAAGAGTAGGTAGCATGTAGCTGTGTTTGGTGTCAGTATATAGATTGGACTCAAACATTTCAGGTATACTAATAATTGACATGTTATAATTTACAAGAGAGTTCTCAGTTTATCTATTATATTGGGTTAAAAGGAAAAAGACAACAGAAATAACAAAGGGATATTATGTGCAGGGAGAGTAAGATACTACTTTTCTCTTTATTCACAATGTCAAAGACATGCAGTGTTAAAGAGAACAAAGCAAAACAACAGATTTGTATCTGCTTTGTTAAAGAAGGTATCTGGTGGTGAGTATGGTTTATTTCCAGACATTGTTCAATTTGACTAACTGCCATTAAAATAACCTGAATATATAACAGTGAGCATATGTGTAAACGGGTCCCAGAGGCTGTATTGTATGTTTTACTTTAACAATTGGTGATTGTGCATCAAAGTTTACATTAATGTAAAGTTGGTCTAATCTGTTCATCAAAAACAGGAACAAATGACACGAACCCTTGGCCCATTGTGTGAAGCCTTGAGTCGCTCCCTAACTTCAGCAGCCACTAACATTCTGAAGTGTTCAGAGTAGATCAGAGCTGCATCTGAAAATCACTGATCAGCCCTTTGAATGTGCATTGTTCATGTGTTTTCTTCTTTGAACATCAGTGCCCACTTGAGTTTCCTCGCTTGCCTGTGCAAATAAATTAAGTAAATAACGTGCAGTGATTAAAGCTCACTTGATAATGACTGGCTCACTTGTTTCATTACAGCGACTAACAATGTCCTACATCCGTTACCACAAATGAGGGAGAAAATCAGCCCCGGGTGGACC
Source organism: Verasper variegatus (assembly GCA_026259375.1). NCBI lineage: Eukaryota > Metazoa > Chordata > Actinopteri > Pleuronectiformes > Pleuronectidae > Verasper > Verasper variegatus. The sequence continues at coordinate 3,183,562 of CM048054.1, forward strand.
TCAGAGAACACAACATACCTCCAGCCTGTGGACTGAACAACATGCTACACACACATTTATAAGGTCAACATCATTGTAGATGGCAGTTAAATTTCACAGATGACTTGTGTGATGGCTGCCAGTACATTGGGTTGTTTTACAGCCGCATGCAGTCTTAAACTTACCCAGGCTTTGTTTGAAGAGGATGATTTCCTTGTCTTGCCTTCAGCATGTGGGCCTGCAGCTCATTATAGACAGGAGTGTGTATGTGTTTGTGTGTGTTCCAAATACTGTGCTATATTCTTTTGTTCAAGTTAAAATAGTATTTCTGACTAAGGGGCTCTTTCTTTTTCCTGATATATATTTGTTTTAATCTATGCCACCTTTTCCTACATTGTTGTAGTATATTTATTGTTCTTCAGCGACCTTACTTGAATGGCCTATACATGTAAGTAAGGTTGATGGCCTTTAATTGGCCCATGTGGAAGAGTTAACTAGTTAATATTGTTTTTTTATTGAAATGTCTTTGTCCTTTCTCAAACCCTCTACTTACAGACACCATAATTCCTCTTCATTGAATCATTGGTACCATCAGCAAGAAAAGAAAATCAGGCAACAGTCACTGAACTTTACAAACACAGCAAGTTTAACATTCTTATAGTCAGGATCACTACGCTGCAAGAGCACACAATAGACTGTATACAAAATGGACGACAAGGCAAAGAGTCAGATTAAATAATACAAAATAAATAAATAAAGAACCAACGAACAAAATCAAACACTACAATTTGATTGTTTACAGAGAGAGTAAGAGACAGACAGATTTTCAGTCTGTCACTTGCTGTGGTTAACATTTGAAGTATAAAAGAGCTGTGAAAATAAAACTATAAGTATTATTGTTGGTGAAATTATTATTATCGTACCACAATAAGATCAACCTAATAGACAAAAATAAAAAAGATTTGACTCACTTTAATCAGCAAGAGAAGTAATTGCTTCTGTTGTGTCCATCCTGTGCCCGTGGCCAAGATGTCCATCGGAAAATCCATTTCTATCACAGTTCTTGATAAAGGTTGTCAAAGGAAATGATGACTACTATGAATGTGGAGGGAATTATTGTGAGTGGGAGTATTGCAGGAGCTCTTGAATGGAGCTTGGGGAACCACATTGATCCAACACTCACCTCGGTGTCCTGGTGTAGCACAAAGAGCAAATCAGATGTTCCCATCGCCAAGACCTTCATCTATTTAAAAACACAAACGTTTTGACCTCTGCAGTCAAATGGTTTCACTCTGAAACAGAGATGTGTTGGTCTGAGGAAGAGGAGGACATGGCCTGAGAGTAGGAGGGTGTTGGAAATGTTTCTTGAATTTGTTTGCCAAGGTTTTTACAAAATCCATCATCAATACTCATCAGATAGATTCCAATTTGTGAATGTTAACAATGACTCATCTTTGCACACAAAAGTTATTCATGCAGTTCCACAAGGTTCTGTACTTGGACCAATACTTTTCCTCTTTATATATGCTTCCTTTAGACAATATTATAGAATGCACCACATAGATGAAACCCAGTTGCACAGAGTTAAACTTCAGAAACTGCTGAGTCTATATTTTTGTAAGGTTTCAACATTACTATATAAAGTGAATTTAGATATTGTATACTGTGATTTGGTTCTACACAATTAACATTTTTAATGAATAGGATCCTCATATATTCAGTTCTGCTTGAAGTGTTTCAGCAGATCGGGAAAGTGTGACTTTCTTAGGTTAATATCGCTATACGAAAAAAAAAATTCTTGCATGTAACATGTAATGCAGATGAAGGTGATTTAGATGAAACATGATATCACACAAAAAAGAACGTCCGAGACTCTGTAACCCTTTTAAAAATGACACAATCTGATTGCACAGGTTGGAGACCTTCTTTAACACACTGCCTTTGCTGAGCCAGCAAAGATCACTACGCTGCAAGATCCTTGGGTTCCAGCGATGCTCCGAAAAGGCGACATTGTAAACTAATGATTTACTATCCAGTGTCATCTCTCTTGTCCATTCTGTTTCCTCAACAGCTGCACTAAATCTGATGAAAAGTTATGATGTTCTTGACTGGAGGTTTTGAATCCTGACATGACGCACTGTGTCGTCACTCTCATGTCGAATGGAATATCAATCACATTGCTTAGGGAGCCAACTGTCAATCTGATATTTAAGTTCTGTAATGTTATAACATTGATATAAGCCTCGATAAGAAAAGGTTATTAACCCTAGTTTTGTTTTTTGTTAGGCAAACTGAAGAAAAGGTCAGGAGTTGTCCCGAAGCCCGTCTACCTTTGCTGTATATGTTTCAGGTTATTGTCTTGCTTAGAGGTAGTTTTACTCACACTTGTGTCCCACCTTGTTAAACTCTATGAGAGAAATTGCGATTTGTGACTATGGGCTACACAAATAAAATTTTAGTGATTGCTTGACTGAGGTCAATCAGTCTCGGGTCAAGAGAAACTAGGAACTATTTTCTTCAGGGATCTTTCTGTATTTGGCTGCATTCTGTTCACTGCCACGGAGCCCCTCCAAAATACCATGCGGCCCCATCATGCTTCACTGTATTCACTGTAGAGCTGTGTTACCAATGTAATGTGTGGTGCAGTGCTTGCGCAGTGCAGTGTGTTTTATTCTCATATATAATATATAGGATATAGGAGCCCAAATTGACAGGTAAGCTTTTGTGGGACCTTTTTAAGAGAATAGGATTCAATGCATTTCAGAACATTTATGAGAAAATAAACACACACATATATATATATACTTGTACATGAACTGAGGCTTGAGTCCTCTGCAACAGGCGCAGATTTGGTTTGGACCAAGCCCTTTGCTGCAGGTCTTCCTTGCTCTCTCTCTCCTCTTTTCACGCTGGACTCTCTTACATTAATTAAGGCAGTAGTCCCCGGAAATATCTTTAAGAAAAGAGACTTCTCTTAATATAATATAGGTTCATTATGTGTTAATTTTTGTCTCCACTACATCCCAGTAAACTGAATCATGCCTTGTAATGGTTTCACAGAATTTACTATTTTTAAGGAAGGATAGCCCCCCCCCCCCCCCCCCCCACACACACACACACACACACTTTTGTTGGAGGCCTGTCAGGCTGTATAGTGTTTACAGTCATTTCCTATTCCTCCTGTTTAAACAGGCACAAACACACACACACACACACACACACACACACACACACACACACACACACACACACACAAAGTTGATACAGTATAATGCAACTTCAGCCCAGAAACAACAGTCTCAGTCCATTTCTCACTTGAGCTTGAAAATGTCTCTCAGTAATAAATGTCACAGTTATGTAGACTATTCCGCATCTGTTTCCCTTCCCAGCAATTGTTTTATTTTCCACTACTTTCCTTTTTTACTGTTTGCATTTGAAGTTGCAAACCATCTCTAAATTCATTTGAAGGTGTCTGTGTAAAAATAGGATTTTTCACTCCAGTGTCCATTTCTGGACCCTTTTGTCCCCCAGGCCATTCCAGACCAGACAGGGGCCAGACTACAAACTGTTTACAAGCTGTCTGTCTGTCTCAAGTTCAACTGCAAAGTCCAAACTGGGAAACAAAAAGACAGCCCGCAATGCAGACAAAGATGGAGGAGGAGGAGCAGGGAAAGAGAAGGTGGTAAAAACGGTTGGGTAAGTGCGTGTGTGTGTGTGTGTGTATGTGTGTGTGTGTGTGTGTGTGTGTGTGTGTGTGTGTGTGTGTGTGTGTGTGTGGGTGTGTGTGTGTGTGTGTGTGTGTGTGTGTGTGTGTGAGGGAGGGGGTCTGTTGGACATGAACTTGAGACAGAAAACTGAGCCTCGGTCCTGCATTCCTGCTCTGAAGCATAAAGTATACTCTGGGGAGCTATGTGTGCGTGTGAGTGTGTGTGTGTGTCAGGGGGTGGGTCCTCTCCTGGTCTCCCACTCTCCCATAAACCATTGTAGAATAGAATAGAATAGTATAGAAAAGAAAGAAAAGAATAGAATAGAATAGAATAGAATAGAATCGAATAGAAAAGAATTGAATTGAATTGAATAGAAAACATCAATTATTTCTCCTGTTAAAATACTTTGAGGTTAAATTCGTTTTTATTGTGTTGGCTTCAGGAGCATAGAAAATGGCTGGTCTTGGACAGGATGCACATGTGATTTAAGGTGGAACCAGCACTGCGGCGCTCCGTCTGTCTGTCGGCTCACAGACAGCTGACAGTCAGAACACCTTTTATGTTTTACACCCACAGGGAGGAGACAGGCTTTCCGCTCTGCTACAGTTTATAACAGCAGATTCCACGCAGAGCTTACTACTCACAAATGAAATGCCCCATATGATGGAGAAGAAAGCTTTTCTCTGAATTTCATCACCTCAGAGTTCTGCAGATTTTTTTCAAGTTGAGGTTTAGAGTTTGAACATTGATATATATCAGTGTCCTATCACATGAATAGAGGTGTGTGTATTTTATAATACAAAAATTGTGTGTTTGGAAGAATCTGCTGCAAAGACATAAGAAGGAACAGTTTTCTTTTTTATTATAAAGCAAAACACCATCCATTAATTGATTTATACCTAAACCTTCATTACTGTTGTCTCTGAAGTAGTAATGTTATAATTGCTGCAAACAAACAGCATAACCTCAGTTCTCCACCATAATTCAAGTAAGATATACAAGTTACTGTCTGCTTGCTTGGCTCTTGAAACTGTGTCCTCAATAAAATGTAGATTTTGAGGTTTTAAAACTTCTCAGTGTTCACACTTTTATTCTCTTATTTGTTATAAATAAGAGCAGTGGGACACCACAGTAAAGAGGCAGGGCTTGATTGGTGCTGCGTGCATGTTTTCAGAGCACTGACTGACATCACAGATGGAACTGATCAGAGAGGGCGGTGAATAACTTTGGTTATAAAACATTTGTCAATCCATAGGGACATTAATTAAACCAGAATAGCCCTGTGTGAGTACTTCATATTTCTAAGGTCACAATATGAAGACTTAGATGAAGGCATGGAGCCATGGTTAATATTTGACTTCATTTTGAAATATATTCTTGTCCTGCACACTGCATTCCTCTCGCAGACACATTAATTCAGATTCTCATCTCAGCTGGATTTGCTTTTAATTGGCTCTCCTCCCACAGTGACTGAAATCCTTCCAAATGACTGGTTTGTAACTGACGCCTGCTGCTGCTGCTGCTGCTGCTGCTGCTGCTGCTGCTGCTGCTGCTGCTGCTGCCAGTCCTTCTGATATACTGTGAAGGCTCTGGCTGCATATTCATTCAGCTTTGCATTGAATGTGCATTTACCTGCAACACATTATGTCTGCTTCTTTCTGTAAATACACAGGGGCTGCATCTTAACAGATGACATCACATTATCATGACACTTGGAAAAGATAAGAAAGAGTTATACTGGGAAAAAAAAAACATGATGAACCTTATTTTTTATTAAGAAGACTGAAATAAGGAACTGTAGGACAAGCGTACTGCTCATTTCCATTACAAAAAAAAGGTCAGTACCTTATGTGTAATGTAACTAATTACATTTACACAGGTGCTGTTTTTAATTGCACATTTAATCTACTTGAGCTCTTTACTACTCTGTATATTTTTATTTTTAGTTACCTCACTACTCTAGCAAATTTTACTTCACAGGTAAAAATGTCTAAATGCATGACATATGATGATCTTAAAAATATAATGCGCTGCAGTAGATTACATTACCCAGCACTATTAAGGTGTTTGGGTTATTGCAAAGTGCTGACTTGGGTGTGATTTTGTTGGTTGAGGTTCAGGGAGTTTGTATATTTCTAGGAAAAGAATACACAGTCTGCACCGAGTCATATAAGAAAAACAGTAGAGGCCTTCTTTCTTTCAGCTCCACCGACTCTGCACCACAGCAGGACTAACAACAGGACTAACAGGACTAATGCGCTGCTTCCCTTTCCTATTTGACTCTATTGAATGCATTTATATATAGATAGATAACAGGATTCACGCCTGCATTAAAGAAAGGTTCCCTGTGGTAAAGCTGATAATATTTGAACGGTTTACGTGTCATGTTGAAGAAATATGCAATAACATAAACAAATATTTGTATAGTCACAGAGTTTCTAGAGTGAAAAAAGAAATCAACATTTTTAAAACAGAGATATTAAACATCAATCTTTTTTTCCACTGAATCGTCATCGTCGTACATTCAGGCTCTTATGAATATTTATTTCATCCATTATCTCAGTGCTGAGTGCTGTGACCTTTAACATCCATTTCAATGTAGCTGCAGCACTGAACTGTTTATGTTGCAGCTCAGGTTGGCTATGACACCACTACACATTTCTGTCCTCCTGCTCTTCTTTTACTTGATTAGCCCACAGTGATTCTGCCTCTAAAGTGGTATTCTATAGGTTATCTATTAAGTTTGAAACCATGAAAATACTTACAATTGTTTTAAAACTTTTCTTGAAAGGTGTGGTGGAAGACATTCTGTTTTTTTTAAGTCAAATTGTGATAATGTAAAAAACATTCAATAATTAATGAATGTCCTGCATAATAAAATGTGTTACCAGCTAAATGTACCTGTTATCAAATGCAGAATGGCTCCATTGAAATATTTGTAATTATATCTTATATATTGACAGCCTCACTGTTTTGGATGCTGTGTGTGCAGCCTGTTGTTGATGAAGTGGAGATTATTGCACAGATTTCACAATAATCAATGATTAAATGGAGAAATGGAGTAAAAAGGACACTATATTTCAGAAATGTGCAGAGGAAATACACCACACTCCTAATGTATATTTTCTGTAGGCAGAAATGTTTGTTAGCCTGAGTCCTACAAAAAAAATGTTTTTGTCTCGGAAATATATGAAGGACTAGAAAAAAATAAAACAAAGTACAAAGGCCTACCTGAATAATGGTTTGAAATGCACTGGGGAATAATTAAGTTAAATTTCATGACACTGCCCATTCAAATGATTACAATTATTACTACCTTGATTATTGCTGTTGTTTTAATTTAATTAATCTACTTAAATTGACATTTCATTTATTTTGGCCCATTTATCCAAGTGTAACGTAATGTAACATATATATTTTATTACATTTTCAGTTTGAAAAAAGAGTAAGAAAAAACACATGAGTTGGGTGGTGCGGCTCAGAGGCCTCCTCTCCTCTCCTCCTCCTCCTCCTCTCTTCCTCCTCTCTCTGGTATTTGGACCAAAGGGGACGACGAGCTTTATAAGCTTCAGGGCTTCCGTCCGTATTGTTGGTTTTTAGAGGAGGACAGACCGAGCAATAAAGCGAGTCAACAGGCCGAAGCAGCTCAGACGGTTTGTCAAGTTCAATGTTAATGTTTAATGGTGCGACACACACACACACTCACACGCAGACAGAGAGAGAGAGAGGTCAGTTTTACATTGGTCAGAATTCAGCTTCTTTTTATTCATTATAAATGCGCAGCTATTGTATCCTGCTGTTGTCTCTTCTATTCGATTCAATTACATTTAATTGTATTTGTATAGCGCCAATTCATTACAAACACTATATCAATGCACTTTGCATAGTTAAGTAGAGACCTGACTAAATTAGAGAGAAAGCCATCATATCCCACTACTCTGTCTTTCTGCCGGTTTACGTGTTGTTTCACTGTTAAACGTCATTTCGCTGCTGTTGAACCAGCAGCCCACACACACACACACACACACACACACACACACACACACACACACACACATTTTCAACAAATCCTTATTTCCTCAAAATAACTCAGATGAATCACAATTAAATGTCCACCTTCACTGTAACTCTCTCTTACTTCCAATGATCATTTGTAACGGTCTGACACACACACACACACACACACTGGCAACAGGATGTGCAGAGGGCCCACAAAAATTGCCGCAATTTAACAAAGCATAAAATCGTATCTGTTTGCATATGTGCATAATATGGTTTAAAGACGCGCATTTACATCGGTCTGTAATTTATATTGTATTGTAATTTCTTTCAAATAACTAAATCTGTTCAATACATTTATCCTATTCCATTTTTCAGCTTTTTGTGTATATATTGCACACTTTTCACTCTAAAATGTGAAAAGATGAGTTGTGTTTATTTTTGCATTAACATTTCACTTTGAAATTCTGATTGCTAAATTGAATTTCACTCTGGTAACTCTTGCAGTTCTGCGTAGGGTTTTCACATCGAAGCATTCACACTAAAAAAAATAAGTATGTGAGCCTGTGTAATTATGGTACACGTTGTCATTTGCATCATTACAGGAACATATAGTATAAGTATATTAAAACATGTTTAATTTAAACCTGTAGGTTTCTTCCTGTAAAAGATGACATTGTTTCTCTCTCGTCGCCAGAGTGTTTTCTTGTTGTGGGAACTGTTGGGTTTTTACTTTTATTTTCCAAAGTGCCTTGGGGTAATGTAAGTTGTGATTTGACGCTATACAAATAAAAGTGAGTTGAATTGAATATATACACCTCGTAGTCTCTATTCTGGAGACAAGCCGAAAAGTGGCAGCTGAGGAAGGACTCAACTTTGGCGTGAGGGAGAGAACAGGCCTGTAAAATGATCGCGGGATATGGATAGTGTTGTTGTGGTGGTGTTCCAGACGGAGCCGGATCCAAACACGAATTCGCGCTCTCATAAACACTGTTAGTCCTTTTAGCAGGTATCAACTTTCAGCCTTTGGCATGAGACAAACGCGCATTTGTTTGCAAATGTGACGGGCGCACAGTAGTTTGCTTTTACGCACAGGAATCCAAAGTTCCCCGTTTGGATACTGGTGAAATAAAATATATAAAAAGCTAATACTACATGAGGATTAAAAGAATTTATTTTGATTACTGGTTTACAAGCGTTTTAAGCAACATGGACAGACAGTATAATAATGTGTTTTCAGCTATTGACTACTGGTCACGCACAACACTGACAAACAGTAAAACACAGACAGGAGACAGACAGTTAGATCGAAGCAGGCAGGAAGGTGCTGTATTTACAGGATGCCTCTGAAAAGAAGGTCAGAGGGCTTTGGTTCTTTTCTTTAACCTTTTTTGTCCTTTATGCCCTTTTTGTTTGTCTTTTCTTCTTCCACTCCACAGTCCTGGTCCTCCACATCGAATTTCTCAATTTTTCTCTCTTTTTGGCACTTCGTTTCAGTTCATTTTTTACGTATGTCAGTCAAATACTGCCAGTTCTTTCATGAAATCGTCCAAACAGCAAGGGCCAACATGCTACGGCGCGCTGGTCTTCACTTTGGACACAAACTTCTTCTCCTTCACCCTCCTGTTCTGGAACCAGATGGTGATCTGTCGCTCGGACAGGCCGGTCACGGCCGAGATCTTCCTCCTCTTGTCCTTGGTGATGAACTTGTTGGCGCCGTACTCTTTCTCCAGCTCCTTCAGCTGGACCTTGGTGTACGGTATCCGCTTCTTTCGACCTCGGCGGAAAGGCGAGCCGTCGTGCTGGTGAGCCACCACATCTGTTTGACAGCGGACAAAGAAGCAGAGGACAGAGACAGCGGACTGAGTGCGAGGCTGCACACACCGGGCCACAGAAACACACTCCTGGTGTCTAGGGTGATAAAGTTTACAGCGGTGCTTTGTTGCATTTAGTGTGTGTGGCTTGATGCCTGGAGCTGATGGACATCAGACAGGCAACATGTCTGCTGTCTGCGAGCAGCACCTGCACGGAGTGTCCTTGAATACACTGTAAGTCACATGTTTGTGCGTCCATTAGCAAATAGACACTGTTAGTATTACGAATTGCAGCTGCCCCATGTGATAGTCTTAACATATTATAACGGCTACGTTTATTTATCTAAAAGTTTGAAGCCTGTGTCAATGCTTGAATGTCTATCGCAGAAAAAACGCATATGGGTATGTAGATCAGATTAGTTAAACATTTCATCAAAATGAAAGTCTGTAATGTTTCTGTAAAATATGCCATAATCTGCTAAGTATTGTCTAGGTGGGTTGTGCACCATTCTTCGTTCATTTAAATGTTCCCACTCACTAACATTGTTTAAATAAGAATATTAAAAAATATATATATTTATTACCAGCAAGAGCGGACTTCCAGAGGTGTCCGGCCTGCCCCTGGTCCTTAGAGCAGTACATCTGTCCCCCCCAGCCATTGGTCAGAGCCCAGGGCTGGTAACTGTCCATGGGGAGCAGGGTGTCATGGCGCGGCTCTCCAGTACCCAGGGTTTGGACCACCGACACGTCCAGGTAGCTGGCCATGGACTGGTAGGGGCTCGGGTAGCCGTGATAAAAGGCGAACTCTTTGGCTCGATGGTTCGGGTATTCGTCAGTGTTCACCGTCGTGTCCATGTATTGTGAGCTGAGCGCGGCTCCGGCCGCCTGAGTGCATGATTTGAGGGAACCCCGCCCCATCCTGCATGGGTAGTAGCCGTTACCAAAGTAGCTGTACGGTAACGCAGTGGCGGCGGATGAGCTCTGATGCGGGACGGCGCCCGCCGGACACGGTCCGGTCGTGCACTGCTTCCCCGAAGATGCGCCGGTCTCGCTGGAGCCAGAGGCGGACACGTCCACTGTGGAGTAGCCGGCTGAGGGGTGCATCAGGCCGGATGGGTGGCCGCCCAGAGCAGCCGCGGCCGCCGAGTGCGCCATAATGTTGCGGCACTGGCTTGCCGCTGAGGCTGCAGCGAAGTTGCCGCTTCCCACCAGTCCCTCCATGTTCTTGTTCAGGTCGTCCAGGTTGTTGTCATACACAAACATCAGCGCGTCCGCTGGCCAGCGAGGGTTTAGGACCAGGGAGGCTGTCATAGGCGCTACTTTTCGCGATCTGGCCTCCGTGCGTCGCCGTTTCCTCTCAGACTTTGCCAGGTCCTGTGGCTGCTACATTGGCTGAGTGAGGTGATCTGGTGTTCTCATGCACAGCTCAGGTAGTTCACATATGGACCGAGATGCGCACTGTCGTAGCACGTGCGCGCTTCTCTGCTGCACCATTGAGTGACGGCGCTGGCTCGCAGGCAAAGACTCCCGATAACCAGCTGGACCTCCGGTTACATCTCAGCCGCAACCTTGACGCAACAAGCCCCCAGGACCAGGAGAGGAGGGAGGGCGTGTGTCCATTGGACGAGACCGGCTGACCACGTGATGTGACAAGAGAAAAAAAGAAGCAGAAGAAGAGACGTGCTGGGGACTGTCAGTCAAGGAAAAATAGTTTTATGAGGCTCGAGCTGTGGCACGAGAAGAGCATGAGCAGACTCGGTTCAGCTTCCTCCATGTGCCGCTTTACTTCGTGCAGCTGCATTATGTCAAAGAACAAACAGTTCTCCTGTGAAGCTTAAATTATTTCTGTCACTCTTAAACAAACAGCTTATACTGTGCTGTGCGTAAAGACGCACGGGAAACGCCTGCATGTGCAATGGCAGTACCGGAACCACTGAGTCGTTCATTCATTATTATTAAATTAAATATTTGCCTTTGTCTGAATTGAGTGTGTAAAACATGCAGTAATAAAAATATTTTTGAAATGGCTAATATTTAAGAGCAAAAGAAGAATGAACGGATTTTCGTTTATGACACAGATCCCATAAATATAGTTTGAACTCCAGAGTAAACTGCTCAGTATTACCCAGAGTTATGGATATATTTAAAGACTTATAATAGGCACTGCCAAATAGCTGAAAAAAAAGTTTATTCTCGTCATAAAAGTATTCAATATCGTAACGTACGAGGAGAATTTCCACTGTTCAAAAAAAACCATAGATTATAACAGGGATTGAACCTTGAGTGTGTGCGAGTTTTCCTCTGGCCCGCTCTGTCTGAAGGAAGACAACATGGAATTTATAGTGGATTTGGAGAAATGCGGATTTGATTCACAGCCTTTTAGAAAAGTAGTCACGGAACTTCTGAGCCACATTTATAGTGAAATCATAATGGCTTTAAATGTATTAATATCTCTAGTGTGCACAGAATACGCCTGTGAATGGCCTGTGACCTAGCTCCAATGAAAGCGTGTAATTTAGAGCGTAAAGCTTCCCTGAATGGTAAGATAACGGGGTGTTGTTCCAGCAATGTCGTATTAGTGATAAGTCAGAGTCAGTAACTCCAACATTAACACGCTGAAGTCTGTTTGCTCTCAGAGAATAACGCCTGCAGCTTCTGTAATGAGTCATGTTTTTCACATTATTCCAATTGGAAACTTGTTGACTGATCATTGTTTTTGAGCAGATATTTTAGACATTGCTTTGCACAGATGGAAGCCATGAGATTGTGAGTTATCTGTTTGGCAGGGAAGCTTGCCAACAGCAGCATGAGCTTGTAATACACTTCCTGTGGGTGTAGCAGGGCTGAGGAGGTAACAGCTGAGCCGCCCTGGGTTAGTATTTTTATTTGATCTTATTTGTCTGTATTTTATTTTCTGGAAGTGTATGGGTTTGCTGCTGCTTTGATTGTTTTGTCTTTTATCTTCAGGGCCCTGGGGAGGCCTGCACGTTTCTTAATGGTGCGCAATACGCACCAGGTTGGATTTGATCTCATTTAGAAAATGCGGCCCTCGGCATCATTCAGTGGCAGAAGACGTCAGCAGCAGGTGTGAAGCTTCTCCAGGTGATGGAGGTGGAGGCCGCTGGGATCAGGGACCTCGTGAGAGGGACATTAAACATTCAACACACAGGACATATAACTATACCACACATATATCCTGAAATACATGGGATGAGTGATAAGAGATAAAGAGGAATCGATGGTTTTTATTTTTTCTTGATTCTGTTTTTTTTTCAAATGTTGTTATTTTGCCTTGTTTAAAATAATACAATTATATGATGATTATTGTTATATATTATTTTATATAACAATGTTATATATATATATATATATATATATATATATATTCACATTTTCTATTGAATAGTGAAAGCTTCAGAAAGACGCACGAAGAGCGGCATGTTTGTTTGTTGTTGTTTTTTCGTCAAACTACTGTTTCCCAGCTAAATAATTAATTTTGATGTTCTTTTTTAAGAAATAAAATAAAATAAATTCACCAACACCAACAGTTTTCGGACAAACACCAACTGACTGCTGGTTTGAATTGACTCGCACAGCGTGGACCTGCAGCGGCGGACAACTGGAAAACCTGGCGCAGACACACACACACACACACACACGCAAGCCACCCAGACAGCCAGTCTCTCTATGGTGTGGTCTGCCAGGAGATGTGTGTGTGTGTGTGTGTGTGTGTGTGTGTGTGTGTGTGTGTGTGTGTGTGTGTGTGTGTGTTTGTCGGGGGGGGGGCAGACTGGCCCCTGAGGGTCAAGGTCAAGTTTAACACGGAAAGAGAGGGGGGGCCGGGGGGTGAGGGCAGAAAGACAGACAGATGTAATGAGCTCAAGTTCAAGGCCACTGCACACCTTGATGCCTCTATGTGTGTGTGTGTGTGTGTGTGTGTGTGTGTGTATGTGTGTGTGTATGCAGGTATAGCCCAGAAGACGCCATGCTGTGTCAGTGACGGTCCAATATAAGCAGTGTAGAGTGTAGCAGGTATAAAAGTAAACATCCTGAATGCGGCTCACTTGACAAATGATTAACCAGAAGGACACGAAGGGACTCACGTCCTCCACTTAGCTGATAAACAAGTGGGAGCAGCATTTGAGTCATTCACATTAACATATTATCAAAACCGATCTCAATACTTGTTTATACCTTTTCTTCTCCTTGCCACAGTAACACTCTGACTCTGTGTTGTTTTCCAAACATGTGATACAGAGTCAGTGGGGCAGAAACTGGCCTAATACGTGCAGGACTGACACAGTATGTGTGAGGGAGTTTTGCTTTAGACGTTGAACGGGTTTAGAAAATGAAATCACTTGTGTCTTCTGGATGTATCTAACCATATAATAACTAAGTATACAAAGAGAGTAAACCGATTATTTCATTACAACATATGTTTTGTCATACGGTGTCTGTGTCATAAAAAGGACTGTAGGTCTGAGAGAGGCACAAACAGGTTTGTCGTCTGCTGTGAATGTGCGTTTTCATCATCAGACGTCATTTCTCTGGATGGTTGTGCATGTGTGTTTACTCTAAGGTTTACAGACAGCAGGCCCACCACGTGCCTATGGCTGTACAAAGATGGACAGTCAGGGAGGAGGGGGATACAAGAAGTAAAGAAGAGCTCTTTTTTAATTACTGCACAAATGAGCATACACACATAATATTACTTTTATATTCTTACATGTTTATAATACATGTATGGTTAATGATATCTAGTCTACAGTTTGTATGTGTGCATGGGCTGATTATTGACACGAGGACTCCGAATCCTCGAGTGGATTATTGTCGGTGTCTAATAAACATATTCAAATATTCACACAAAGATAAAAATAATTATTTGCAAAAAACAAACACCGAAGAGGATAAGTCTACATGAGTCAATAATACGTCATCAAACATGGAAATCATACAGGAATAACCGCACGTCGAGAGCACAGGGGCATTGTGGTACATTGACGTCTGACTCGTATCTGCAGCATGCAACACTGACTGCTCCGTAAATTACATTAACGTGGGTGGTACAGCGGGCCGTCCATTGACCAGTAAGTCGGTAAGTCTCCTCTGTTCCGTGTGCCGAAGTGTCCTTGGGCAAGATATTGAATTGATGTATGAGTAATGTATGGAAAATAAAGTGTTGCACGAAGATGCACTGTGCGAATGGGTGGATACCAACTTTACTGTAAAGTACTTTGAGTGATAATAAAGAATAGGAAATAGTATACAAATACACAAATAAATATAAGAGCATTTACTATTTGGAACATTTAACTCCTGATTTAGTTCAAAGTCCAGCGACATTATTTATAATAATAAAAAATAAAGTTTTCTCCACGGATCAGAATCGACAGGGATCAACTAACCAATTAGTTCAAGTCTTAGTCTCAGTCTTACGGGGCAGGTTTACGCAAGTGCGGATGTACGATACACGCGACTCCTTCCCAAACATGCAGCGGTAAAATATCTGTACAAAATAAGAGCAGTGATGAAAAACACAGCCACAGTTTGGAGCGTGTGAGATGACCACAGAGCCGGGCAGGAACACGAGAGGAGGTGCAGACAAACACAACAGTCAGATAACACGGACATGAATTTGATTATGCAGATCAACACAATTCAGAAACCCCTACGATCCAACAGCACCATGACAGAATGTAGATGTCACACCCGCAGGAGACGTGTTACTCCTGTTTTTGTTCTGTGGGTCTGGATTAGGAGAATCTGCGACATGCCATATTCTAATAGATTTATTTTCAAAGACTAAATATTATTGCAGGACAAACTGAGTATCATATTCTTAACAAGCATTATGATAGAATGACAACGACAGAGTAGAATGAGAATGCACAGGAATTAGATTTATTTATATAAAATGGAAACTATTTTCAAAATCTATTAGTTAGCTATTTAATAAAGAAAATATTTAGGCAAATAATCATGTCTCTATAATTGATTACCGCATCTTTGGGTTAATCCAATCTCTATGTCATTAGACATAAAAACCTTAAATAAAGATGTGTTCAACTTCAGGAAGTCTCTAAATAGAAATGTATAAATGTTAATTAAGAAAAATAGTCAAATGTATTTTCAACACCTAAATTCACATACTTGAATAAACCACATACACAATCTGATAAGGATTAGGAACCTTGTTATTTATGACTGATCTATAACCTTAACATGAATCTTGCCACAACCATGTGTAACCAACGTGTGCATCCTGATTGACAAGTGCTCTGACCCCTCTCTGTGATGTCACACCATCAAGTGAAGTGATTTCAGTCACATGACACCCATTTGATAACTATAGTAAAAGTCCTGATAGATTGTTTTGGGGAAATAGCAGTGGACCTCTGGTGTCCCATATGACACTGTCCCAGATGCCCCAACTTCACCCTGATGAAGTGACTTCAAGTTGTTTCTGGACATTGGGACAGAAACAGATGACTGAAGTGACTGTTGTATTTCAGGCTGCACACCACGAACACCATGAAGTGATATGGTGCATTATTCAGGACAGGATCAGTGTCTTTTGTTCCCTTTTTCCTTGTCTATCAGTGTTATTCTTGTCCACATGTGCAATTTGAATGTTAGTCATTGTCTCCGTCTCTCCTGCAGCAGACAGCGTGGACAGTACCTCATTTCTTTTTCAGTTTGAGTGTTGACCATGAGCACATTTTCTGCTCCTCTGCCGCAGTGCCGCTCCAGAATCAGCTAAGAGAGAGTGAGCTCGCTGACGGCAACTCCTTCCTCCTCTCTCACTGCTACTCCTCCACCTGACTTCACCTCCTCTACTTTACTGCCATTCATCTTCATCATCATCTTCGCATGTGAATATGTGAGTTAATTTTAGTTAGATTTGTTCATTTTGTATTCTCTGTGAATATCTACTGTAAAGGCGGTTACCAGTGAGAGACAGAAAGGCAGAGTGTGTTTACTGTGAAATGATTTACGACAACACTGATCAAATACGTACTCTCCTCTTAACCAAAAGCATTAATACAAAAAGAGAAATCTTCAAAATAAATTGGTGAATGTAAAATGTTGTAGCCATTTTACCAAACATATAATATGATACAAACGAATCAGACCCCAAAACATTCTCTTTAAAATATCCACATTCTTGGTTAGGAAATGCTACATTAAGTAAATTAACTGTTAAAGCATCAATAAATTACTGTATAATTAATCTCTGTTTATTTGTTGATCAGACTGAGTCACAGCCAAAGTGACCTTTGACCCCGTTTGCCTGATGAACACAAGCTGCTGTTTGTACACATGTGTGTATTAACCCTCCAGAGCAATGCCTAACATGCACTCTTTTTCATTTTTTGTACAAACTGAGATTTTCCAGTGTAAAATGTATAAAATAGAATTAAAGCTGAAACCTTTTTATAAATTGGACATAATATGATGAACTAACCCTTTTCTGGTGCATTCAGGGGCTTCTGTGTTCATCTTCAGCATGATATTGGCAGCTTTTCCATACATATATTTCATATGTTGGTGACTGAGCAATCACCATGTCGACCGAACAAATTCAAACCACTGAGAAAGACCATGAAATCTGGTTGAGGCTCCAGTAAAGGCTGATAAAGTAGACATTTGTCACCAAGGTCAAACGTAAAAATATAAGGTCAAATACAATACAAGTCCGTATGGAGTTTTAACATGTGTGTAATTTTACTTCTCTGTTTTCCAAGGAGTCACTTTAGTCATTTTTCAAATTTTCCAATGTACCTCCCTGGCTAATGTTTGAACCGGCGCTCCTCAGCTTCGAGTGAGACCACTGTGTAAAGCAGCCAGTCGTGCAGCGTGGTTGCTGCCGTGCCTCCGTGCAACCTGCCAACCTCTCACTCAGCTCCATGCCTCTGTTAGCGTGGCTTGTTAAACTCCCCGCAGCCGGATCCATTGCCTGTACAAAATCATGTCATGACACTTGCCACACATGACAGTTTGGTGCAGTTGGTCGGAGACGAGGTGAGTGGTGACGATAGGCATTCGGCTATGTGGGTTAATAAACAGTCTGTTGCTACCACTCTGGCATTCACTCTTAAATTATACAGTATGTTATATTTCACGTATACGGAAGCCAAAGATGCAGAGTTTCTTATTCCAGCTCTGGAACTCGACTGTAAATAGACTGTATGAACTGTTTGACTTGGCCAAAGAAGAAATTGTGCCCTGCTCTCTTCTATAGTCTGCACAACATTTTGATGATATGAACTCTGTCTTACTGTTTTACCATCCTGCTGTTAAATTGAATAATGTTTTCCTAAATGTTTGTATTTTATTGATTTATCAATGATCTATTTTGTTTTATTGCATTGCTGAGTATATGATCTGGCTTTTCTGAACTTTGAACCTTTTATGTGAAGCTCCATATATACATTTTATTATAATCATTATTAATATTTCAATTCAAACTGAAAAAGGTATTATATTTTTTGTAAAAGGTTTTGATTATCACAATGTATAACAGTGCAACCTCCGCGCAAATGTTACCTATCTCATTTATATGAATACTTTTAATTCTGCACGTGTGGTTATAATACAGGCTGTGTATACTGAGCATCCACTGGCTCTTGTGCCCTTGAACTTGACCTTGCTGAAAATTTAACAAGATGAGTTCTGCTGTGTGTATGTCTGTGTAGGGTGGTATTTTTTTTTCCAGTCAAAATTAAGAGTAAAATCTTCCTCATCTTAAAGAGCAATAGGCCTACTGGCTCCAAGTTGTTATGAACACAGACATTATTTTATTCACTGGTTAGTTGTTATTGTTTTATTCTTATTCAGTGGGTCCCCAAAATACAAAGATTTTTAAACTTCATCACGTTGATAGAAAAGAACAGGTGACTCATCTGATCACTTCCTGTGTGCATACTGTAACCAAGCTGTAACTCTGACTGAAGGAGTCTCCAGTTCAGTCTGCTGGGCACCGATTGAGGAATATTTATGTTAGTCCTGCTGCACAGAATCATCAGGAATAAAGTCCAACAGTGACGATGTGCAGTAATTAATGTTGAACTGGAGGAATGTGTCTGTTATTGATTGATTAAAATTTATTTGCTAACTATTATAGTCAACACAAATTCAACAAACGTAAATTAGACAAAAATGTAGGGCTTATTCTCAGTTTTTTAATTCATGACTACAGTCTACTGAATATGTTGACAGTATTATGTTAACTTCATTAGTCAAACAGCAACAGTATGAAACCTGAGGCAGCTGAAGCAGTAGTGTCTTCTCTTTTATTAATTTATTGCACTTGGAGTATAGGAGATGGATCGTGAGGGATCCATGTGATCCATGTGAGTGTCTCTAACATTTACCCTCTCTCTTGTTGAGGGTGTCGCACCTTGTTTTGCCCTATGGCAAATTATGATTTGTGAATATGGGCTATACAAATAAATATTAATTGATTGATCTATTCATTCACCTCGATAAGAATTTAGAACATGTCAGTAAGAATAAAAACATCTCGCTTTTTCCTAAGGACTTAAAACCATTTTACAGAGCGGATGAACGGACTGAAATATTAAAGGAAAAGAAAGAAAGAAACTCGGTCTTTTTTTGACTGCGACGTGCGTCGAGATGGAAATCCTGCAGGTAATGCGCAACAGAAACTGGCTACACAGCAAAATATAGACTTAACAACAGACTGCACATTATCCTCTACAATACTTGTAGGTTTGTTCAAGCGTATCTATTAATTATTCTACCGCTTTGGGGGGGGGGGGGGGGGGGGGGGGGGGGGGGGGGGTATGGCGCTGGGTCTAATTATCTCCTGGTAATTACGAGAAAGTATTTCTCCGACAGTAATGGTCCGAAGATGGAATCTTCAGTGATCTACACGTAGATAATGTGTTCAGTCTATAGACTATTGTTTCAGCATTAAGTGTGAACGGACGGACTCTCCCTGAACACATCCGCTGAATTTTAGTCTTGAATTTGAGTTTTTTTTTAATGTTAACGTTTGACGTGTAATTTAAAAAAAGTGTGATATTGAGCCTATATTGTTTATGTTGTAGCACAAGTAACCGATCTCATAGTGCTCTGTTTATATATTGTATTTACAACAGTCATATCCAACCCACACACATGCTTCACACTCGATAACACATACAGTATTTACCCAACTAACTAAATAGGTTTTCTTAATCTAAAAAGTTGCCGGAGGGTGTTTTATTTGTTTATTATGTGTAAAATTAACGTTATAACTGATTTAAGATATTATTGTTATTATTATTATTAATAATAACCAAAGAGGACACACAGAGGTCAGCTGCATAATGTGGATATAGTTGAGAAGAAATTCCAATAATTCCTTTGGTAAAATTCTATTGTTTCAGATATAGAATTATTTAATTTTATTGAATTAACATGAGACACATAAGAGCACTTCAACCATCAGAATATATTTAGTTATTTAGCTGTTGACTGACCCACTCATCACCACAGCCTACATGTCCTTCTATCTCTCTCTCTCAATCAAGTGTGCATTCTGTGTAACATTTCAAAATGCTAAAATTAAAAACCTGTCATGTTTCCAGATTTCCTGCTTTACAGTTCAAATGATCAATCTGATCCACCCCTTTTGCTGGAGAACAGACAGAAGGACAGTCCTTCCTATCAGGCCAGTTTGTGAGGCTCCACTGATCTTACTTCAAATAGAGGAGCTGCTGTTGTCGAGCAGTGAGCTTCCAGTGTAAAGGCACAGAAATTGCACTTCATAGGTAGTTTTTCCTCTTTTCTCTCTCCCTCCTCCCGTGTGTTTGTTTCTTTCACCTTGATGTGTGAAGTGGGTGTGCTTGGTGTGTCCTCCGGTGTGTTTGTGTGGTCCGTCCTCTCCCCAGGTCTTCAAGATGGAGAGGAGGTCATGTCTCAGGTCTGCTCTGTTGACAGCACTCGGAAGTGAAATGACATCCTCCCACATCATACTCTTCATTAATGGTCACAGTCTGTAATGTTGTCTTCTAGAATTTCCATACTGTGAATATTCCATGTTGCTCTATTCTGTACATATATTTATCTGTAGTAAAGAAGTATCAGTTGTTTTTTGTTTTCCTTGTCCAAATCGACAGAGGGGTAATAAGTCCATTGAGGCATATTTTTTTATATTGTTGAACTATAATGTTTATATTGTTTTCCTTGCTGCAAAAACGACTGAACTGATTTGAATGAAACTTGGTGTAAGGATGACGTATGAGCCTAGAAAGTAATCATTATCTTTTGGAGCACATTCAATAGAGGGGGAGGATTTTAACATTGCAAGACCAGGTGTTTTTCATCATTATTCCTCAAGGAATAATGCAGAGATATTGACGAACAAAATCTGTAACATATAGATGACTGATATCTATGAGTCTATTTAATTTGGTGCAGCTTGTTGAATTTAAAGGGAGTGTTGAGCCTTGGCGGAGGTATGTGCTTTACAGACCATAGATCTGTGTGTTGTTGTGAACACCTCTGACTGGAGAATCTCCTGCTGTGTTCTTCACATGTGAAAGGCAAACTCTGGAGAGAGTCTGGACCCCATTGTGCAAACATTCTCCGGAGTTTGTGTCTGAAAACAGCTTAGGTCGGATGTTCACTCTCCTTGCGGCTCTGTTTTGGTTTCCTCTAAATTATTTAATTGTCTCTTTTAGCTTTCTCATCCACAGTATGTTCATCAGCTGTGTCTGCAGTTCTGTGTCTACAGTGTACTGAGGAGTCTTTGGCCCTGGCGGATGCATATGTGCTGTACTGAGTGACATTGTAGTTCAGGCCTGTGACAGAAGGTGTTTCTGTGTGAGGTTCTGTTCCCTAAGTGGCCAATAGGAGGGAGACTTGTACCTCTGTGTGCAGCTCAGGTGATTGTCCTGGCCTCAGAGAGAGAGAGAGAGAGAGAGAGAGAGAGAGAGAGAGAGAGAGAGAGAGACCTAGCTGTGTGGGTGAAACTAAAAACACAGTTACACTGTAAAAGCAGTTCAGTAACACTCAGTGAGAGCTATTCTGTTATGCTTATTGGTTTCCTCTTCCTGTGAACACTTCTCCAAACAAAAAGCATTTGCAGCCACTCTGTTGGATTCTGAAAATAAACACTGTCTCATTGACAAAAAACACCTAAAGTAAACGTCAGGTTATGACTTCATTCACTCACAATCAAAGAATATGGAAACTGACATACATGCTATAGTGTATGATAAGACAGTTATGAATATCTGAGGAGGAATCTTCATGATAAAAACAATACAAAGGCTAATTTTGTTTAACTTGTTAAATGGAAAGTTGTTTCACTGTTGAAACTCTGAAGCCTCATTCGAGACTCAGAGTTGACTGGAGCTTTCTTTTCTATTAATATAGGTATTGCTTTCCATCATGCACTATTACTGAATTAAAAAAAACAATTTAAAAGAAAATCTGCAGAAAGATCATCTTCTTGTTTTTGGTCATTGAGCACCTGGGTAAGAGCTAACAATGGCGACTTTGTGTGTAGGTGCTTCAGATATAAAGGAGCCTTCCCCACGGAGCCATGACACTGATGCTGAGGAATGAAGCACGAAGATGGGAGGTTGTAAAATTGTGGACTGTTACTTTAAGAAATACTGTGCAGCCTGGATTCAACAACAGGCTCATCTGGTGGAGACATGTTTGTTTCAGGTTGGTTGAGTAATGCACCTCTTACAGAGATGCATATGTCTCTGGGCACATGTTGTACTTTTGCCTCTCAACTGATATGTGACGAGTTTCGGTTACACGTTGCCTCTATTTCATTCATGTATAAGATATAAGCGC
This sequence comes from Verasper variegatus, assembly GCA_026259375.1. Lineage (NCBI taxonomy): Eukaryota > Metazoa > Chordata > Actinopteri > Pleuronectiformes > Pleuronectidae > Verasper > Verasper variegatus. The sequence continues at coordinate 3,205,880 of CM048054.1, forward strand.
TGCAACAGGGCCTGGTTTACGTGTTGCTTATGTTAATAAAGCCAAGAAACCCATTCACCTGTGGGACCAAGTGTCTGATTAACATCTTCGGCTAAGCTAACTCCACCATGAGACACAGACCCAAGCCGTTTTTTATTGAGTGAAGGGAGATTAAAGCAGATATCCAGAGTCGAGTGGGTTGACCTCATTATTGACCTTTGACCTCTTCCCTGTTTAGGTTCGATGTTCATAGACAGCTGATGTTTCCTCTTTTCCTTCATTTCGATGACTGTTCCACTGATGTAGTGTTCACATCTGCCGTCTCATGTGGTGTCTTGATGATGTCATACAAAACAGTGTTTGCCCCCTGTGGTAAAAACGGCTGGTGTCAGCAGAGATCTCTCTGAGGTGTTGAATGGTTTGTGGTGAGGTCTGTCAGTCCAGTTGTAAATCCTCTTTGTAAATGCTGAGGAACCATTTTAGACAATGGAGAAAATCAAATACATCACCTTTCAATAAGAAGTACACTAGTACATATGATTATTTCTTCAATGTGTCATGGAATACAGCTGCAGATTCGCTTTATTTCAGCAAAACAAGCTTTAAACACACATTATATCACCTCATAAGATTATGTGTAGACACAGAGTGATAACGTTTTTTAAATCCAATTTCTCTTCCTCCTTCTTCAGTTCGCCGACCAACACACCTGCATCACTGCCAGCCTCTGGTGAGCGGTGGAACAGACTGCACCACAGACCAAACCATTATTTCATGGTGGGGACGCCCGCAGACAAAATTAACACAATTATAAATGGCTATATCAAAGTTTATTCACTGAGCCGGTTCCTCACCAGAGTATCAGTCACTTCGTTCAGTTTGCTCCTGGTCTTTGTGGTCCTCTTCTGACAAGTGGACAAGTTTGATTGCATCTCTAAAATACCTGTTATCAGTCAAGTGTTGGTCCTTTGATCGGCGGTTCAATCCCCTGTCTTCTCCATTCCGCCAAAGTGTCCTTGGGCAAGATACTGAACCCCAAATTGCTCCTGACGGCTGTGATGTGGAGTGTGACACTATATTCTGAACTTGTGAACAAACAGTTGTATATTTACACACCCCGTGGTGTCAAAGCAACATCAATCTTTATTTGCATTCATGTCTCTGATTGTAAAGTCAGACATGCATTAAACTCCAGATAATCTCCTGACATTCTTTGGAGGGGCTGTATGTGACAACACAAATGTCTTAGTGAGTGAGGTGTCTGGTAAAAACTCTGCAGAATGTCAATGTGAGGTCATGTGAGAAAACACCAGGAGATCCTCCGCTGGGTTCACTGCAAAAGAGCGTTGATGACATTTCAAACATGCGACAGATGCAAAACAGAAAACAAAAAGAAAACAAATATCTCAGCATGAAAAAGTGGACCAATACACTTAGAAGACACAGAGGAAGATGTCCTGCATTCTGCACCACTCCTGACCTGAGTGGAGAACCACCTGCTTTGTTCTTAAGCCTGGACCCAATTGTGTGGACATTCTCCAGAGTTCATATCATTGAAAATGGCAAATCCTCTCTCTCCTCACAGCTCTGTTTTGGTCTCCACCAACTGACATATCTGGCTCTTTAGCTTTCTCATCTATCTTCACCAAGTAGTCTCTAACAGAGTGTGTCTGCTGTTTGAAGCTGAGTGTACAGTGGGTTTTTAGAGCAATTTCCCTGAAAACTGTTGACTACTGCTGTGATTGAGGAACTTGACTGAGCAAACAAGAGACACCACAATCCAGAGAGCTAAACAAGCAAACTACAGCAGTGATACTGATGATTTATACAATACATCAATCGTAATTTATCCAACAGTGGAAGCTTGCCAATAGAGGGTGCTGGGGCACTACACCTGTACGTTTCACTATTATTACTGTTATTATAACAATCAGTCTGACCCAACTCTCCTCTCTCCCCCTTTCCTTTGCTCTCAACCCGACCGGTGGAGAGAGATGGTGTGGTTCTGTTATAGAGTATTTTTCTCTTTTCCACTGTTTGAACTGGATAACTGCAGGAAAAAAGGTTTATGAAAGTCAATTTACATTATTTTGATCAGCAAGATAATCCTCACTAACTAACAGCACTTTTATGATTTCTGAAACCTAAATACAATCACCAGGAGTAAACAGATGATTTTAGGCTTCAAACAAACTATACACCACTGTTGCATGACTTGAACTTCCTCCAACAATCTCTGTACAACAATTTACCAACTTTTTAGCAACCACGTTTGTCAAGCTTGAAAATCGCAGGTGACTGATGATATGTTGTATAGAATAAAATGTGAAAATGTCTTGAGCTGTTCAAGCAACCAACAAAGACCCACTGACTTCACGAGGAGAGATTAAAAAGTACAAATGTTAGAGAAAAGAGAAAAGTTATTAGTGGAATTGAGGATTTATTCCTGCAGCGCTCTGATGACTGACTCTCTTCATAAATTGTAGCCTCAATGTGAAGTCACGCCTCTTCAATACAAGAGAAAGGAGGTTGTTGTCGGCAGCAGAGGGATGTGATATGTAAATTGAGACATATGCAGCAGGGTCCTGGTACAGTTGGATGTAATTTAGCAAAATGCTGAGAGAAAATGCAGTTAAGTCGCCATTAAAGAGAAAATTCAGTAAAAGCTAAGAGTCAAAGATTTTGGGTGAGTTGGACATCATGTTCATTCAGCTCAGGCCTTTTCATTTACGTAAATACGCTGTTATACCTTATTTAATCTGCTTGATTTTTGGTACGTGTATATTTTAGATTCTGGTAGTCCCCCCCTCTGAAGAAAAACGCACCATCCACCACTGCCAACATCTTGTAAAATGCTTCTTCGTGATAGTCCCACATTTTTTAAAGATAATGGGCTGTGTTGTCCCTGCGGTTGTTCAAAGCAGCAGCTGCTTTCACTGACTTTTAACACAAAGCCCAAAGATTTATTGGGCAAACAGTACATCACATCTGGCCAGCACTATAATCTGCAGCAGAGTCAGCTGAAACAGGAAAAATGAACAGCTGCACAACTCCACTGGTGCCTGCAATAAGAAGCACACTTTGCCAAGTGAGAAGGAGCAGATCTGTTAAATCCAGTGCGAAGACCATTCTCTCCGAGACGGCTTCAGAGAGGTCACCTCTCACATACTGATACTGCAGAGTGACACTGATGTGATTAGTACTAGAGGCATTTCCAGTCATCTGTGCTTTTCCTCTGTTAAGAGTGGATCAGTGAGGACAGATTAAGGTCTTAATCTCAGTAATCTCAGGGATAGCATGTAATTAATTGATTGTAATCCCATGATAGCTCCAGTCACAGGTTCACAGCAGGTGTCAGTACTATGCATCCAGGCTTTGAACCATCTACTGCCCCTCTGGTGTTAATGATCACCATCCTCTCAGATGCAGACTGGGCCTATATACTTAAATCATCTTTTTCTCTTTAGCCTTCCATTACACAGTTTGAATGTATAATATAGAGCGATCACATTATACATTTCAAGCAGTCAGCAGAAAACTATTCCTGGAGCTCCTAAAACTGACACTTTCGGAAACACAGCTCATCCCATTTTAGTTTGAAAAGTGTTGGGATGCGTTTTCAGCTTGAAGGGAAGAAACTAACAACTTCGAAAACAATTACAGAGACACCCACGCTAACTTCCTGATTGGGTCTTGTAAGCCACAACTCAGTGGTGATTGCACATGGACAACAAATAATAAAAACAATAAGTGCTGCTGACACTTAAACTCCTTTTAGACTTTCCCTGAACTCTGCAGTCCCTCTGTATTTTCTCCAGAGGAGATGCATGTGTAAACGCAGATGAGACATTGCAGTTTCTGTGGACTTTTTCTGCCTGGCGTCCCAGTATAAAGTCCGTAGAAATCCATGGGATCACCGGGAGCAAGTGTGGGGGTTGATGATGCTTCCAACACGCGACAGAAATATGAAAAAAAGAAAAACAAAATGGATATCTTTCGGTGAAAAAGCATTGACACACACATAGAGGACACCGACGAATATGTCTAGAGAGTTTGTGTGTGTCTGTGTTGTCAGGAAAATCACGTGATCTCCGCAGCGGAGTTTATCGTCTCTTCCTTTCTCTGTCTGATCGGAGGATTTGTTGCTGTTGTGAACGAGTCCCTGCAGAAAATCTCCCTCCAGTTGGACATCATGGCCACCTGCAAATAACTACACATGCTGATTTAGCTCAGAGAACCTCCCGCTGCTTTGTGCATTTGGGAAAGGCAAACTCTGTAGCCAATTCTCCGGGCTTTACCCACGGGTAATGTCTCAAAACGGCGTTTACTGTAAGTGACAGCTCCACCTTGTTTTTGGTCCAAGAAAAGAAATCGCTGCTCTTATATTTCACCATTGCTATCCCTCATTTGTAGTGTAGCAATCAGTGAGCCGATCGCTCTGAATGGACAGCATGGGTTCACTAGCTCATACAGGACTGTTTTGTTGTATTCATGTTTTTACTTGGTTCTTGTCTGTGGGTTTAGGATAGTTTTAAGTTTTGTTTATGTTTACTGATAAATGCACTCACCATGACTGTGGGGGTGAGGTGTCTATGACGCGGTCCAGTCACTGTTGATGTTCAAGGTGTTCTCACAGTTGTACATTAAATCAGGTCTCAATCTAATATGTTGTGGGTGTTAAAAAAGACATTTCATTGAATCAAATCATTTGTAAACACACAACTTGCCTTCATAGTATTCTACTTAGCAACCATGTGCAGAGTAGGAATCTGTTCACAGTTTACACCGAAATATGTAAGACCAGTGGTCATGAATAGTTTGAGTTTGATACCAACCAGTGGAGATAAATAGGCTATAAAAAATATAATATCTCACAAAATGTTAAACTATTCCTTCAACAAACTGCTACAGAGAGAGTAGGCCTTTGTACAACACAATATAAACAACCAATTGTATGGGTTTTTTTTTGGTATCTTTATTGAAGTGCATATTTATGTTTTACAACAAAATTTATTGATTTCACACTCAGATTTCCTGGGCTCCAGCTTTAGCTCTTCTCCCCACACCACTTCTGTTCAACATATAAGGCTTAAAAGAAATAGGGCAGCCTCTATTTCGTTTTCATAGTTGCTAGTTGCTAACTCTGTTTGCCACTCCATGTTGACCAGGGGTCTACTGGACTCCTGCCCCATGAAGGCATCTCGTTTTTGCTTCAAGTGCATGAAACCAGTTAAAGGAACTGCCAGTACGGGACTCTCAAAGAAGTACAGTTAACACATTCACATTGAGGGGCAGGACAATTTAATTTGTCAACACTACATCTGGCATTCTATTGGCTGGTGACTTTGGACAAAAGAATCAGAGATGCAGGAGAGAGAAGGGGAGAAATTCGAGAGCAGACATTTCACATGAAAACAGTGCGGCTAAAAGCAGGGGCTATTTGAGTGCATGGTTTTCAGTGAAAGCATTACAAGATCTAAACGTGAAATCAACAAGTCCTGCTCTACAGGTAAATAGCCCATAATTAAAACTAAATTCAAATTTAATTGAGGTGACCGCAAGACCAGTAAAAGGGGAGAATAAAGTGGTGGTAAAGCAACACCATGTCACAATAATGGGATGTTATCCATTTTGTCTAATGTAACATAACCAAAGTTATGTTACATTGCAAAACAAAGTTACACAATATAAAAACAGCTGCAATGTGTCTTATTTGACAACTTTCCAACTTGATATGTTTGGATCTTTTCTCCTCAACTGTACTTTGGAGCACAAACTTAGTGTCTCTGCTATTTTCATTGTGAAAGTCACCATAGCATGGTACATGTCACAAGTCTTTCACTGAGGGCACATTTTGATAAATTAAGGCTGTTGACAATTTAGGATGGTTGATAGAAAGTGGACACAAAAGTACTAAAGCAAAATCATGAACAGAGTCTGGGTTACTCAGTATGTGATTTCTGCAGTATGGATTCCCACAAGTGTGGATGCAATAATGCCAGAGTGTGGTTATAAAACAAACTCAATAGCCATATGTTTTACAGATACAACTGTGTACTTTGATCATTTGATCAAACTACCAATCCATTGGGATAACAGGGTTTGGCAGAGTGCGATGACAACCAATGGAAAGCATTATATTTTAAGTCCTGGTGGCTGAAATCAAAGGCAACAAGAAAAAATTGGTATGCACAGTCACAAATTAAGCTATATATTCTTCTTAGAAATATTTGCACAATAGGCGTCTGAATGAGACGTTATTCTTGCCTCTGCATTAAATGTGTTTCTTATAAGACCCACATCGGATCACACCCGCGGTTCACAGCGGGCGTGATCTGCTTCTCTGCAACATACAGGATGTGTAGCAAAGCACTTGCCACTGTAGTCAGTTAATTACCATCCTAACTTGTATTAATTTGGGGCGTAAGCCAATGGCTGCTAAAACAATAGAGCAAAAAAAACAGCTGGTGGGAATTTGATGTGGATGAAATCTGGATGATCACAGTCAATGAGAAACACAACGCTGTGTGTCTCTAACCGCCCCGAGGGAGGCAGCTTTCCACCTTTTGTTTAAACACAGGATATCCAGTTCAACATCAAATCCAAACAGAACTGTAAGAAAATTAAAGTCACTCTGTATTTTAATTAATTTTACAGAATTTGTGACCTGTCAGTGCCTGAGTAAAGTTAAATGAAAGTACTTTTATAAATTAAAGAAATGTCATATTGATATGATGGTCGCACAAGCTAAACAACAGCATTGTACATTGAAATCTGTTTACATGAAGGCTGCCTGATATGAACCTCTAGAGGCCATGTGATTTATGGATCACGGACACATAAACATTATAACAAAAAAAGTTGCATGACTAAACTTTTGGCTTCGGAGCTGGATGTTGTGTTGGTTGTGTCACAATTTATTTGACCTTTAATCCTTGAATCTAATTCTTACTGTTTTTGTAGTGGCCCCCTCCATGTCAGCTACCTCATGTATTGGCATCTGCTAATCTGTTGTGGTCTAATAGTTCCCTCAGAAGCAAATAAATGTCAAGTTACATCTTTGTCAGTTTTCGACAGGCAGTTCTCAAGTCCTCAAACTCATGTTCTTTTGTAGTGAGCATGCTGATGTTGGCTTTATTTTCAGAGCACCTCTGTGTCTACACAGACTAGACATGCCGCACGTGCCAAGGGTAGCAACGGTGGGCATGAACCAGTGGGTGGCTGTGGCTGAGGGGGGAAGAGCAGTCGTCCTCCAACCAGATGGTCTGCTGCTCGATTTCCAGCCCATGCCGAAGTGTCCTTGGGCAAGATGTTGAACACCGAATGCATTAATTGGAAGTTGCTTTGGATAAACGTGTCATCTAACTGACATGTGATGTCATGTAATGTGGTGATGGGACTGATCAATCAGCTGTGCAACACGAAACAGACTGAGCCGTCTATTTTGAACAGAAGATTGAGGCATGTGGTTTTTCTGAACCACTCTGATCAGAAGTATTTCAAGGCTTAAGGATATAGTCAATGTTTCAAATCAGGCTTCCTGTCAGGAGGAACGTCCTGGAGGCCAAAAAACGTGGATGAAAAGCTACTTGACAACAACCTCCTCCCAAAACACTGTTAAATCTGACTGCTAGAAGAAAATGTTGTTCTCACATATGGACATGATGTGAACACAGTTTGTACAGTTATGTCAGCTGGCTTGTCTCCATATATTGTATATGACAAAAGCTTTAGAACAGGCCTTGTGCAGCACTGTTACCCATGAGCTTAAAGAAATCTAAGAGCAAATGACCACAACCAGCGAGGGATGAAAGCTATTAATTCCACTGCGCTGAGGCATTACTGTTACAGGCCACCATCACAATAAAAATACACGAAACCTGAATTTTAGATGGAGATGTTAGCATATGTTGCACAAACCCAGCTTGGCTGTTTGACTTTTAACACATTCAGTATGTGGGTGTACTTGGGGACAACACACATATTTTCTGTAAGTTCTCAAACAGTATAGCAACATGTGCAACCCAGCTGCACGTGTTTAACACATGTCACATGTGCGATGTTCCTCAAATATGAACATGTTGAAAAAGAGAGTTTGATCAGCCACACAGAACAGGACATTTCATCCCTCCAAATGACAGCCTCCCAACCTTTATTCCCATGACCTCAACTGAGGTCAGAGTGTTTCTCTAACCACCAGTACTCATGTGAAAGCCATTTTCACTTTGGGTTTACCACAAGGAGAAGAAGAAAAACCAACTTTGCATTTATCAAAAGGACAGAAAGCCAGCTACTGGACTGGGAGTGAAGACACAGTCTCCAGAGTCCATGAGGGCGAGGCTGAGCTTTAAGCACAAGTCACCCCAAAACTAAAATCAGTTGGGACATGTCCTCTTTTGTTTTTTAATGAAGAACAGCTTTCCTTTTATTTAAGCCTCTTTTAGTCTCATCTTATTCCACACTGTCCAACATTATCAAAATATACTGATTCAGCTTGTGGAGTAAAATATTTGTACACATGGCCTCATGATTTATTGCTGCAGAATTCCATCAATTGGAAACATCCTGCATCGTCTTTTTACACATCATCCAAACTGATATATCTTTGGTAGCTTGTCCACACTTAAACGTATAGTTTTATAATATATCACTTATGATTGCGCCTGGTTTTCACACTATATTGTAGTTTTAGAGCCCCCTAAACCACGAGACTCTTTGTTGCTGTAATGACATTGTGAAGTCTCTTTGACCATCCCAAGGAGAAGAGCTTTTCAATATTCAAGAAGAGAAGTATTTAAGATGTGATGAGTCTCTAACAGTTCAGGAGATAAAGTGTAATGTGTGTGTGTGTTATATATATTTATACATATATATATTGGGTCCGTGGCATGCACATCACATTATATTAAAAGACTTATAGTGTAAAACAGTTTGAGTTGTTTATTACAACTAGAATAGTGTTATGAATGCAGTCCATACCTTCGGTGTATGCATTCCAGTTTGCTGCCATGTGATTTCAATGTGTACGTGTTGTATTAAGGTAAAACAAACAGAGATAAAATGCAGTTTAATATGACGATTGTTTTCACACATAAAACACATAATTGGAGGTATTGGAGGAAGTAAAACCACTGTCAATAACACTTCTGATACTACATGTCATCACTTCAGTACAATTTGTAGGTACTTTTTGTTGATTCATTTCATGCTAACTCATCCTTCTACTTCATTACAGGGAAATGTGCCACTGTTTACTCCATGACATAATGGATAACACTCTGATAATGATAAAATAATTGACAATATGGTAAATGTATAGGTTGAACTTGACTGAATCGCGGAGGGAAATTCATAAACCAGCATTGTAGAAAATTAGCCCCACCTTTACATGCTGCATCATTTAGGTAATCTGAAATGTTTATACTGTTTTATGAGTCATGCTAATACTTTTATACTTAAACTTTTGAACTTTTTTTGAACTATGAACTTTTGATGTTAATGCATGACCTAGACTTGCAACACAGTATAGTATTTATATACTTTACATTACTAAAAGATACCAGAACTTCTTCCAGAGCAAGTTAGTAAAGAAATTAATGTTTAGATCTTCAAAAATATGATTATTCTCTCCTGAAGTCAGCTCAGGAATTTACTCTGAAAGTGATTCTAGCTCCTGCATGGGTGTGATGTTTTATGTATACATAATGATTAATTTCCTCGCATGTGATACGTGACTCCACCCTACCTGGCGTCCGTCTGTCTGCCTGTCCTCGGCCTGTCCTCCTTATCATCAGCTGGCCGCTGGATCAACAATCACAACAGATTATAGCCATAATAAAAGCCCCAAAATCACAGGTTCAAGGGTCAGCAGCTCACAGGAGCGCGTCTTCATCCATACGCCGCTGTCATTAGAGCTCAGTTCATCTGACTCATCACAATTTCTTCCTTAACAGAATTTCTTAGTTCACGTTTTGTTTTGAAATGTTTAGTCGAGTATCTTATCTGATAGAAAGCACAAAATACAGGAAAAATCGGAATAAGAATATTGAATCGGTGACAGTCATAATAATATGTAGACTATAGCCATCACCAGACTGATGATTATTAAAACATGCCGCTGTGTCCAGAATATTATCCCAATGAATGCGTCCCCTCCACCGGGATCTAACTCCGCCAATTTGGAGCCATTAGACCTGTAATGATTCACTTCCAAACCTGCCAACATCAAACGGCGGAGGACAATGCGGGTCTGGCCGCTGTCTCTGCCTGCGCGTCTTTAATTCTTCCATAACAAAAGTACAAAGGCCGAGACGGAGACCAAAGGCTTCAGCCCTAAACACATTTAACACCTCTGTGGGCCGCGGCGCCGCGCCGGCCCGACGCGCACACCACGGCCCGTCTGGAGCGCACAGTGATAGGGGCAGGGAGAGGAGAGAGGAGCGGCCCCGCGGAGCGCACAGACAGACGCGGGGGAGTGGAGGGTGTGTGTGTGTGTGTGTGTGTGTGTGTGTGTGTGTGTGTGTGTGTGTGTGTGTGTGTGTGGGGGGGGGGGGGGGGGGGGGGCAGAAACACCTCATCACCTCATCTTCTCCCCGAGTGTGGGAACAGACCAGAAACAAGTGAAGGAGACAGGGTTTAGTCAGACTGAAGCTGGAGCTGTGTGGGCCTGTGGAGGGGACACGAGCCGAGAGGAACACCGGGGAGAACAAGGAGGGGATTTCCTTTCTTGTTTGTTTCATTTTTTTTTTTTACTCGTTGAAAAGAGAAACAACCTGATGTGTAAGTACATGAAATTGTTGAAAACCTTGTGATCGCTCAAAACTACTTATTTGACAAAGGGTCAACAATATAGTAACAGAAGTGAAGTGACACCACCTTTTCCAAATGCCCTAAACCCGCGACGAATACGTGAATATGATTGATGATAATGATACACTTTATTTTTGTAATGCTTTTAAAAAGTCATGGCAAGAGTCGGTGCTTCACAAAATAACATGTAAGTGCAAAGTTAGCAAATCACACAAAATTCAGTTCATACTCAGCAATGCAATGAAATAAAACACAACATTAAAGTTAAATTAATGATAAGCTATTAACAGTAGTTTTACTTCCTCTGTGTCCAAAGGAAAAAAAACATAATTATCACAGTTTTTCTTTTAAATGTAATTTTAATTTACATCTGACCAGATTATGACCTTCTATTCAACTCTTCCCGTTGTCAGTGGTTTGATGAAAGTGATAAAATACAAATATCCCCATAAATTGTTGTTATATTCCACTTTATAGGTGGTGTAAACGAAATCTATATTAATTTGTCCACGCACAAAAAAACACGCAAATAGTCCTAGTTATTACAACCCCGAACAGTTTATTATTAAAACAGACTTATTTTGGAATGTGGGAGGAGTAGAAATCTCCTGTCAACACAGATCACAGATACATTACAGAGCATGAATCCATTGGATTTACCCACGTTTTACAGCTGACCTCAAAAACACTGCGGCATTTTCTGAAACTTGTCACCAGTTCAGAATCAAGTTAATAGCTTTTCTCATAAAATAACATAAAAAGTCATGAAGTTACATGATGGCAGAACAATGTTGAATCCAAAGGAACAGCACAGATGAGAAGTGAATATGTGTAACAGATCCTATTTGACAACACGCTGTATTTCATAATACTAATCATAATATAATTCTCATTTCAGTGGCAGAGGGCAGACAGACGCCGTTGGCGGATGTTGCCGGGCGCGAGCAGCAGGAGCAGTGCCCGCGCGGCGTGCTGCTCGACCCGAGCCGGCGGCACCGGACCGCGTTCACTCGGGAGCAGCTGTCCCGGCTGGAGCAGGAGTACCGCCGGGAGAGCTACGTGTCCAGGCCCCGACGCTGCGAGCTGGCCACGGCTCTCAACTTACCGGAGACAACGATAAAGGTACGGATCACATAAGCGACCGTGCACTGGTCAGAGTGTGAGTTTAACCATTAAACCAACTCACTTACTGCTGACAACACAGATAATGTCTGGCCTTTCTGCTATGAATGTATTTCCCTTTTAGAAAGCCAGTGTGGCTGCATAATGCAAAGTTACATGATAATATGAAAACCTCACCGAGAACGATATTGTACAGTATAACTTCTTTTACCAATTTCTTTTGTTTTATGAAAGTTATGTTGTGGTTGTTTGAATTATGTTTTACATAAGTAACAACATACTTATTCTCATTGTGAGAATGAAGGCAAACTAAATGAAATCCTTGCATTGTCTATAAACATGTTGATATTGGGCATTTCCAGTTGGAGCTGGAACATGAATCATCTTTCAAAATCAGCCTGTTCATAACTAACACGGATGAAACAAGGGATTCATGAAAATGAAACAACATTTATATATTTCATAATAAATGAAAAGCAAGTGAATGTTCAAACCTTCACAAGTTACAGATGTTTTAAAGGGGAGCAGGAAGTATTAGTATAAGTATTAGTCTAGTATGAGTATTTTAAAGCACCGCTGGTGCTCAAAGTCAGGTGTGGGGACCTCCAGGGGCCGTTGAGGTTTTTGGTGGTTTAGTTTACATCAGCGAGCACAAGGCAGCATTACTAACCAGGCAAACAGGAAACTGTTATTTGTGTGGTTATCACAGCCACACTACACAGTTTAGGAAGAGGGTGTATTTAAATTGGTGGTCTCTGTGTCTGTCAGCCAAGGCTTTTTTTTTGTCCATCAAAGGTCAAGGTCACAGCATGGCATCAAAAGTTACCCTAATGCTAATTTTCCCTAACAGTCTTTGCTGGTTGCAACCAGTCATGGCCAAGTACCAATGTGGGAGCTGCTGCCCATTGATACTTGTCTTTGTGCTAAGATAAGATCAAAATCTGCAGATATGTGTTAATTTCTATTTTTGTATTCGTTATGAAAATGAATGTGAGCATAAGCATTAGTGCACCACATATTACACAGCATACAATATCCAAAAAGTAATCGACAGTGATTGTAACTGTAAGTAATAGATGAACAACAAATTCCAGCATTGGCGAGAAAGCTAACAAGCTTATAAGAAAGCAAATAATATTTTTATATCCATTATTGTAAATGTTGACCTGTTTTTGCAATATGGTTGATCCAGTTTGTGCAAATAGACACATCAGAAAGAAACTTGACAAAAATAAAGAAATTTTGCTTTAGGTGAAGTTTTATTCCCCTGAAATGAGGGGCCTACTTTTGAGCAGCACCTCTGGCTACAAAATTAAAAGTTTTACATGATACAAAATGTTTATTAGTGAGCAATCAATGTGTATTTTTGACATTTTATTACTTATGGACAAAGCTAAAAAATAATAACAAAACTAAGTAGGTCAAAGCAGAAAGCAAAACAAATCTGCACCTAAAGGACAACGCCCCTCTGACATTTCCCATGATTGTGCATTTTACCTCTCCACTCCTCTTATTTGTCGTTTCAATCAGCCCAGACGATTGAGCAGTGACAGGTTTAGCAGCATCTAACATTTGACACAGAGGCCCACTGACCCAACACTGCAGCTTTAATATGCAGTAAACGCACCCACCTTTCTGGCTGCTACTGGAGGGTCTTTTATGAAAGAGCAGGAATGCGAGGCGAGGTCTTGTAAATGCTGCCACCTGACGTTTTAGAAGTGCAGTCTTCCGGGAGATCGCATGAACTGGTAAAACAGTTGAGACTAGATAGACTAGATACACAGACAACTTGTCAGCCTCAGCTTTTAAGTGTTAAGAAGCTGGGAATGTCAGTGCTGCAACACTGGAAAACAGGTCGACTGAATGAAGTGTAATCTGCTGCAGAGTAAATGCAATTACATATACATTATACAATATATCGTATATAACATATCCCTATATCTGACACTATAAATGCCATCAGACAGAACTCCGAGGACACTCGGAGTTCGGTATTTTCTCTGGAGGAGGTGCATGTGATAATGCAAATGTCCGAGTGAGAGACGCTGACTTTGACCACCTCGCCTCCTGGTACAAAGTCCGCAGAAAGTCGTGAGAATCCGATGTGCTGATGATGCTTCAAACACGCGACAGATGCAAAAATGAAACAAACAAAAATATAACAAATATCTCAGGGGTAAAAAGCGGAGCCATACTCGTAGAAGACACAGACGAAGATGTCTTGAGAGTTTATGGCGATAAGAGCCAACACAGGCCATGTGTCCATTGCAGACCTTGATTAATGGTCATTGACAACAAACTGGAATTTGATATTAATGGACACCAACGTTTGTACTTTCTGAGGAAATTAAATGTTTTTAATGTAGAAAGAAAAATTATGTCCTCAAGTCCTTTATTCAATCAGTTCTTATTTTCTTTATTATTGTGTGGTATGGAAATGTTCTTATTAGTGAAAATAATGTTTAGTTTGTACAGTCTGGGCTACTGTAAAAAACATGGCAGCCTCTGTAGAGAGGATGCTTCCCGAATCATTTAGGAGCCAGGACAGCAAACAGGCCTTGTTGAGTGGCTAGTTGTCCCTCGCAGTGAGGGAGCAGCAATACGATTGGCCGATACAGAGTGGAGTTGTCAGGCTGGGGTGTACGGTTTAACCATGTCCTGGATGTAGATTGGGCCTGATCAGATCACAGCACAGTACGCAAGCACTAATGTCTTGAAGCCACCGGTAACCAGTGAAGGGAGCAGAGGAGCGGTGTAGAGTGAGAGAACTTAGGTAGTTTGAAGACCAGTGGAGCTGCTGCATTCTGGATGAGCTGCAGAGGTCTGATGGCACTAGCAGGCAGAGTAGCAGTAGTCTAGCCATGAGATGACACGCCCAATAGATCTCTTTCATCTAAAACTTACACACTAAACCTTTAAATGTATCATGAAGGTGCCTGGTAAGGTGATAGGTGTGTCACAGACCCCCCTGACAGCAATCTTTGATCCTCCGTAGGGCCAGGTCTATTGTGGAATGCAGGAACCACCCCCTCCACTGTGAGTTAAATACTCTTTGGGTCCCTGTGCAATAAATTTGCTGAACTTGCACATGTAATTTGCACAAAGTTTCTTTTTGAGTTTTTGACATTTCAGGGATTATTTGTATGTATCTATGCTGTTCTTCACACTTTGTGTGTGTGTGTCCTATGCACCTGACTGTGAGCCAAGTTTTCTGATGATAAAGTAACCTTGACCTTGAACTTTACACCGAGTATAAAATGTATTTCCTATACAGATTGTAACTCTACATGATTTTGACCTGATAACAGTAACACATAGTATTAACTGACCGCAGTGGTTTAAAACAGCTGTGTACGAAGGGATTTCCGCCCACATTGTTGTTGTATGTAGGTTAGAACACAAATACATTCACACTTGTGTTCAGTGTGGTTTCAGCATGTCACTGAAGTTGTTTGGCTGATTAGATCACAATCCTTCCTCAATTTGTCTTGGTTACACCTACTATATGTTTAATGTTTTGTGGTCAAGTGCCATCTGCCTGTGAACCAATCACACCAAAACATTTTTTTAATTACACATCTATTTACACGCCATTTGGGAGTGAGGACAATAATTAATCTGACAGAACTGGAGGTAACAAAACACCAAACCCTTCTCTGGTCGTGAAGTTCAATGCATTGTCCAACCATCCATCCTCCCTGACACTAACGATACACCACAGTCTACTATTTGAATACATAATGGCTGTCAACTTTTATGAGCAGAATATCTCAGAATGGAAGTGTGAAACTGTCTTCTACAGTACATCTCTCTCATCTATCACTGTATCCTTCCCCTCTCTTGTCCTTCATCTTTGAACCTTTCTAACCTGTCATTCACCTTCCTCCACATCTCCTTCTTTCATTCCTTCCCTCACTCCTTCACTGTGTCCTTCCCTCTCTACATGCAGGTGTGGTTCCAGAACAGGAGGATGAAGGATAAACGCCAGAGACACTCCTTGCCTTGGCCTCACCCCCTCGTTGACCCTCTGGGTGCCCTCTTGATGGGACGCTCCTCTCCTGCCACCACGTTACCGTACCCCTTCATCCCCCACCACCTGCCCCACCTGCCCCTCCACCACTACTCCCCGCTGGCTTTCTCCTCACCAGCATCCTCGGCTCACAGTTCCTACAGCACACCCATGAGGTCCCTGGATGCACTCCGCCTCTCCCAGTACCACAACAGGGCGAGGGGGCTGCCTCAGACGACAGCAGCCCTCTACCCCTCCGCCAGCATCGTGCACCATCCACCTTCATGTGCCTGCCCCCTTTGTCTGTACTGGGGACCAGAACAATTCCTTAAAGCCAGAGGGGAGGCACTGGGACTGAGCCAGCCCCGTAGTACCAAGGCCAACATGGAGCCTACTGGTTTGGAGCGGAGAGAGGAGATAATGTAAATCCAGAAACAAGGTCGTCAAACTACTGTCAAATAAGCTGCTGCAAAATGGCAGCACACTCACTGTGACTTTACTGAATGCTATCTACTGTACAGGGAGCAGCTTTCTAAGTTGTAACAGACCAAAGACTTCCATGCGCTCATATGTAGGTTTTATCAGGAAAACAAAATGACATGGCACTGGAAAATAGAGGTGAACCTTTATTAGATGACAAAATGAACAATGGAGATGAGTTCAGTTTGTCGGTGTGAAACACACTTCACTATTTTGCCAGAGCTAACAGGGCATTTTCTATTTATCTTGGACAACACAAAGATGCATTTAAATGGAATCTTTAGCACATGTTTGTCTCCACAGGTTAATACCACTGAACTGCATAAATTGGGTTTACATAAAATCACAAAACGTAGCTGTGCTCCTGATGGCCATTAAAACACAGGGGTTGAAAGTGACTTTTTAATATTAAGATATATATATATATATATATATATATATATATATATATATATATTATTCTTATCTCTGGAAGATGGAATATCTCGTTCAAAGCAATATTCAAGATGCAGAAGGTGGAGAATTATTTAAAAAAGGTGAACATGAAGCCAGTTGGAAGGATTCCATTGTGTCGTTACAGCGGTTTTCTGCTGCTCCCATTGATCCACTCCACTATTTTATTTCATTTGAGGATGGATGTCTGCTCTCAGCTTTGTGGACAGTTATTCTAACTTGTAACTTTTCACACCGTTACAACTAAACTGTTTTCAATTCAGTTACGACATAATAAGATCATTATTTTCTGCAATATATGTGCATGGCAGCGTCAGTACAATTAGGTTGTGGAACAAAAACAATGGTAAACGTTAGGCAACTAAAACACATGGCTAAGGAGGCGACGATCGTGGTTACGATTTTAAGCAGCAAATATGTTCAGCTCTTCAGCTGTTAGAAAATTTCAGCACTTTATTGTAAATCAAACACCTGCTAAGATTTTTTATTTTGTGTTTGTCACTTCACACTACGGGTATTGTTTATAGACTCTTGTGATATTTCAATCTTCAATCTCAATCCTCCACTGGCATGAAGACAATGCAACAAGTATCACATATATTTGTCCTTCTTGGGGGAGTTTAACCAAGAAAAAACAACACACAGGAGGATATCTTGAAGTGACTGTAAAAGCACAATTACACAGAGTGAAGCCTTTAATGTAGGCTCACTGTTCACTGTTTTCTCTGTGCTAACACGACAGACGACTGCTTTTATTTCATTTTATTTCACAACTGTAAGTTTTAAGTAGCATTCACTGACACACTGGGTTATGGCAGGGTAGAGATAGTAGAGTTCAAAGTTGTTTACATTTAGTGAAGATCACATAAAATTCCTTGTTCAGACAGAAAACTAGAGGCTAAGCACAGGGCTGCACATCGGTGTGTTTCTAGCAGGGTTTCAGTCATTATATCATTTTGTTGGTTAAATACATTCATTAAAAAGATAGATGGAATGCATTTTAAACAATCCTGTTAAAATACACTATGTTACATAAACCTACTACTAGTCTATGCATACATAGAGTAGTATAAATGTTCAATATATTGGGAATTGTGCTTACTTCTGAGAGGGAAAGGGGAAGAACCTCCCTTTCAATTTACACGTGTGTCATCACCTATTGTAAAATGATCCTGATATGTGACAGATATTTAACATTTTTAAAACTATTACCCTGTTAAAGCCCTATGAGACAAATTGTGATGTGTGAACATGGGCTATACGAATAAAATTTGATTGATTGATTACTTGAAAATAGTATTTATAATTATGCATTAATATGTCTGTGTACTGTTCTTTTTTAAAATTGTTGACATCAGACCAGTAACCCCCTGTTGAGTTACACAACCATACACCTTTGTCTCGGTTCACCACTCCTCGAGTTCGAGATACAAACACACAACCTGGATTGGTCAAGCTGCAAAGTAAAGACCATGCTACTGCTGCTGCATGAAGGAGCCAAGCTGCGGCTGCGGCTGCTGCTGCTGCTGCATGAAGGAACCAAGCTGCGGCTGCGGCTGCTGCTACTGCATGAAGGAACCAAGCTGCGGCTGCTGCTACTGCTACTGCATGAAGGAACCAAGCTGCGGCTGCGGCTGCTGCTACTGCATGAAGGAACCAAGCTGCGGCTGCTGCTACTGCTGCTGCATGAAGGAACCAAGCTGCGGCTGCGGCTGCTCCTGCTGCTGCATGAAGGAACCAAGCTGCGGCTGCGGCTGCTGCTGCATGAAGGAACCAAGCTGCGGCTGCGGCTGCTGCTGCTGCTGCTGCATGAAGGAACCAAGCTGCGGCTGCGGCTGCAGCTGCTCCTGCTGCTGCATGAAGGAACCAAGCTGCGGCTGCTGCTGCTGCTGCTGCTGCTGCATGAAGGAACCAAACGAGATCACTGTGTGTTTATTTTAAACCACAGTCATTCAGAATTTAGGATGCATTTCACATTTCACTAAATTGCTTCATTGGTGTGTGAGATGTGTATGATTACTTGACTCTGACTGTACATTGATGCTTTAAGGGGGTAATCAAAATAATTTTCAAGGTTTTATCTATGAAACTAAGCAAACACTATTTTGCAGAAGACTGTGATGGAATGAATACATTTACAGTACATAGACTGTCACTTTAAATATACAAATAAAACATGAAACTAGTTAGTTTGTCTTCACTATCTAATACAATCTATAAACAAAACAAATGTATATGATCAGGTGAAAAACACCAAAGGATTTCTTTATCTGACACCTCAAAACAAATTTAATAGTAAGATTTCCAAATGTGTAATAATCATGGGTCATACAATACATATTATATTGAGATATGTATAAAAAAAAACGTATTGGAACTCAAATTCTGTTAAATCCATGATAAACTACAAGGTGATACCTTCTATAAGAAGCTGCTGCTGCCGCGGCTGTTGCTTAGTTAGATTTCCAAATGTGTACAACATGTCCCATGTAAAGTTAAAATAATCATGAGTCATAAAATACATATTATATTAGGATATGTATAAAAACAACATATTGGAACTCAAATTCTGTTAAATCCATGAACTACAAGGTGATACCTTCCACAAGAAGAGGATTCAGACCACATTTACATCCACAAGATCTGGATTTACACTCCTAAATATCCGTTTTGTTTTCGGTCAAGACACATCACAGAAAATGTAAAAAAAAATTAATCAAAATGCCCTACTTCGGTAAACATGGTGTAAATGATACCGTTTCGAGTTGAATTTTAATTTTTCTGAGAACTAACCTTTTAGGCACCACATCTTTTTGTAAAAAAAGTTGCCTGCCTTATCCGGTTCTGTACCAAAGTCAGATCTCAACCATGTCCTCAGATTCGTGCTGCAGCTGAAGGCTCTGGGGTCTTTGTCTGTGGTTGTGAGAAGAGAATCCCAGAGCTGCTGAGCAGTGCTGAGCTGGGCTGTTGTATGGACTCCATATCAGGCCAGGGGTCCACAGCAACTACAGGAGCATCAGCCGGTTCGGATCAAGCTTTCATTACTGCAAAGTGGTCTCAGACATTAAAGAGTAGATGTAAGATGACACGGCGTCCTCCCTTCTTTCAGCTCCTGATAGTAAACTCTATCAATTCAATTCAGAGTCGAGCAGAGTAAAGGCCAAGGATGTGACTCTGCTCCACAGGATTGTATCTGCGGGACAGCTGAGCTCATTGGCACTGAGTCGTCCTTATGCAGGTTTTAAACCAAAATGTTGTTGATTTGCTTTATGGATAAACTGACAATCTTCACCAGTAGCCGATTACTAATTCCTCGACAACACATGGACAGACTTTCACCAAACGTGTTAATATTATTTGGGAGGGTATGTCCAGATGATTCACTTTGGAGGTGATCGGTCGGGGGTGGGGGTGCCGGGGATGACACCTCTGCAGCACAGAACTGTATGCTTGTTGTGTGAACGTGCGCAGCAGATGCTATCTACAGAGTTTATACTGAATCCTGTCTGCCTGCTAAAGATGGTAAAAACACTAAATCTCCCCTCATCCCCCTACAAGTCGCCGACTAAGCTTCACAAAACATTATTTTCTTTGGGTAGTTTATCCAATTCTCAAGTATCTTGTCTGAACCTACTTAGCTATCTGAGCTAGTAGGCAAGCACTGCACTATTTCAAGCTTTGA
The DNA here is from genome assembly GCA_026259375.1 of Verasper variegatus. Taxonomy (NCBI): domain Eukaryota; kingdom Metazoa; phylum Chordata; class Actinopteri; order Pleuronectiformes; family Pleuronectidae; genus Verasper; species Verasper variegatus. Next base: position 3,226,414 of record CM048054.1, read on the forward strand.
CCCAGATGAAAACAACAAAATTCTACTTAGTTAAAATTTCTCTATTTTTTATAGTATGGAATCCGTGTTGTTGAAATAGTTTTCAAACCTTCCTTGTGAACATAGTTTATCTGCACTACTGATGGACTTGTCTCTTTATATTGTGCTCCCTCTCTGCTCCACCTTTTCTCTTCTTCTGTCTTATGGTTTTGAGTTTTATTTAAATATTTGATATTTGGAAAGCAAATATATACAAAGCATAAACATTATAGACAATTGATGGCTGTATAAGCTGTTAATATTTTCACATTGTTATATCTAACTTCTTCTCTCGACAGATGTGGTTGCTGAACTGGAAAGTGAATGTAACAACCCTGGCACATTTGTACTAATACTGTGAACAATATTCAATGCTGTAAACACCATGTTTTATAAATTGCTGTTAATATGATTTATTTCAAAATTGGCCTTCACAAAAAATAATGTCTTGCAATAATGACTGGATGGACTTTTTTTTCTTGTTCCCATTCACTTAAATGTATGGCAACATACTGCAGTATATTGTATGTATGGTAAAACTGCACTTCAGTTAAAATCCGGTTACAGATACAACATTAAAAGTGCCCTTAAATGTCACTTTTCCAATAAATCGGCCATGTTTACTCCGTACAAAGACCATATTGGCCCTGGTATCCCTGATTAGTTGTAGTTCTCAGTGGTCTGATGGAGTTTCCCAATCAAAAGAGAAACTGCTGCTGAAGCTATAAAACTGAAGGAGGGATGGAAATCACCAGATCTCTGAGAGAGGGTGAAAATCAACAGATGAGCATGACTGAGTGTATTCATACAGATATGCCTTTTTTTAAATTTAGCCGTGTGTGAAAACACTGTGCACGTATGTATATATGCGTGCATTCATTTGTGTTTACGTGCACGTGCCTTCCTGTTTGCTCATGTCTTGTGGGTGATCCTTGGCCTCACAGAGTGGAACAGCCCCGTCTTATAAATGGTGCAGAGGCCGTAAAAAGGTTTTAGATAGAAAAATCAATCAGCCTGTTGGTTGGTGTTTCTTATAAAACAAGAAAGAAACATGGGTTGTTTGCACACTGCTCCTTCAACTCTACAACTCTAATATTTATTCTCTGCTTTTCACAAAACCTGATGTCCTGAATGTGATTTGCTCTGTAGCAACATGTGACCATCTCTTTCTGAGCTGACTACCACCACTCTCTGGGTCAGTAAGACCTCCAATGACTCAAAACCAAGTTAGAAAAGGTAAAAGACTTAACAACCTGGGCATGTGTCTCTTCTGTGATGAAAATCTTTATTTTAATAAACTAATTTAAAACTGATATCAAGCAAAAATGTCTGCAAAGACCCTTTAAAGTAATAGATTCTTGTATGTCAGAATATAGGGATCTGTGTGTGTAAAGTACATATCTGGTACTGTTTTGAGACCAAATGGTAAAAACAAATAGACAAGTAGATGCAGTATTTTGTGAATCTGAAAAGAAATGAACAAACCTTTTTATTTTATGGGGACACACACGGAGTGATGAAAAACGCAAAACTGAAACGAAAACTTTCGCTCTCTGTGCACCCAGTAAGATCACAAGCTTCAAGAATCAGACATAATTGCTCCAAAGTGAAAGTTTCTCACGAAGAATAACAGCGAGAATACTAAAATAATATTATAAAGGTTAAAATGGGAGAAATGGCTTGGGTGGTAAATGATGTGGTCTTTATCCTTTAATGCCACTAACACATTGTGTCTGGATTGAACGTTAGTAGTCTAAGGTTGGACTACAAGATATTTTTACTGTGCCATATTATAGAGTCAAACGTTCTTGCCTTGAAAAATCACAGTTTGCCATTTTTACTACATGTGTGACATCACCACTGACATCCATGGAGAGTTATGTGAACAAACATGGCGTCCAAACTGGTGTGTACAAAACTGTCCATCTTGTGTTTGGAAAAGCCTTTAAAACCTTTCTTGTGTTTCACAAATTCAGCTTGCAACACCAACATCAACCTTCTTTCACTTCATCTCTTCCAGCAGAGCACCATCAGCTGTGATCCTATTGGTCAACATCACAGAAATGCCATAACAAAACATGGAAGAGTAAAAAAATTATATTGTGTCAACTGACTGGGACATTTTTAGTTTTTATGTTTTAGTTTTTCCTTCACATTTTCTCAGTTTATGGCAAAACGAGTATTTCTAATGTATCTCCAAATAAATCTTACGTTTAATTTATAGAAACAGCTCCATTCCCTTAGGGTCATAGAGTGAATAATGCCACCAGATTTAAATATATTCAAACGTGAATCTTTTTTATTTGTTTGATTAATTTAGATTTTTTTTTCTTTTTTCATTTATTCAGTTTAATGTATCACTGTTGCAAAGTTTTGCCCCAGTATCATTTCTTTTATTGACACATGCATAATGAAATTTAAGTAAAGATTCTTTTAACATAAAATATTTTCCAAGAGTGTATCTTGGTGATATTTGGATAAAATAAATTAACCACTGCCCACACTGCTCTTAAATGGGAGGTCCAGCCATGGGTGTAAAAATGCACACACACACACACACACGCACAAACACACACACTAAATGGCACAACTCTCTTAGTCTCATTATCGAACAAAGGAAATGCCGTACTGTGCTCCTCAACATCAGTGGACTAGGATGCTGTTAGGCCTTTACTTTATTTTATAGTCGTAACAATTAAGCCACAAAAACCGCATGACAACTCTGATGCCCATTTCAAAGATGGAGTTATGGTCGTAATAGTTGAACAACAAAGAAGTAAGAATATGAACAATAAAACATTGTGTGTCCACCGTGAAGACTTTTACAATGCAGCTGTGCTTCATTGACAAATCAATATCAACTTAATCTAACCAAAGCTCGAACTGAAGCATATGATCTTCTCAAAGCTTTTGTGAGAAAATTGATTTCCTTTAGCAAAATGAACCCCAGATCCCGTTACAGTCCAGACAATACGGGCACGGGAGTTGTGCGGGGTGTGTGAGCACTGACAGCACTTTCCTGTCCCTCTGCTGATTCCAGGCCAGCAGGTGTGCCTTTAAACCCCCGGGACTCACCTGGGACAGGTGTTCACCTACACGTGTGTGCAAGCTGAAACTAGGAGCAGCTCTTCACATGCTGTGTAATAATGTAGGCCAATAAACAGAAGGGTTAATTACAGGTGAGTGTGTCTGAACAGAGCTTAGCACGGCGGGACACACAGAGGGTACTGCTTGGATAATAATGTGGTACAATCACTTAAAGCTATAAGTAGAGGAGGAAGACTGACTGGCCTGTCTGAACTGTCTCAGGTGGGAGGTAGAGAAGTAAGAGGTAAATAAAGGGGTTTTTATGTGTCATGATTCAATGTCTGGTGGCCTTATTGGAGGCTCTCAGTTGGCTATGTTTAAAAGAGCAGAATTAAGAACAGTTTGACAGTTTGGCAAATGCACATATTCACTTTAAGGGCGTTGGATGAGAATATCAATACCATGTCGGTTCAATGCATCCCAATGCATGAGCCCCACTTTTTATGCATCACGTGACGGCTGCTTGCTCATCTGCTGTGTCTCGCAGGTGTCTGTTGTTCCCACAGCAAGTATGTCTGCTGCGGAGCTGCTCCCTGAGGTTTCTGGTACGACTACTGTATCTCCTTGAATAAAGTAGCCTATGTAAACAACTAATAGTGATGATAAAGACCTTGTTAAAACAAAATAGAAAGGCTGGAGTCCTTCTACTCTGAAACAGGTAGAGGAAGTGTTAGTTAGTTTTTGACATCGTACAACAGATATAGACATTGAAACTGTGGTGAAAGATCATTTTCACTGTCTACTCTGCTGTGAACCGCAGGTCATACACTGAGAAAGTAGGCGAGACCCCGACTAGTTAGATTGGCAGCACAGCAGTGTGGCTGCTCTAACCTGATAACATGGGCGCCAAAATCCAAACCAAGACGCTCTGCGACAAACGCACGATGCTCATCCAGTGTGGCTTAAGCCAGTAGCCTGTTAGCACGATGACTTGGAACTGGGATAAACTGCTAGCCTTGCAAGAAAGCAGAAAAACTACGTTTGGCTAAATGCTGAGCTGCTTCTTTAACACAAGTAATCAAAAAGTTGAAATCACCTTCGTAGATACAATACATTGACATCAAAGGCAACATGTAATGTTCCTGTAAAACAGACTGAGTGCTGCCCTTGATCTCTATATAACAACAGGACGACCCATGATTGTCTTGCATTTCATTTCATATAATTAACAGACTGTTGGAAACAATCAGCCATGTAACATTTAACCTTGTGCGTGTTCATAGGTGAACATTTATTTGATGCATTAATTAGCTGGGATAGTAATTTTTCTTTTCATTTTAATGGGCCTGTTGGATGTGAAACCAGACCAGCCTCACAGACACAGACACAGACTTCAGGTTACTGATCCAAATCGGTCACAAGTAAAATACGCTTACCGACAAATACTGTGGGCTGTCTTACAACCAGATCTGACCCCCATGGCAACCATCAGTGACGAGTTGTACCAGGAGTATTTTTGAGGTGAGTCGTATTACACCACACCCTCCCTCTGTGTGTGTGGAGTTTAAGCCAAAGCGCTGCGAAACCTATAGTTCTCCTATAGTGTAATGTGGCCCAGGTTCAAAACTCTGTTGTACATTATATGATTTGTGGTATCTTCATGCCTTACGTCTGTTGCCTCCTCAGATTTGCTATCATAGTATTGCACAACAATTGCTTTATACCCTTGTCTTTATTGTCACCACGCTTCCACAGATACCTTAGAGCTGAGATTATAAAAATGTCTCCATCGTGACCTCCTCCCTTAAGCTGTTTTCAGACTTTTTTATTTAAAATAAGTTTACCTTTCACAAATGAAGAACTCAGCAGGAGCTTCTCCGCTCAGACATCAGACAACAGAACAATCTCTTGACCGTCCAGACGAGGGGTGGAGCAGCAGGAGCAGGAGGCAGGATGTATAAATTTGGCTGCAGAGATAATGTGTTTAGGTCATCTCAACATCCTCATCGTCAAAAAGTCAAATCTTATGGTCTTTCCAAGTTAACGTCATCGTTGATGTCTTATACGTGTACTGCACTGCAGGGCATTTGTGTTCTCCTTGTTGTTTTTAGTTTTGAAACGTCATCAGAACACCCACTCGCTTGTTGTGAATTTTCCGGAAAATCTCCTGTTATATTCTCACATGGGCACATTTGGACATTATCCAGAGGTTGTATTACGGGGCTGGCAGGAGAAACTCCGGAGAATGTCCAATGCAACTGACTTGGTTTGTGTTTGTGTCACATCCAGCCCTTTGCATGTCTGAAGGTCACTCAAGGTTTTTTCGCTGCACTCCACTCCTCCCATGTCTGCCTCTGACAGAAATAGTCCAACCAGACAGGTAAAAGGTCTTTTTAGGAATGGAATGACCGATGCTGCTGTATCAGCCACCAGTCCAGGATACACAAAGATAATCTGGTTAAACATCATGTTATAAATTCAGAAAACACTACAATGGTAATAAATGAATTGCTAAAAGGTTGCTATCCAAATTTTTTGAAAATCATCATTTTCACTTTTAAAGTTTCCAATTAGGAAAAAATACCCAATATTTAAAATTTCCAACTGACAAATTGCAGGGGCGTTGTGGTTTTAATTTTACAATGTTGCAAATGCAATTCAAGTCATTTAACCTCTGAGTAAGGTAAACTAAGCAATTTCTTTACAATGAAAATACAAAGAGAAATATATTCATAGAAAACTGCCAACTTGTATTTTGGATGCTTTATGGAGCCAGTGGTGTGTGGTCAACGCTCAATTACACACCAGCACCAACACTTTAACTGTGAGGAAATGTGTGGTTGACTTCATGAGAGGGCGAGAGAGCAAGTGTCTATGTGTGTATGAGCATATCAAACACACAAAAAGACAGAGAAGACCATCAGGAGCTCGTTCAGCCACACATTCATCCAGCCACGTGCCTCAAAGCGCTCAGGGGACTCTTTTGTGCCATCATCCATCAGACTGCACAGCGCCACAGCACCCGCTGTTTCACACTAAAATCCAAAATCCAAGAAAGACTGCAGTACAAACACAATATATACATTGCATATTACAGAGAATTTGGGTAAATTGCCCATTTACATAACTTAACATCTTTATATTGCATGTTTATAAAACAGCCTAATATTGCATATCTAATTTTTTATCTAATTTATTCTTAATCATATCTTATCTTACCCTATCTTATTTTATCTCATCTCATCTCATCTCATCTCATCTCATCTCATCTCATCTCATCTCATCTTACCTTATTCAAGATTCAAGATGCAAAAATCTTCCTTGTCATTATGCTTAGATATAATGGAATTATAGGAGGCTATTATCTCCAGTCAAGACATATATATAAAAGTGGAAAAATATGGGAAAATATAAGCATCTAAATAGAAACAGTAAAGTAACAGTAACAACAGTAATAGCAGCAAGAAAATTGGGCATTAACCTAAATATTTAATGTGTTTATAATACTCTCCCACTACGTGTGTCCATAATATGTGCACAGTAACCTGCAGCCTGATTTACAGATTGTGTGTCTTTGTTAGAGAAGGTAGAAAAGGTGTTAGAGACGGAAACCCCGAGGCCCCAGATCCTCATACAGCTGTTCCTCACACTGTGGGTTGTAACATATCTGTACTGCCATCTGTTGATGGCAAAGCTGTACTGCAGCCAGTAAACACAAAACGAGCAGGTGCACTCCAACTGCTGAGACAGGAATAACGCACTTCAGATGAAAATTAGCCCCTAGCCTAACCCTGACATGTTTTTATATATGTAATCAATATGCTCTCTCAACGTAAGATGGATAAATGAACAGAACTAATATACTTAATTAATAGTACCTCATAGTATATTCTTGTTTTGTTTAAAGTGTTCTCATCCTGTAATTCTATCCTCTGTGTTGTAAATACATTGTGGCCCCCATTATAATTAGAGGACCGGGAGTTTCTTTGCTCTGAGGCTCCTTCTGTTATCGTGCCGCTCAAACTGGCACGTTTGGTCAGAACGTCTTTGTAATCGCTTCACCCCCCCGATACATCTTTATCATCATCTCTTTATGTTAAATTGTAAAGATTTTGTCAAATGAACATTGCCCAGAGTGTTTAACTGGGGCAGCTGCTCAAAGGGATGTACTTTGAACTATTTTACCTGTAGTTGTAAGTCTACTGGGTCCTAACCTATAAAGGTCAAATCTGAAGGGTCATGACAAAATGAATGAGGGAAAAAATAAGAATAAGTTCTGTCACACAATTGTTGAATCAACACAGTTTTTAAAATGAAACCAACTGAGTGGAACGGCTCACAAATTATAAACATCTTGGACCATGGACCACAACTACACACAATTTTGTAATTGTGTGTCACATGTCAAAATGGTTGGAAACCTTTTATTCTGCCTTTAACATTGTGTATTGTGTTTTAATGTAAAATCTTAATTAAAAACATTATTATTTTTTATTCTGTATTTCAAGTATTTTTTGTGAAGTAGAAAGTACCTCAAAATTATACTCCTATCGTTGTCTGTCGCACCCAAAATATACAATGGACGATAGATTTATAACTTGTTTTAAAATATACTTTTAGAGTATATAATTAAAATTGAATATCTATTTGGGTTGCAGTAAAAGTATTGTGTATTCTCCCTATAAAATATTTTTAACATATTATAAAGCTTATTTTTCTTTAGAGGAAATGTTAACTTTTTCCTCTGCCCTGACTGATCAAACTGTGAGCTACAGTCATATAATGAAAGGTTACAGGTCTGACGCTTACAACTCATACCGCAGTACGTTCTCTTGTTGTGTTGTTTCTTTATTTCAAACACAAGTGCAGCAGTATTTTGGTGCTAATTGCCACGGCAGTGACGGTTAAGTTAAGCAAGGAACTGTTCTTTATTGTGGGACCAGATGCCTGTGATGGAGAAGGCTGCAAATCAAAAGCCACATGAAGGACCTGTAAACACACAAACACACACACTTATCTCACATAAAGCTCACACACAACCACAAGCAACAAATAGCACTTTTATTTTACCTAACAAAGCTGCACCAATGAATGAGTCAAGACAACAAGACCTAATGGAATTACAGATTAATGTATATATATATATATATATATATATATTATAGTGTGCGGCTGTCCCTTAGATTGATAAGAAAACAACATGTATGCTACACTCTTCTGTTTCTGTGCTCTCATTTCTGCTTCATGTTTTATGGTATCCAGCATTACGACAAATGTAAACTCAGTAAGTGATTGAAACAGGAAATGTCTCATGTCCAGAACAAAAATCAATACTGTAATGCAATGAGATGCATAATCATCAATTTGCTCTTGTATGAGGATTCAAGAACTCAGAACACAGTGAGGACAGTTAAGTGTAGAATATTTATTGTATTCAATAAATAGAATGTGTTTAAACGCTAAGTCTTAGTGGTTTTGTCTTTACTCTGGAAATAACCATTGCATGCTCAAGAATATTTTGATGAGATAAAATGATTGTTTGACAGCACAATTTTGTAGCAATCTTTTTTTTTTTAAACAGTTGTTGACATCGTCTACATTTACATGGAAACCAATATTCAGATATTAACCACATTAAGCCAATAGTCTGAATAAGACACTGTCATGTTAACCACATTTTCTGATTACCTTAACACAGATAAGATCATAATAAACAATAATCAAATGAAGACGTGGAGTATTCCGACCTTAGTCACATTATGGTGACATGTAGGCCTATATATGACATATTCGCATTTTATCGTCCTATTGGAGTTTTCACAGCATTTTATGACATTGATATGTGAGCTTTTCGGCACATTCTCTGGGTTTTAACAGATTGTTAAAATGAAAAGTTGTAGCTTTTACCAAATTAGAAAGAAAACACCCAAATGGTAATGGTATCGTATATATATAAATAATTCATGATGGGGTTTTAAAACGAGCAGAATAATGTCAGATGGTTTAGTGGATGTGAAAGATGTGAGTCATAATCAGACTCTGTAAAATGTAAACTGGAATATTAGTACCTCATGTACTCTCCATAATATAAATAACATTTTATGCTGAATAAGGTCATAGTCATAATATTAATACCAATGTGCATGTAACCCCTGATGCTGGTAAAGTGAACTATGTGGGGGAGTGAGATTAATTTGAACAAATTGACCCTGATCTGACGGGGTTACACCGATCTGAACAATCCACAAACCTTTTCCACAGCAGCCAGGTCTTCTGTTCCCTCTAACTGTTAATACAGGGGTTCACAATATGGCATTAGGTAAGATTTACCCTTACACAATATGATTGCGCAGTGGTAAAGATTTTAACGGATTGTCCTTATCATTATTACAATATTACAATAAACAGGTGCTGATGGTTCGAATGATCCCATCCACCTCATCCTCCTTCCTCTACTATACTGTCCTCACTGTATTTGTTCATCATTTACCTTATTTGTGTTAAACCAAATTGCTATTGTAATGTATTGTCACTGTTCCATGATTTCTTTCTTCTCAAAAAATATAATAATAATGGTAATGATAATGATAATAATTCACCCAAGAACCATATAATTTATATAAATAATAAATAAACACACAAATAATCAAGCATTACAATAATTTTGCAATAGAATGATCGTAGAAGTTTATTTTCTTGTAGATTATAATTACATATTATCAAATATTTTTTCGAATTTGACTAAGAAGGAACATTTTATTTGCATTTTAAATGCTGTGAGCAACACAAATCAAATTCCTGTCAAATTTGTGGAGTGATATCAGAGACTTTCTCAACACAGCAGGACAAATACAACCCAAACTGCCTGCATGTGTGACACTATGCTTTTCGTGATTAGAGTGAACCAGCCTTTTAATGCTGACCCTTTGTTTAACATATTTGATCAGGACTTACACCGCTGGCCATTTATTACCAGCCCCTTGTACTGTCAGTGTAAGAAAGTAGAGTTAATCTCACTCACTGTGTGTGGGTTAGAGACTCTGCTGCGATCGCATGGCTCCTCTATGAGTCTGGGATCACACAGACCCCAACTACAATTAAACTAATGTCTCCGTCCACCCCCACCCACCCACACCCACACCCACTGCAGCTTCCTCATAAACTGGGCTGGAGAGAACTCAATGCCAAACCAACCGGCCCGTATCATTCACATACTGGAACTGTGTGTGTGTGTGTGTGTGTGTGCAATGCTCTTTCTTCACTGTGGTAGGCTAGTAAAAGTAGGTGTGCACCACACAGAGCAGTAAAGAGATTGCCTGTAAAACTCCCTCACAGGCACCACACACACGCACATATGCACATACAGGGGCGAGATGTAAAAGCAGCACCAAACGAACACACGCACACACACATATCCAGTGGACAAACATAACATATCCCTGAACAAATGCACGCACAAACAGACACATGCAAGGAAAAATAGTGGCCTTGTGCAGTTTGTTGACAGTGTTGGAGATAAGCAGAAATAGTCACAGAGGAAGAGAAGGCATTTTAAAAGCAGACATTTTGATTTGCTTTACTGTGTCTGCAGTCACATGCAGAACCTTGACATCTGTGGGAGAATGCAAATTATTTAACCTGTCAAATCAAGCACATAAGCTGTTCAGTGCATCTGGAAGGTACACCTTGGGGACCTCAGTGCACCTTGGGGATTTATTGTCCTTGATGACTTGAATGACCTTCACCCGACGTCTTTATCTCTCCTTTCTCCACCGCCCACACTGAGTCTGGTTGTAGAGATTTATTTCTGTTAAAAGGAACGAGTTTTTCCCTCTCCACAGTGGCCAATACTTGCTCGTTGGGGGATCTGTTGGGTTTCTCTATAAAGCCATTTTCAGACATGACCTCCGGAGATTGTCAACACAATTTGGTCCAGAGTTTGCATTCTCAACATCACAGACATTTTCAAAGTGCTCAGGTGAGTGGTGGAGCAGCAGGCAGAGGCAGGATGTAACGTATACATTCTGAAAGCTCTCATCAAATCTTCGTTCTTTTACATTTTTTGCATCTGTAGCGTGTTGGAAATGCCATCAACACACCCACTCGCTCGAGGTGAATCCTTCTGCTGCGTCCTCACATGGACTCATTTGGACATTATTCAGAGGAAAAAACTCTGGGGCCACAGGAAAAACTCTAATCACTTGTTTGTTCTCACATACACTAGGACTGGATGAGGCACAGCCACCTGGAAAGAGCTTGGAGTAAAACTGCTGCTTCTTTACATCAAAAGGAGCCTCATGAGGTGTAACCTCGGAGCCCATCAGATATCGCCTGAGGATAAATTAGCCTCCTGGGGTAACAGCCTATTATTTTAGTCTTCCTGTGTAAACAGCAGATAACTTCCAAGACTCTTCCATTCACTGTACACTGTCCAACTGCCCAGTCCAACTAACAACATGAGACGCAAAAATGGAGAGGAAGTTGAAAGACATCTACAACAAGATTTATCCACAACTTGCAAATTTACCTTTATACTAATCTCAGCCTACATATCTACATATGAATTCAGCTAAATTAACAAGCAGATAAACTGATGCATTTCAGTCAATGTATTCCACCTCTTTTCACTGTTTAACTGTGGGCAGCCTGTTCAACTAGAAACTGAAATCTGGGCCTCAAATCTTGTCCCTACACATTCCGCATGATTCACATGCAGAATCTGTTTATAGAGATTTCATGAGGTGGTGTGCACATCCAATAAGGATGTCTCGAGGGTGCCTGCAAAGCAAGACGTATAAATATGTCCTCTCAGCATTACATTACAGCAGCATGTTTGACTTCCAGCATTCTGCCAACCCCTCCATCATGGTCAGCACAGGATTGCCAGATTCAATTCAAATCATGGACATCATTTTTCTGCATTTTAGCAACCTTTTATGACAGATACCCATGCACAGTTTATTTATCCTTCTACATAAACAAATCTTGTCACTCCATTTTGCTTTTTTTCTTATTAAGAGGATAGCACAGGCGAGTACAAAATATTTACTTTCTCCACAGTACTTATAGGGATTCAGTAGCGCCTTGCATCGCCAGACCAATTAACATTTCCAATTTGCTTTGATTTTCAAGGGACTGCGGACATTTAGGCAAAAACATGATGCAAATGACGTTGTTTCGAATTTGGGCCTATGGACACTTGGAGGTAGTTTGTTTAGTTCTTCTCCTTGTTATTGCAAATAAAACGTGTTTTTCTGAAAATGCACTTGATATCATACAGACATTTGTCTCGTCTACAGGAGTATATACATTGATCTCATAATATCGTAGCTTGTGGCAAGGCTACCTTGGATGATTTCAGTATTATGGCTAAAATCAAAATCTTTATTCAGAAAATGAATTAGATTTTTACTTCTGGAACCACACTGTTGAGCTCCATTAGCACAGGTAATCTGTCAGAGGTAATCTCTGTCCTAGCCTCTGGTGACATCAGAGACTAACAGCCATCCAACAAAGTGTTTATTTTAAGACATGCCTCTGGCCCCTACACACACACACACACACACACAGAGAGAGAGAGAGAGAGAGAGAGAGAGAGAGAGAGAGAGAGAGAGAGAGAGAGAGAGAGATAGATACAGTAAACAAACACAGTGTAGTTAGAAAACACACAAAGGGCTCACTTAAATTGTAGCAGCTCCCATAAAATAATACTGGATTTGGAGTAATCATGTCGAAAAATACAAATTTTGAGCATAGACCTTATGGAGTTGGGACATTTTTAGGAAGTGATGACATATTGGCTGGTCCTTACCTTTTCAAAGGCTTGTTTGAGGCTTGAGTCTTGGTTTTAAGGTTAGGGTTACAATTACAATTGTGTGTGTGTGTGTGTGTGTGTGTGTGTGTGTGTCCACATGAGCAAGGGCGTGTGCGTGTGTGTGTGTGTGTTAACCAGGATCATATGTCTCCAGTCTATTGATCCCACTGAGGTAGGTCCTCATTACTAGGCTATTGTGGTGTGGAATGCTGAGGAGTGTGTGTGTTTATATGTGTGTGTGTGTGTGTCTTCGTATCTGTGCATGTGTGTGTTTGAATGTTTGTAAAAGTAGTCATGTGTGTGCGTGCATGTCTGCCTTGCCCCTGCCTGCCAATAAATCCAGAGGCCACATTGGCACTCAGCACTAATGAAGATGGCAGTCTCTCTCTCTCTCTCTCTCTCTCTCTCTGTGAATAGCAAAGAGAGGGAGGATTCAATCCGTCTCAGAGTTTTCTTGTTAGCTGACATACATTCAAGTTTGATTTATCTTTCTGCAGTGACGTGCCCCCCCCCGCCCACCACCACCAAGTTATCGATCTCAAGGGGAGTGTCAGATATTAGTTCCAAATTGCTCTGACATCACTGTAATTTGATTGGTGCATAGTTTGTTACATCACTTCAACTCCAGAGGCCAGACATGAAGGTGGTCAGCCAGTAAACAACTCATGGACGCATCAAGGCTACATTCAGCTATACTGCTAAATTTTTATTTGAAAAAGCCATTTTCAAACTAATAAACTCTCTGTCCAAACAAGTGTTTTGGCTCTGTATCAGTTTTAATGCCTAATACGAGCACGCCTGAAAATGCATATCATGTGGATATTAACACAGTGAAATGCTGTTTGTAAAGATAAGTAAATAGTTGTAAGTTTTCCTTTGTGAAACCGAGTTTGTTTGTCTTCTTTCTGTTGTACCTCCTGTGCTCTGGTCCCAGGGAAGAGCTCCCGTGTTGTGCAGTGCTAGTAAAGAAAGGCTGGACCACCAACCAGGACACTGCCTCAAAGCCCCGGGACCCTCACTTTAGGTTCACTTGTGTCTGTTGAGTTGTTAATAATAATAATAATAATAATAATAATAATAATAATAATAATAATAATAATAATAATAATAATAATAATAAAATAAACATAACAATATAACCCAAGGTCACTAGGAAAAAATACAATAAATTAAAATAAACCAGTATAGCATTGTAGTAAAAAATATCCAAGGGTTAGATATCCAAATACACCAACTATACAGCAAACCTGGGGGAGGTAGAACTGGTTGCTTAGGGGTGTTCTCAGTGAAATATAATGTAGGCATGGGTATTTTAAGGGTGATACAAAATTTGTTCACTTATCCTTCCATATTCAAGTTATTGCACAGAGGCATGGGCCAACACATATAAAGCTATTTAAAAAAACAATTAGACCCTTGTATGTAGGCTTTTGCAGAAAAGAACACTCGGTAAACTTGAATATTTAGTTGATTTAAAAATGTTATTGGTTATTGGTTATCAAATGACGAGGATCGAAGTAGGATTTCAAAAATATATATGCACGCACAACATTAAAGCTGTGTGTGTTTCTGTTAAATGAGTGAAAGTGATTCTCTGGACAATAAGCTCAAATATGATTCAATTTAGAAAACCTATGACGAAAAAAGAATGAAACAGCATTGAGTAACATTTATGTAATGACGTTGCTATTGATTGATTAATAAATGATTTGTTACAGGATTTGTGAAAAGAAAATAAATCAAAAAACAGGATTGCCATCAGTGTCTATCTGTAATTATTTATATAAGTGTATTGTTTTGTTAAATAAATTGGTTTTGGATGACACTGAAATGTACAAAATAAACCAAAGTAATGCTCAGGATACACACTAAAATAAATATGTAACATAGTCTTCAAACATACACACACAAATACAGAAACAATAACAGAGGGTTTGGTTTGCATGATATTTTATTTCATTTTCATTCCCTGATTTCTGCAGGATCTCTTCAAGTGTACAGAATAAGTCTGTTACTGAAGGTGCCTTTGTTAAGGTGAGCATGAAGGCAATGAGGAGTGTGTAGTTCATCATTCTCATACAGTCAAATTCCACATCGAGGATGAAGTCACCCATCTTCTCAATGAAAGCATCAAACAGGGTGCTTATCAGTGCAATAGGGCAGTAAGAGAAAGAGAAACCAGTTTTCTGTTTTCTCGTTCATTTAAAATGTTTGTTATGCAGCCTCATGTCCTGTTGATTTTTTTCAAATAGATATAATATTTAAAAAATATAATTTGTGTCTAAAAAATAGTTAAATTAAACATTCATTCTACAAAAACCACAGTAAACTTTAGTACGTGTTGTGCTCTAGCGCCATCTGCTGGTACGGATTCTAAAAGAATGCGCTCCATCTGTCCCTCTCTGCATCTCCATAGAGAAATCTATCTTTTTTTACAAGATATAATGAATATTTATGTGCAGGTCCTTCTCTGATATTATCCAATCAGCCGACGGCATTGTAGGCATAAATCAGCTGACATCCTGCCTTCTCTGTGGCAGTAAACGTCCCTGAGCTATTTACATGTACATTTTTAACATTAGCTGACGTTTTCATCTGGAGAAAGCTGAAATGAGTGCACTGGCGGAGTGCAGTGCAGATACAGGTTGGACAATGTAAGAGTTGAGGAGGGGATACAGGGGTCAGAGGTCACAGTGCCTAATAATGGGTTGAATGGAGGGATGACGAAAGGGCTAAAGAGTGTGGGAGTCTATGAATGCCAATATTGAAGTGAAATTATTTGAGGTTTTAAAGCTTTATTTGTCAGATGCATGAGTAATGTGTCTAGTGAAATTCAATGTGGCAGGTTTCTAAGGTTGTGTTAAGAAAAACAGGGATTATAAAAAGGAAACCTATTCCAAATGAAATATTAGAAATACATGAAAACAATGAAAAGAATTATTGTAGACCCCCAACAGATGAGATGAGGAAAATAACATTTTAATGGGTCAATGGGTGTGTGTCTGTGTGTGTGTTTTAAATTCATGTCAGAAAGTGGTTAGGAGCACTAAGATATCTGAGCAACATCAGACTGTCTGAACACAGCATCCTTGAGCTGCTTATCTCAAGTCTTGTAGAGGAGTTTAAATCCACCAAAACAAGCCTGGGGATGAACCTCTCAGAGTCCTGAGACAAATCTCTATGTTGGACCATCACTGACAACAGGACAGAAATGGACACCAAAAGAAGCAACTCAACAGGCTAAAGCAGCTTGCCAACATGCTGACATTATGGACCATGTTCAACAGGGAAGAGGAGGTTTGGGCGTAGGTCAGAGTAAAACCCTGTGGAACAATTCCTTCAGAGAGGTGAAAATTGGTCATCCAGATAAATCAGGCGTCAGGAAGAGGCAGCAAGATGTTCAAAGGCTGTCACTCAAGCAAAACAGAGTCTTGAAGTTGAAATGGGAGAGCAGAGAGAAAAGAAAGACCAGCTGGAAGGACCTGTGGGGAATGGAAGCAAGCAGGATTAGCTTCCTGCTTAGGGAAACCTATGACGTCCTTCCCTCACCCAAAAACATACAACAGTGGCTAAACGAAGATCCATCCTGCCCACTATGCTCAACTCCAGCTACCCTCAGGCACATCCTCACTGGTGGCAAAATAAGTCATTCCCAGGGTAGGTGCACGAGGAGACCCAGTCAGGTACTCAAATGCCTTGCAGCAAAGAGAACGGCTACACTCTAAAAAGCACCACTTAATTAAATGCATGGCTGCAAAACAAAATGTATTGATTTAAATAAACTCTCTAAGTTGTAAACATTATTTTGTTGCGTTATGATGAAATAATATTGTTGATTGTTTGGATGCAACGCTAGTTTACCCTGAGACTCCAAAAGTGTTTTGTGGGCTCTAACACTTCACCACCCCTCCATCAGCAAAGTGGTGAGTAGACTGAATTGTTCGCTGAGCTACCCCTTTAAGTGGGCCAATTCGGTCATATAGCATGCCTTTTCAATTTGGTGATGAAATAAAAATAAATAAGCATCTGTTATCTTACCATGATAATATATTTTTTCTCATGTTTATTGATGCAATCTATTTAGGCCATTTGAATAATTGGGTATGTGTGTTTGTAAAAGCTTTCAAATAGAATAAATAATGTCTCTATTGATCAACTGAATTCACTAAGACTGACAGTGTAAAAGGTCTGCAGTAATCATCCAGTTCTTTAAATTGAACATGCTAACGTATCTTTTCATTTGCTTTCCAGTACACCGAAGAGTGTGAGGCAAGCCTTGATAGGCATGTGATGAAATTTGCCATCATCGATGATCATCAGTTAAGCCCTGGATCTCCCCACAAGACAGCAACCATCGTGTTTGAGGGAACCAAAGGAACTTAATCTATATTCTTTGTGTCTCGGAAACTGTTCCTTGATCTCAATGGACTGAAACCAATGCCAAAGTGCCAAATATCAAAACACTATTTTGATATGTTGAGTTGACGTTTACATTCACATATGTTCAGAGTTTTGTACATAACTGCAGGTGAAAATAAAAAAAAGTTAATTGAAAAACAATTTTGTGAATTAACATTGTGAATTAATTGATTTATTCAAAGCTACAAGAACAAATACTGTTAAAAAGCTAAAACTACTGAAGAAAATCTAATTGGAGCAAATAGAAATTTGAAATGGTTGTCAACTTAAAAACTTGTGTTCATAATTATTAAAAGTAAGAGAAAAAGACTTAAAAAATCCTTTCAATAATGTGGAAAAAGTAGTTGGAACAACTTAATTTGAAGCAGTATTCAACTTAAATGTTTGTGTTTATTGTAACATCTTAAGTGAGCAGAAATAAAAAATACCTTTCATTGCAGAGGAAAAGCTAATTGAACTAACTCAATGTTGGTTGTTGGTTGAAGGTCATTTCTGAATATGTTACCATGACTCAAAAAAGATGAACACAAACTGTTGCGTTGATTTTCTTTGTGGAGACAAGGCAATGCCTTGCCATCCAAAACATCAACGCAGTTCAAAGGACAAAATGTGTCCAAAAAGGGGAACAGGGGCAGAGAGGGCCTCCTCCACTGACCAGGAGTGGTCAGATGGAGAAAGCCTGACTGGGAGCTTTTGGTGGACGTCGGCCAGCAGCTTACAGTCCCATCACATATTGTCACTACCACCTTAAGACCAGACCTGACTCTGGTCCAACACCTTGCGAACCTTCTACAATTGACAGTAAAACGGGAGGATGCTGTTGATGAAGCGAATAAGAGGAAAAAGCTGCACTATGCAGACATGGCATTTGAGGCAGAGCAACTTGGCTGGAAAGCAATAGTTTGCCCTGTGGAGATGGGCTGCAGCGGTTTCATTACAACACCCACCATCAGGTTGCTCAAAGATCTGGGGATCCACGGACAAGTCCTGCGATAGACCGTAAAAGAAACATCTCGCGCTGCAGAACGCTGCGGCTGATGGCTCTGAATCAGGAGGAATGATCCCAACATGGCCCCAAGATGCCAGGGACATGCACACAGGTCCGATCAACCTGTGGTGGGCCTGCCTTGTCTTGTGATTAAAAGGCCGAAATATCTGATGATATGTTAATGATTTGTTATTATCCAATCAATAACAAATCAAGTAAATTGTGAACAAACATCAGCTCTGATTGGCTACACAGTCACTTTACTCCTCACCCAGGCTGCTATCGCTTCTTAAGGCAGATTTACAGCTCCGTCGTGGATACAGCAGAAATGTCCCTAACATCCGCTGGTGGTCACTTACATCCGATAATATTAACTGGGGGTAGGCATTAATTAGTGTGGTAGAACATACAAGGGATATTTAGTGTTTAGTTTAAAAAGGCGTAGAGGTAATGATGTCTGATCTACTGAGCGGGCCACATGGTTTTCATAGTAATGCCATACAAGCCAGTAGCCAGTCAGATTTACCTTTAGCCTCTGTGTACCATCAAGTTCGGTCCTGTATTGTAGATCACAAGGCCAAAACACTAAGGTGCACAGCTGAAGTTATGTCCCTATAACATGCACTGGTGGTCGCTAACACCTGCTAACATCTACTGGCAGTTGCCAACTTAAATTGTGCAGAAGACCTTCAAAAGTACAAGGGGTATTCACCATTTAGTACTATATTCTAAAAAAGAAAATCTGTAATATATCATACAATTGAATCAACAATTATCAAAAAACTGGATTTTTATATTATACATATATATATAATATATAATTTGCATAAGGAATACTGACAATTAAATAATTTATTGGTATATTCTTGTGTAGGCGGGACTTCCCGTAGACTAACCAATAGCTGCATAGGACACTGGATGTGCTTTGAAAGGTCGCCTCTAGTAAACTCGTCCTTCTCGGCAATACTGTCCAATAAAATTAATGAAAGTTCCATTGGTCCCGCCTTCACAAACCTTTCGGCCAGTCAAAAGCCTTGTGCCTTAGTAAAGCTCCATTCTATAGGCTGGAATGACGCGTGTGACGTGGCGATGGGACCAATTATGAACGAAGGAGGGTTCTCTCGGACCAATGGACGTTTAGGACGCAGAGGCTGAGCTTATAAATGACAAGGTGACAGTTTGTCTCAGCGTACATTCATTGACTGCCGCTGTGTGCGAGAGCAGCTAATCCCGGACCCTCCGAAAGCCCGAACTAACCGGTAATGTCTGCGTCCTTCAGCGGCTGCTCCTCTCTGTAACCTCCCTGGACCGCTTCATTAATGCATGCATGCGTGTGTGTGTGTGTGTGTGACGGTTAGACGCTTGCGTGTGAAGTGTCAGTACATGTTGGGAAGCTAGCTGTCTTTGCTAACGGTAGCTAGTAAGCTAGGTCGGCCATTCAATGACTTGGGTTCTTGGGAATGACTTTTTGATCTGAGCAGTGCGTGTGTTCTCCGTTTATCACCGAGGCAGCGAGGGGAGCATCGCTAACATGGGGAGTGAGCGTCGGGACAGCCCGGGGAGTGTCTTGTGCGAGCACCGGGTCGCACCGGGCTCAGCGCGGCCAGGCTCCGCTGACAGGCGGCTGAACGTAAAATGTCTGACACTACGGGCCTACCGTGCTCCGTGGGAGTCTACCGCTGCAAGGGCACTCCTGTCGGATACACGCGGGGGCGTCTCGCGCCTTGTCATTGCACTCCAACCCGGCGTGGGGTTATTCTAGCAGGGGGTGCACTGACCCTGCTTTCTAGGCCCCATTTGACCGTCTGCGGCTCTTCTTTTTTGACCTTCACGGCTGCTAGCTGGTTAGCTTAGCAACTTAGCTCAGCCCTCCTCTACGCTGACAGTCTGCCAGACAGTTGACAGATCAACCCAAGCTTACCCCCACTTTCTGTTTTGGATATAGTTAAAATCGTGTCTGTCCTTCCTCTACATTATGTTAATCGTCGAACTGCACATCTTGGAACAGGTGGGAGTTGCAAACGGACATGTCTTCCAGGTCGCAGCTAATGGCGTCTGAGTGTTGAAGCCATTCATTCAGCAGCATGTGTGGACGTTTAGCGGTTTAGTCTGGAGCTGATCCTCGCAGTAGGCGATGCAATTGGATTAGCTTCTTGACTGAACTGGTCACAAGCCTTTGACCAGTGATGCGCTTCTCCTTGGTGAACTTGTTGCTAGACATGTGCATACTTAAGATTACTGTCACCAGGGTGGTATATAATTCAAGATTTTGGAAGCATGACTTTATGCACCTGAAATCTATTTCCATGAGCATTTGTCACTTTGACCCTGAGCTGAATACAAGTTAACCTTGCAACCATGTACTGAAGCTGCAGCCCTCACTCTTTAAATCATCTGTTCAAGGCTGCACATGGATTTGAAAAGAAGCTGAAGTCATAACCTTGGGACATGGATTGATGTATTATACACATTCTGTTCATATTAAACCTTTATGAAGATTGGTAGACTTTTGTGTATGTTATACAAGCAAGTCTCATGACAACAAAATGTCATGCTTTCTTTTCTTTAGTCTATTTCCTTTCAATTTTAAAAGTGTCAGTTTTACTTAATGTGAACATGACTGACATTAATCAGGTCACTGAATCAACTGTTTCATCAGCTGTGTATGAAGACACTAACGTTGTGTTTCTTCTCTCCCCAGGTTCCAGCCATGTACGCCTGCGCCAAGTTTGTCACCTCACCTGCTGTGGTATGTCAGCTCTCCTACTTTGAACATCTTATGACATGTACAGCTGAGGATATGTTGAAAATTGTAGCTTTGAAACTTGGTTATAATATTCCTATGCCCAAGAGTAAGCATTAAACACGCATGTTAAAAAAACAACCCATTGAAACAAGAATCTTAGAATTTCAGTGTCATGACTCAAGGATGACACATAGATGCTTGGGGTGTCATCAACTTTTTGCCATCATTGACTTCAAGGACACACTTCTAACTTGAGAGAGTTGTTAGTGGGGGGGTGGCCACACTGGGTTGATGCTTGAAGACTGTTGCATAGTCTGTGGCATCTCCATGCCAGCTGACGCTGCAGCAAGATGGCCATCTCAGTCAGGGACAAGTTGTGGAGGACACAGTTCCAAATTTAAATCTGACTTGCTGATCACCAGAGGTCATATTTGCCATAATGTAGCGCCAGGGATGGGTTGAATGGATACACTGATTGTAGAAATACTGTTTTATCTTGCTAATTTTGATTTATCAAATGCAATTTGCCAACATGGATTTATAAAGACAAAGTAATAGAGCTGAGACAATAAGCTGTTGACTCAATAAACAAAAAGCTAATCTGCAACTGTATTGGTAAATCATTATTAATTCAAATTCTGTTTGGTTATTCTCAAATGTGAGGGATTTGCAGTTTACTTGATTAAAACTAAAATTAGATTTACACACATGCATTAGCAAATGAACTCTCTGTATCACTATTTTTACTTAATTTAATGTTTGTGATGATTGCAATACTAATGTGGCTAATAATTCTGCTGTCCTGCAGTAGGCATATAAATGTTTACTGCCAGATTTGAGAGCTTCTTGCACTCATTGAACTCTGTATAGCTGCTTTCAGACATGCACTTAACTCCACAGTTCCTCCATATTTCCTCTGGAGGAGGTATATATATATATGAGTGAGACGCCCTCCAGTCTCTGCGAACCTTCTCAGCCTGGCCTCCTAGTTTAAAGTCGCACAATCCCCCGTTGAAAAAGCAGTGTCATAGCTGGAGAAGACGCAGACGAATGTGTCAGGAGAGATTGTGGTGATAAGAGCCGACACGGGTGTCTGTGTGTTAAGTAGTTAATTCATCACTTCCTGCCTCTGGCTGCTCCACCTGTAGAGAACTGTGTGCATGTGTGAAGGGCAGACTCTAGCCAATTCTCAGGATTTTACCTACAGGTCATGTTTGAAAATGTCCTGTGATTCCCATTACTGCTACTCTCAGTTAATTTTGATAAGACATTAAAGCCCCTGTAGAGGCGTCAATTTTTGGAGAGTAGTTAAGGCCTCTTCTATTTTGATCTTTTCTGTAGAAAATCAATGAGACGATGCACAATTTCTCATTGTGTGTTGAGTTTTAATGTGTTCTTCTTTTTCTGTGTTGTCTGTAGCTGCGTGGAGGGTCCAGAGTCCTCGCCCGGCCAGTCTCAGTCTCCCTCTTCAACAGACCTGAAGCCTCAGTAGAGCAGCAGCAGGTTGTTTTTTGTTTTTTTTCACATCCTCCACTCAAATTAACTACTTTTATCTTTTTGTTTTGAATAAATCAAAGGCATAACTCTTTATTTTTGCACTGTTTTCTGTTTCTCAACACCATTAGACTCTTTGCTGATGTGTAGCAGAGGCAATTAATAACTACTTTCTCCTCTCCTCTCCCAGGCCTTGTTGCCACTCAGTCAATCTGTAGTCGCAACTCGCTCCTTCCAGACCAGCGCTGTTTCCCGAGACATCGACACTGCCGCCAAGTTCATTGGTGCTGGTGCTGCCACAGTGGGTGTGGCCGGCTCAGGAGCTGGAATTGGAACAGTGTTCGGCAGCCTCATCATTGGCTATGCCAGGTAACATTTTTACACATCAGCCATTTGGATGATTTGATCCACAGCACTTTGAGGTGTTTCTCTTGCTTTTGAGACTCTTCAAACTAGTTTGGATAATTACAGCTGTGACTTCATCTGCATCATCAGTCTACTTGTTAAAGTAATGGCAAATTAAGCACAATATTAAATGAAAGCTGTATGTAGGCCAGCAGGTGCTGGAAAGAATCAATTCTCTCAGATTAATAATAAGACAATATAATGATAACGGATATTAAACATGCATACTGAAGTTTAATCAGTATTTGTCCAAAACAAACTGCATTAAATCCAATCTTCTCATTTAAACTACATTGCCTGAAAGCATTGGCTTTATTCTGCACTGCAGCATACTACGTTATATCAAAACCTTCCTGATGGCAGCATTTGCTGACAGTACAGCTGCAACAAGGTCAGGTTTAGTGCTACATCCATGTTCGGCTGCTCTGAGGGGACAGGAGCATAAAGAAAGAATGCAATTACCTTTTGTAGCTGACAATTTAACAATATCTGTGAAAGGAATGGCCACAACAAACTGCTACCTAAACTTGAGTTGTCTGTAACATGATACCAACGTAAGAGCTCAATAGAATGGCCCCTGAGTTATGGATTATAACTCTTAAAGGGTGGGGGCGCTGTGATAGATGTTAGTTTTTTTTTTTTTCTTAAAACACATACATTTGTCAATGGGTCTGTTTATATCAAAACAATTTTTATATATGTTACCACTATTAAACATTCTGGTCAGTGCATGTAAACGCAGCGAGGCAAGTGAGGCCTTATGATAAACATTTGAGCACACTACATGCACGACACACAAGCCTTGTATCGACTGAGTTTCATGTTGGATTTAACGCAATTAATTTCTCAACTGGTCTTGTTGAAATCTGCAGTACTGTTGAACTGCACTGCATCATGTTGACAGGTGTTCTGTCTAATCTGTGTTCATTCAAATGAATGAAAGGCCAAACAACAGACACTCTGCAAAACAAACTGCAGGTTCCTAAATGAATCAACTCCTCCAAGGCTTCATCCACATGAACATTTTGGCTCTTATCAGTTTTAGTCCCCTTCCATACTAACGTGTGTAACACTCGCGTACACGGGAAGCATTTTATTGTTAGATGCAGAGAGAGCTAGGCTACAAACGAACAATGGCTCATCTCATACACATGAGGAACTCTGACAACCGGGTCAGTAACACTTGTAATTGTTAATCCATGTTGTGTTCTATGCTGGTTGCCGAGGCTGATACTGGTTTTCTCCTTGAAGGGGGTCATGGGATGGGAGCCTGACAAATCAGTGAAGGCTTTGTTGTTGTTGTTGTTGTAGTAGTAGCATGGATGAGTTTCAACAGAAACTGAATCTTCTCGCTGCATTTACACTGCTTTAGTTGTGGCTCTATTTTCCTGATAGCCTGACTGTATGTTTGACTCCTTTTGTGCTTTCCTCCACAGGAACCCCTCCCTGAAGCAGCAGCTCTTCTCCTATGCCATCCTGGGCTTTGCTCTGTCTGAGGCTATGGGTCTCTTCTGTCTGATGGTGGCATTCCTCATCCTGTTCGCCATGTAAATGTGGAAGCACACCCACACCTCTCTTCCCTTCACTTATACCTCCTTGCCCTCCTTCTGTCTCCTTTCCCCTCCCTGCTCCCTTCTCCCTCCCTCCCTTCCTTCCATCTGAAGAGGTGGGGCAGAGAGTTTCCAGAACGGGAACTCTGAACGAGCTGATGGGCCATTCCAATCAACAGGGGGAAAAACAATATTAATGATCTGAGGTTAACAAACCTCAAATCCTACATTTTTATGTTCCTACACTTATTTTTGTTTTTCTGAAGTTTTATGTAAGACCTCACTTCGGTTGAAAAAAATCTGTCCAGAATAAATGGTTGGGATAACTAAGCTATCTGTCGAGTTCTTTCTCTTATTTTTAACAAAGAATACTTGAAATTCATATGTAGCTTTTGGTCTTTTTCATGTGGTCATTTACCATGTAATGTCCATCTCTAATTTAAAGGTCCAGTGTTTAAGATTTGGGGATCTATTGACAGAAGTTTAATATGTAATAATCCTAGTGATGTTTTCACGTGTTTCATCTAAATTATACAAATTGTTTTATTGACCCTAGAATGGGCCCTTTATAGTTACATACTTTATATTCTCATTTGGAGTGGGTCCTCTCTGCGCACACTGCAATGTTTTGTTTTTTTTACAGTAGACCAAACTGGACAAATTTAACACCCTTTGAGTTATTGATAACTGAAGGCTACAACAGGTTCTTTCATGTTTGGAAGGGGAGGGTGAGGTGAGGGGTATTCAGCTGCAACATGCAACTTCACCACTAGATGTCACTAAAGTACTGGAACATCTTCCAGTGACAGCAAGTGGTCACGTTCCTGAGTGCTGTATAAAAAAAATAAAAAAAAATGTAGAGATTGTAAACTTGATTTTAGTTGCATTTAAACTTGCATTTAGTTAAGACTAAATATTTTAACTTGGTTCGAATGGTTGAGTTTTTTTTTTTTCTCCCAATTCCTAGATGTCTAAATTAGAAAAGAAAATTTAGAGTCCCATAAAATGGAAGGTGGCAAATCTTCCTTCTAATTGATCAAATATTTGTTTCCCTATTGGCTAATGGTATCCCTTCAGTTGAAGAATTAATCACTTATCAGAGCTGACCTATTGGCATAATGTAGTGACTCTAATGGAGGAAAATAAAATCTAAAATACTACAGGAAGCACATGACTATGTATGTGAATCTTAAAGTCTTATGTGGTATGTTAATAGTAAAAGTTTATAAAGCAAAAATTACAGTTTTGGTTCATACTATGGATGTATGATTGTCATATTCAGTAATTAAAGGCAACATCATTATTGATTTTCCTAAAAGTTATGACTATTAAACATGGCTGACAAAGTGGTGTAACTGTGGAGCCCTGGTTTTGACTTAAGATGAGTCAAAAATTGAATTACAATAAATGGTGTTTGTTAGATATTGGGCAATGTTGCCTCAGAGAAGGTTTCTGGTTTGAATCCTGATTTGGCTGGGGTCTTTCTGTGTGGAGTTTGCATGTTCTCCCTGTCTGTGCATGGTCTTTCTCCAGGTACTCTGGCTTCCTTCCACAGCTCAAAGACATGCAGATTGGCGTTATGTGAAATGTAGACTCTAAATTTACTAGCATGGAAAGTGAGCGTGAGAAGTTGTCTCTGTGTGTCGGCCCTGTGATTGACTGGTGACCTGTCCAGGGTGTATCCTGCCTCTCACCCACTGGGATTTGTTCCAGCTCCCACCATGACCCTCAAAAGTATGAGCGGTAGCCGATGGATGGATTGGTATGATCTGTGTGCATGGTGGGAATCCAAATAAGCTCTTTTCTCCTGTGGTGATTTTAATGCATCATGTGATCTGAACTGATGCACTCCAGTGAAACAAGGCCCTACCTAGCCAGACTGCACTGAGGAGAATTTGAATCAAAACTGAGTGGACCAGTAACATCCTCTAGATTGGAGGTTACAGAAACAGATACGCTTTATTTGTTTATTTTTCTTTAGTCATTTACCCCTCAGTATTATTTCTTGATTTGTTCAATATTATTTTGACTTGCCTGATGAGCTTTTCCTAAATCTCAGATTCACCACTGTACGGTATAGGTGTCACCCACAATATTGTCTCATCTGCAGGTGTGCAATAGACTTCACAATATTGCTGAGCTCGTGCGGGGCTTGCACAGAGAACTTTCATCCAACACTTTCACCGATCGCTACACTATGAAATGATTTCAGTCGATCTATATAACAATTTTTCACTAATAATTTGATTTAATCATTGACTATTTTACTTTGATAGTCACGTAGCACTTCCAACAGTCGACACAGCCAAAGGGGACCTTTGATTTGAAAGTTCGCACCGGATGTCGTGTGTATTACCATTGACAGTAGTTTGGTGAGAATCGGATCCTGAAGTTACGCTGTGTTTACGGACTTCAGAGGATGTGGTCGGTTTAAAACCCTTTATTCTGACACCACATCCCGGTAAACCGACAACAACCGGGCCCTGGAGTGGCTGACGAGGCGGAGCGAGGCAGACTGAGTCATTTCTCTGACCACCTCTTACTTTTTGGAGGCCTGGGGACAAATGCGGTTCAGCTAACGACAAGTAGCCACCATGTCGTGGGAAGAAATGCCGTGTTTTGTAGCCTCACCCCTGCCCCGGCAGACTGCTCTCTGATCCCATCTGACAAGAAAAGTAGCAGAGGTAACTCAGCTGTCAACTAAGCTAACGTTAGCTAACCATCAGCACTGTCTGGCTCTCAACGCCGTAGGTTGTGCTTTAGCCTGCTAGCTTCAGAGCCATGGCGGACAGCTTCGGAGAGAAGTCCAGTGGCGGTGCCCTTGGCTCAGGCGTCACCGGACATGGCAGCGGAGCCTCGCTGCTGCCGACTCTGGCCAACTCTCTTCCCGGGGGGGCCTCGGTAGTCACCGGTGATCACCCAAGCTCCAGCCCGGCCTTCCCCCCTCCCGCTGCGGTCGCGCACAGTGGCCTAACCACTGTAGTGGCACCCATGTCCGCTGTCACTGCTACCGCTGCCGGGTTCGGGACCACATTCAGCCCCGGTACCCTGCCACCGGTCGTGGCCATGTCTCCAACCGTACACACCTCCTTGCCTCTCCCCGGTATCGCGCTGGGTGTCGGCGGGGTGGCAGGAGCGGGCCTCCTGTCCCAAATCCACGCCACGCCCTGGGACCCGACCCTCAGTACGGACTGGGACAACGAGAAGGCTTCCCAGCAGTGCATCTTGAGGATAAAGAGGTAATAACCACAAGTGCAATGGTTTCGAAAACAAACATTTAGCAATTGTCAGGTGCGTATAGACGCCTGAAAACTCAACGATGCGAGTAAAAGCGAAAGTGAAAGCGTTCTATAAAGTTTCTGTGATCACGTACTTGAATCAATTAGCCTAATACAGTAATACACATGCAACATTAGCCTCGTATCAGGAAAACCTGCTGCTTTGATTTACGCTTACATTCAACATGTGTTATGTCAGATCTTAATTAAACAAGACTACAAAGTTATTAAAGGGTCAGTTCACCCAAATTACAAAGAGACATGTTTCACTTCCTCTTTGTAGTATCTACTCAGGTATCACAAGTTGTGTGGAAGTTAATCAGGAGAATCGTGTGGAAAGTTTGAACTAAGTGCGACTTCTTCAACTGAAGAACTAATCCCTATGAAAAACGTTGACAGCAAGTTGTTTGTGGGAAAGTATTTCTTATTACCAAAAGCTTCAGTGATGTATATATCTATATATCTGATCACTCTGCCATAGTGGGAACTTCATCCGTCTCCCTCACAGTCTCTCTTTGTATCTGCAGGGATATCATGTCAATCTACAAGGAACCTCCCCCAGGGATGTTTGTCGTCCCAGATCCTCAAGACATGACCAAGGTAACATGTCCTGTCTGACAGAGCATTCACAGTATGGCCCTGTTCAGACCTGGTATTAACATCCGTCCTCAGATATACGATCACAACTGATCAGCGTATCTGAGTTTGGTGTAGCAATGTGGTCTCACATCAGCAACCTACACTACCAAGACCTGAATTGTAAATAACTGATCTAAATAATTTTTTTTTGTATATTATAATAATAATAAACTTAATTAAGGGCCGCAGCTGTTGATCATCTTAGTTATTGAGTATTGCATGGATTATTACATTTTTGAGTAATGGTTAAAAACATTTAGTTTGCCTTATTAAACCCCTTAATCCTGAGTGGTATCTGTAACTCCGTTTTCAAAAGATCATGCTAAATATGAAGCAACATAGTCATGCTGCATTCGCGCGTAATGGTCAGAAGCTCTGCTAAATGCCCGTAACAACATTTTCACCCATATCAGGGAGTCACCATGTAAGTTTAGCCACTGATTCAATGTCATCAAATTGTGTTGTGCTGTCAGACACAACCAGAGCCACAGACGGTGTACGTGTCCTAATTCACATGTGTGGGAGATGTAACTGTAACAAGCAGGTAGGGCTGCGCAAATAATTTTCATCTAAACCAAACACAACTCATACCCTAAAGTAACTAAATCAGCATGTCAACAAAACACAAAAACTATACATATCCACAAAGCCAGTACTGAAGATCATGCTAGTAACTCAATTATTTCATATGACAGCCTACTCCACAGATTCCAAAGATATCATTATTATCTTTCTAGAACCAAAACTCACTGAACTGGCAGCTGAAAAAGAGCAAGAAACTATAAAGACATCCATAAATTATGTCTTACCATTGTTTTTTTTAAACGATAAGCTTCGTTTTAGACCATAACTGAATGAAACCTAAAGCATCTGCTCCGTGCAGAGAGTATTATAACCTGAGGACAGTTGACCAACACCGTACAATGAATTTGGTGCCAAAAGACTTTTAAAGGTTCTGGAAACTAGTCAGCATAGACTCAACACAGACACTCACATCTGTAAGAGAGAGAGAGAGAGACTGGTGCAGCTGCTCACATGAAGCACTGGTAACAAGGGGATTTATGAGTATTTAAAGGCAAAAAATAGAAGACAATTTAAAGGAAACATAATGCTGGGCCAGAGAGTGAGGGATTTATAGACATAATCTTAATGACACCCACTGGATTTCTAATTGTAAATATAATTTATGATTCAAAATCAGGGAGACACAACAAATTAAATATTGTTGAAAATAAAAATAAAACAAGCAGAATTGAAATGTGGAAATAACATCAAAGGCAGATACAAGTAGACAATATTGAGCCATTGAAATAATGAGAGTCAGAGTAAATGATTTTTAGACATAAGTGAACTCTTTTGCAGAATAAAGTAGAGACAGTTTTAGATGATTTACATGCATCTGCTCCGGTAAAACTATGAAGGTGCGTCCGTCGCTTTAAAAGCGGCGTTGTGGGACACCATTTTGTCCTCTCCTTTCATAAAGATTTGTCTTGCAATTATCAACACGCATATTTACATTTCTAAAAAACAAATCTCAGTTTTCTTTTACAGTGCACTCTGACATTAGCAAGAAGAAAAGTGAACCAGATGTGCTCACAGTGACCACACAGTGCACAATACAAAATAATAAAAAAGACTTGTAGTAGTGTCTTCTCTCATGTGAATGTGAATGACAGGAATGCATGAGAACGAGCTGTGGGCCAGATGCTAAGAACTAATGTTGTTCCAGCCTTCACAGACATGTGCAGCTTAAAGTTGACTAACTGAACACTGTATAGGCTGATATACTGTGCAACACTCACTACAGATTGACTTGACACTTGTTAGCCTAGCAGAATAATAAGCATACAATTCAGTGGTGTGGTGTCATATGAAGCAAGTCAAACAGTGCTTGACTCTCGGCTGAGGGTGAATATAGTGTTTAAGAATTATCCACCTGAGTCCAGTCTCAGATTTTATTGGTATTCTGCAGTACTGTGCACACGTGAAATATAAGACAATCCATTTTCCTTATACAGTGATCAGTCCTGACCTGTATGTCCGTTTTGGTTCAAGAGCTGAACTCGTAAAAACCTTATGGAATTTCTTTCATAAAACAATTATGTTCATCAAGTGGTCCTTTTTTATATTTTGGGTCTCTTCAAATGTTATTTTTTTTTACTGTATTTCCATGGCAACAGCTTTGATGTGGCCAAATTAAGGCCCAATCCCATTTCACCCCTTCTCCCTACCCCTTGTGTTCAAGTGTTTTTTGCTCCAAAAACAATCAGGACACCCTACCTCTATGCAACAACACACAAAACGGAGGAGCAGGGCTAAGGGGTAGGGAGAAGGGGAGAACGGGTGAAATAAGATTGAGCCAAACAGTAGGCTTTCGACTCAGAACGTTTCACTAATAATTAATTGAAAGCTACCACACAGCATTCTGTTTCCAGAGTATGGAGTTGAAGGGATTACCTTGTTATCACTAGCACTAAATTACCACTCAGTACTTTACACCTGGATGGGTTCTGGGGGGATTGGTCATCTTCTGTTAAATTTAAGTTTCAGGAAAATCATTTACAGTTATATAAATGGCCAACAGTGTCCTTGTCTCCTCATTTGCAGCCTGAATCAAAACCCTGCAGCAATAATAACCTTTTCTTCTGTATAAAAAAAATACAAAGATGAATTTCACAGAATTACTACATCTCCCTGTGTTTGTTGCCAGATGGAGTTTGCCCTATTGTCATGGAGACGGGTCAGCTGGCATACTGCCTGGCACATAACCAAGCATTTTCCATGACAATAGAACAAACTCCATCCTTATGCCAACAAAGACCAAGAATGGCATGTGAAAGCTCCATGAAAAAGGTTGTAAGTGAAGTGAACCGTTGATTGATAATGAAATCACACCCAAGTTTCACGTGTCCAGTTTTTTGAGGCCTTTATTTCATTTACATTAAATTCCTCATAGATTGCGTTGTTTGTTTGTTGAGCAGTGGAAGGGTGCTTTCCAGCATGTGTCACACTTTTACTGGCACAGTGGGGTTTTCCAGTTCAACTTGTGTTGAAACCAGACTGGAAATCCTCATTAAATAATGTGGTATTTTTAGGTCTGGAGATCACTGACTCTTGTCAATGTCCTTATTTGTACCCTTGTTTCTCTCAGAGTTGTATGTTGGATATTGTCAGTGTTTTTCTAGGTCAAATTTTCTGCCCCATGATCTCTTTGTCTCCAGCATCCCTCTCTGCCTATGTACATTTCTCATGGTCTATTATTCAACCCACCATCTCTTCTCCTAACATTCTTCCTAGCTTCTCTCCATTAAACCAACTTCTCGACCTAACTAACCTTACAATTTATTTTATTCCCTACAGATTCACGCACTTATCACAGGGCCATTTGACACTCCATATGAGGGCGGCTTCTTTCTCTTCCTGTTCCGCTGCCCACCTGACTACCCCATCCACCCACCCCGGGTCAAGCTCATCACCACGGGACACAACACAGTCCGCTTCAACCCCAACTTCTACCGCAATGGGCAAGGTTTG
Source organism: Verasper variegatus (assembly GCA_026259375.1). Taxonomy (NCBI): domain Eukaryota; kingdom Metazoa; phylum Chordata; class Actinopteri; order Pleuronectiformes; family Pleuronectidae; genus Verasper; species Verasper variegatus. The sequence goes on from CM048054.1 coordinate 3,258,326, forward strand.
CCTCAGCATCTTGGGGTAAGTCCTGGTCATTTCTTTCAAAGTCTGGATTCTTTTTTCTCACCAGGATCCATCAAGGATGGTCCATCATGATGAGAAGTAAGTTACTTCACTGAAACCTTTTATATAGTGCTGTAAGGTGTGTGTTTGTGTTTGTGTGTAGGACATGGACTGGCCCAGCATGGAGTCCAGCTCAGAGCATCTCATCTGTCCTCATCTCTATCCAGTCTCTGATGACAGAGAACCCCTATCACAACGAACCTGGCTTTGAACAGGTAGTGTGTGTGTGTGTGTGTGTGTGTGTGTGTGTGTGTGTGTGTGTGTGTGTGTGTGTGTGTGTGTGTGTGTGTGTGTGTGTGTGTGTGTGTGTGTGTGTGTGTGTGTGTGTGTGTGTGTGTGTGTGGCCTATGATAGAGTTAATGCACATTGTTTTAAAATGGGAGAGGGTTTAATTGATGAGTGGGAAATGTCTTTTATATATATATGTTTGTTTATTTGTTATTGATATATATATGTGTGTGTGTGTGTCTCAGGAGCACCACCCAGGAGACAGTAAGAACTACAACGAGTGTATCCGCCATGAAACCATGAGGGTGGCAGTGTGTGACATGCTGGAAGGCAAAGTCTCCTGTCCAAAAGCTCTGTGGTGAGACTTACACCCCCGAACAGACTTCATATAAATATCCATCCTGAGTGATCCGATCCCAAGTGAACAGCTCCAGGGAAAGATGTGAATGCACCCATGTGTCCTGGGCCACACTGATGGACCACCTAAATACTTTCATTGTTTTTTGGCCACTGCCACATTATCAACTTTTACATCCTGGCTCCTCTCTCTCCCTCCTACCACGACACACAGACACGTACTTTCAAACTGGCTAAAAAGAGCAAAAAGAGCAAGTGCTCACTGGAGACTCGTTAAGAAACAGTCTAATGCCAAGTGTGAACAAACGAACTTCGATTTGTGATCGGATCACTCAAGATACGATGTATCTTAACGTTAACAGGACCTAACATAAATGTCTGATTCATCCTTTTTTCCTTCTGCCTGTAATATGTTTTTATTTGTGTAATGGTTTTATTTCTTCTATATTTTTAACTATATTTCATTGTCACTCCTCTCTTCTTTGTGCTTATTAACTAAAGCTGCTTTCAGACATGCACTGAACTCCAGATATTCCCTTGAAATTATCTGGAGGGGCTGTATGTGACAACACAAAAATGTCTGAGTTAGTGGCTCTGGACAATATTGGGAGTTTCTCCTGTGAGCCTTCAAATAATAACTCTGGATAATGTCCGAGTGAGCCCGTGTAAAAATACAGAAGGATTATGTCTGTAGAATTTTCAGTGAGCGAGCTGGTGTGTTAACTTGCGATGGCCCAAAACTGGAAAAGAAACCCCAGAAAGATCACTTGTATCTCAGGATGTATAAGAGGTGCCATATACAGTATGCAGTTCATGAAGATTTCAGCTCACAAAAACAGAGATTCTAAGGGCTAACGTTGGTGTCAATGTGCTGGAAATACAAAACAGGATTTCCACTGTGGAATTTACAGTCATGTCCTGCCCTCTGAATGCTCTACCCTGACGCCACATGTTCCAGACATTTTCCTGTTGTTATGAGCCAGCCTCACTGGAGAAGCTCCTGTATTTTTTTATTTTAAACACATTTTCTAGAGTTCTTGCCTGGAAAAAAAATGAAATGGTGCATGCATGTGTGTTTTTAGGAGTGTGATGGAGAAGTCCTTCCTTGAATACTATGATTTCTATGAGGGAGTCTGCAAAGAGAGACTGCATCTACAGGGACAGAACATGCAGGTGACTACATTTGTTTCTTATCCACTTTCTTCTTATCTGCCTTTGCTCATTTTACACTTTTTAAATAAATGACAACTTATATCTCAAAAATGGACAAATAGTGTGGGAATTTATTTGATGCTATCAGCCATTAAATCCAAGCAGAAATGTTGGATGGATGTATATCACTGCTTTGACTGTGCTAAACCATTCTGAGTCAGTAACAGTTTGGTATTTATCTCAGTTTTGTCCTCACAGGCCGGTTAGTTTTAAGAATGAAAATGCAGACAGACACAAAAGCTGAATAGAAGACCATTGTCTTTTATTTTTGAAATATTTTACGATAGTGACTCTTTTGTTACAATGATTTCTTAAAAGATTACGGCACAATATTGAGATGTTTTTCCTTATTACAAAAGACCTGTATATTTCAATAGATGATAGTAAATGGAAAAAAAAACTGTGGCCAGATGTAAGCAGCTGTGGTTCAACATCTGCACCTGGTGTTTTTGTCTGTTCCACCTCTCTCTGTTGGCTTACTTCTCTGTCTCCTCTACCCAGGACCCATTTGGTGAGAAGCGTGGTCGTTTCAACTACCAGGGCCTGCTGGCTCGCCTCAGCACCACCCACAGGCAAATACGGGAGAAAAACCTGGCAGAGGGTGACCCCAACAATGATGACTCGGACTCAGACACCAGCTCCTCAGGGACAGACCCTGACAGCCAGGGCAGCACCCAGCCCTGACTCTCAGGACGGTTCTGGACTCAATGCCAGGCCGATAACTAAAGACAAAGGGACCTTCTTTTTTTTTTTTTTTTTATTTACAGTCGAGGAACAAAATCACAGAAGAGATCGCAACACCTATGTTTAAGGCAGCCCAGACAAAAGCATACTTCTTATATGCAATTCTTCAGCCTTGCTGCCGCGGTGGGCCTGTCGCCCTCCACCCTGGTGTCCCTGCTGGTCTTTGCCTCTGCGCCCGCCCTCCAGTGGCCAGCCTCGATGCACACCGGCACTGAACTAGCTTCCCACCCATTATGGTCAGAGGTCATACATTTTGTCTGAATGAGGCATCTAGTTGGGGGTAGAGCCTCCCTCCATTCCCTCCCCTCCACCTTTAGTTCTCTCTCACCTGCGTCATGTCACTAATGAGGCTCTGGTCCATCCCGGTGATGCCACTGCCATCCCACTTCCCCTTGATTGAGCAGACTCCACTCAAGCTATAGCTCCTCATTTCACCTCTGCGTTTCAACCACCCGTTTCCGCAGTAGATCAGACTGCTTGCTACTCCTTGACTGGAACCAAACAGAGTAGTATGCTGCAAGAAGCTGTCAACAGATGCTAAAGAGGTCTTCCTCAGCCGAAGCCTTCTGGCCGCCCACCTACACAGACCCTCCAACCTCAACCGCCGTCCTCATCATAGTCGGAGTGCCTGTTACTCAGTCCAGGCAGCTTTCACACATCTCCTGCCTACCCTAACACAAACACACGTCCCCTGGACAAACGTACTTCTGACCTCCATCACAATAATAGCGCTGCATGTTGGGCTGAAACACACATCTCGTCAGGAGTCTGAGCCCATCAAAAACTAAATGAATCAGTATGGTATTAAATGATTGTGGAAAATTTGTTTTCATGTCTCTAGCCCCATTCCTACCCTTGGTCAAGGAGTGCAAACCTGCCTCCACTCCACATGGATTTTATAGACTGTTGTTGTGTTATCGGGCTTTGCTCTTCAAAAGAGATGGGATTCATCCCAACAGGCAGGGTAGCTGAACGGCGTCAGCTAATATTCAGCATGCGGTCCAGTCCTCTCAATGTGCATGACTGTTTGAGATCACCAGCACACGTACCTGCTGAGGTCATTCGCTCTTAACAGCACATCACTCTCTATTCTACACTGCCATCTAAAATCATTAGCTCCCCCTCCCTGAATTGATTTCAGAGAAATGTGTCTTTGAAAGACACATTTCATTCAATGATCGAATTACTTGGGTGGTAATGTGTCTGCATGGGTTTTCTTTGTATACTCCAGCTTCCTCCCACAGTCCAAAGACATGCAGATTGGGCTTAGATTAATTAGAGACTCTAAATTGGCCATAGGTGAGATCGTGAATGGTTGTTTGTTTTGGGTCTGTGATACGCCTGCGACCTGTTCAGGGTGTATCCCGCCTCTCGCCCAATGTCAGCTAGGATCGGCTCCAGCTCCCCATGCGGACCTCAACGAATCAGCAGTATAGATGATGGATGGATGGATTTCAATACTTCCAATCATGTTATTTTTTGTACAACAAAACTCATCAGCTAATTTTCTCCCTCATGGTCTACCCACCTTCCAAAACCTAACGGCACTTTCATCTGTGAATTCTCAGACTAGCTGATGCTTTGTGAGTCATGTGCCTCGTCTCCTCTGGCCAGGGTGAAACCACACCTCACCTCTTCAGACTGGACTTCAGCTGCCGTCATTGGCAGGCCGCATTGAATCAGCACCTCTGGACTCTACATAACAATGATCCCTGTGTATTATGCAGTTCTGCTTAGCTTTCAGTTAATGACTCTGTTTAGCAGAAACAGAAGCTGTTAAAGAAATGTATTTTTCATTGAAATACATCTTCATAGTCTGTTTGCTGTTGTTTTCTCAGTGTCATGCTGAAACAGATGATAACTTTCTATATGTCGGTTTATTTGTAAAGGTAAATTGGAGGAACTAATGAAGGCGAGACGAGGGGACCTTTCTGTTTTTTACACTATGGGTAACTCAAGTTGCTCTGCTCTGTCTGAATAAGGCCTCAGTTGCATCTGTGCAAAGGTACACAGAATTATTACGCAAATGATTTTTGTTGAAGATAAACTCCCAACAAACAACAGCAGTGATTTCAGTAGCATTCTTTTCACCACTAGATATCAGACTCGACTCCAATCATGTCTAGTGTTACAGAATCTCGTATAACGGGGAAATAATGTTGTCAGCCTTTGATTATCCACATTTCACAGCTGACTTATTGTTTGGTCCATGCAACAACACTACAGGAAATCAAATGTTACTGTCAGGCAGCATTGCTTGCAGTCTTAACACAGCGGAGAGGTGTCCTCTCGGAAAACAGTGAGAATCAGATCTGGCAGAGTTTGTACGGCCTCCAGTGATGCTCATTTTTTACAGTCTATCTTAATTGAGTACTCACAGGTCCATTTGTACGTAATCATTCCAACTTATCATTAAACAGATCTCCCTCTTTTCTAACTCGACTGTTAAAGGTGGAAGAAAATCTAACAGCCACATTCCAGCTGAGCCGAAGCTAATGATGCTTCAGCCATCTCTGTCCCCCAAAAGCAATCGAGTGTCTTCATCCTGCTAATCAGTGGTACGTTTGTTCATCAGACTCTAATCTGATTCCACCATAAAAAGAATAACAGTTTTCCAAAATCCCTCTCCAAAATTCTTTTGAGGCCAAACTCCGCGTTCATCTTCAGCCTCTCAAACTCTTTTAAAGAAGCTCTTCAACATGAGACATATGGGTCAGATGCATGAACAACTGTTGTGCTTGTTGTAGCTTCTTCTCGTATTTCGTTGCCTCTCCAGTGTGGCTCTCTACATGCTTCATGTTGGTGAAGAGAAGCAGTCTCCCTCTGCTGTCAGTGTGTTTGTCAAACACAGGCTTCTGGCAGAGGTTGGTGAACATTCAAATTAGATTACTAATATAGGGCATTTCTGTTTCTTTCTCTTATAGTTTTCTAGAAAAATAATATGAGAAGCAGCTCCTAGCAGAATTATCTGACTGCCAAAGTGTGGATTGCATCAGACTTTCTGAAAAGAAGAGTCCATATTCCTGTTTGTGTTGTGTTGTGCTCGAAGCAGGGTTCTTCTGTGGCTCTAAAACAGTTGGATTACTTAGAAAAGTGATCATTTCCAGGTCTTGATTGTGTTGGTTATTGTACAGAAATTCTGAAAAAGTACAGAATAAAATGTTAAGTCCTGATACTTGTAATGAAAGTCAATCCTTTTGTCTGCCCACTGTCAATTTAAATGTTTTTCATAAGTAAATCCACCCTCCATAAAGTTTATTTCATGGCTCTTTTTGAAAATATGATACAGAATAGTCAGTATCTAACTAACAAGATACAATTATCATAGAAGCTGCAGCTGCTAATAAAATAACTTTGCCTTTTGTAAAAATTCAGGGTCATCAAATTTAAAATGTTGATTGTAAAACATTTCTTCTACCTGTTTTTTGGTCTCTACCAACTCCTCAAGGAAATATCCAGCTCTATTTATTCAACAGTTAGCTACTAACTTTCTTTACTGCAAGGCAGGGAGCACACACTATGTGCTCCAGGGCTTTGTCACTGGAAAGAGCTACCCATCCACTGCTGCTCAGAAAACTAAAACCAGGGAGATCCCAAGCACAGAAATGGCCTGGGAACCAGATTCGATCACATATTTTTCTGTTAAAATGCATCTTTGCACAGGTCAGGAGTTTTATACTTCTTTGTCTTGATTAATCCTGGGTGTGTGGACAGGAATCAATCAGATTGCTGTGCCTTCATGCGAGCTTGTACTTAAACAGAATCCTATAATAATGATGGACCTGCCAGGTAGAGAACAATTCTCTGCAGAGGAAATATTTCCATTTGTGCACAAGAAGATAATTTGTGTAACAAGCCAAAGTGTGAGTGTGGTGTGTACTTCCTTATATAGGTGCATGTGACTATCTTGATAATGTTCCCTTAAAATACCGAAACCGCTGACTTCAGACCAGGTTGTTGATCACAGTTGCTTTCTAGAATGACCGAGAGCATGTTCCTCCACCAAAGCCCAACAGTCCCCTTATTAAACCACATTAAAATTCATTAGACCCAGATTCTTATTTGGATCTGCATCAAATTGCTCACACTCATAAATATCAGTCTCTTAAACATGCCAGATTTTTGTATTCATTTGGATCCATGAAAAACTATATATATAATATTGAAAAACATTCTACCTCACAATAGTGAAAAAAATCCACGATATACCGCCTGATCTGCATCCACACCAAAAATGAATGTGTTCTTCCCTGACTCATACAACATCCTTCCAGCTAATCTGTGTTTATCTGTCCAGTAGTTTATGCATAATCCTAAATAAACCAACACAGTCAAAAACATAACCTCTTCCAGTGGTAAAAAGACATTGACCAGTTTTATGAAAGTACCGTCTTTACTGTATTTATGGGGTGTAAAAATGTATTTATTGACACATAAGGGAAACAGGAAGCAATGTTAAACTAGATCTTCTTGAGAAAATATTTTTTAAGTTAGAGAGGATACAAAACATTACACAAATAGATAAATGAGGTCTATTACCTGTAATTCTTGTGTTTTTGTTGCATTAGAATGAATGTGAATCTACATCAGGAGTGGAGTCCGCCATTTTGGTTCCCCTACATACAGTACTTGGGTTAGGTGAGGTGGTTGGTTGCAAGATACAATGTCACCGCTAAGGAATCTTACACAATCTTGAATATTTACAACATGATTTCTATTTAATAACATATTTTAAACTCCCTGTTCTTGTAGAGGTTTTGCTTGTCCTGTGGGATCTTGTCTGTGCGCAGGAGGTGACTCTCCCTCCTTCACTCCTTCTGACACAGAGACACTGTGGAGTCGAGCCTGATCACATGCTCAAACCCGAACGCAGGGTAGAGCGGTTCAGTGAATGTGCAGTTGAAGGTGTGGAGGTGAAGCAGTCTGTCAGAGGAGACTCTGTAGAAGGACACAGAGCCAGCAGACCAGTCCAAATACACTGCCACTTTCTCCAAAACAGAGCTAGGATCACATATGCATACATTTGCATGGATTTTGTTGTTAGTGAAGGCAGAGAAGCGGCCTCGAGAGCAGCACACGCTCCATGACTTGTCACTGAGACCGAGGCAGCAGTTGGATCCCATTCCTTTTCGTCTGATGCCTCTGTAAGTCACTCCGATGGACACCCACCCTTTCCTCTCCACCTCCCAGTAGCAGCGGCCAGTCAGAGCATTGGTGCACAGCAGCTGCTTCCAGTGGTGGAATCTCTCTGGGTGATCAGGATACGGCTGCTTCTCCCTCTTTAGTGTCACTGTCCTGTTGTCCTCAGACAGAGAGAGGTATGCGTTTGCCGTGTTTGGGTCCAGGGAGATTGCACATGCGTCTGAGAGAGTAAACAAGAAACTGTTCAGATGCAGGCAATGAGGCAGGAGGAACAAATCAGAACGAACATGTATTTAGCGTGCTGCATCCTGTCCTGCAAATTGATGACATTTTGTCTGCAGCACAAGAGACATGACTACAATAACAACTATAAGATGACACAGTGATGCTCCTCCACCCTGTTAGAGATCAAAGTGACAGCCCTACAGACTCGAGCTCTGTTTTCCCAGAGATTTCATGTAGTGAATCATTATCGAATAGACTTAATTAAAAAAGATCTTTACATTCATGAGTCAAATACACACTTACACTTCTTTAGTCCAGATTTCAACCAGTGCTCGCCAGTATGATCCACACTAGGTAAACAAACACAATGAGCAGACTTATCGTATTTTCTTTTTACAAGCAATATCATTTTTTTCCAGCCTTCGAGCAGCCTTTGCCTCCACAAACCTGAGCGTGTCCAGTCTCCACTGTGGGTCCTTCACTCCAGCAAAGAGCTGCGTCAGCCCTGAGTCTCCGGGGTGATTGTATCTCAGGTCCAGCTCTCTCAGATGGGATGGGTTCAAGCTCAGAGCGGAGGCCAGAGAAGCACAACCTTCCTCTGTGACCAGGCAGCCTGACAACCTACACACAAACATTGTGCTTAGAATTAAATCACACCTAAAGATTGAACGTGCATGTAAACAAATGAAAACATGAAGATCAGGATGAACAGGCTTCAACAATCATCAGTGATGATCACATCTGTTGTAGCTTCATGTCATACATTGATTCCAACATGCACAAACAGGCACAGATGCACACATACACAAGAGAGTCACAAATATATGTCAGGGACGACCACTAATAAATGAAAACAGAAAATTATACCAACACTATGTGCAATATTACATCCATTTTACTTATTCCTATTATCATTGTCATGAAGACTCTTTGCCACTTTAGTTAAGTAGTAGTTTTAATATCTCATGTAACATATGTTCTGTTATTTCTCCCAGGCACTGCTTCTGCATTTACTCTGAATACACGTTTTGATAAATAATTGGATTAATTAAGTCTATTTTATCTTATTTATCCCTTCAGGGTCGCAGGGGGGTGGAACCATTACACTGGGTGAGAGAGGTGCGGTCGCCAGTCCATCACAATGCTGACATACAGCGACTAACAATCCCCAGTTAATCTACGCTGCATGTCTTTGGACTGTGGGAAGGAGCTGAGCCCAAACAGACACAAGGAGAACATGCTAACCTGCCCAGGTCGACTGGCAGATTCAAACCCAGAACCTCCTTGCCTTGAGTCAACCATGCTAAGAATGGCACAAACAACCATGACGGTCCTAACCTCGGCCCACAAATATTTATAAATTGTAAAATGCAATTTAGATGAGAGAAATTTGTGAGGAAAGTTTGATTGAAAATTATAATTTATATGGAATATCCACATTATATGTATAGAAAGATGCATATAAAGCATTATAAAGCGTTAAAAGTCAAAGATAGGATTCCTGACCTGAGAGTTTCCAGTTTGCAGTGTGGACTCTCCAGTCCACCAGAGAGCAGCTTCACTCCTGAATCCTGCAGGTCGTTGTTACTCAGGTCCAGCTCTCTCAGACTGGAGGAGTGGGAGCCGAGGACTGAGGACAGAGCTGCACAGCTTCTCTCTGACAGGTTACATACATCCAACCTGAATCATTCATCATAAAAAAAATGAAAAATGAAAATGCTATATATTTATCCAGAAAGGCAGTTTAACGTATAACAAAGATAAAGATATGAAATGTAATGTCACTCATATTCTTACATCCTGAATGAATTATATATTTCCTGATGAAAATCGACACTTAATCCAAATCTGTCTGCTTCTGTCTGCTTCTGCAAAGCCACCTTCCACAATCAGATTTGTTGTCATGCTATAATTTTACCACACTGCCTCCGATTGTCATGACAGCCAAATGAGCTGGGCTGTGCTCACTGGAGTCATCCAAAATGTGTATGTCTTAGGTTAATGTGCTGATCATTAGGTTAATTGGACATGCAATTAGTCAAGCTGTTGGTCAGTTTGAATAATGTCATGTGCTGGACCACAAGGAAAATTGTAACTCGCAGTTACATTGATCTCAACCTGATCATTTCTATTTTACAGCAGCAGCTTATCAGTCCACCAGAGAGCAGCTTCACTCCTGAATCCTGCAGGTTGTTGTTACTCAGGTCCAGCTCTCTCAGACTGGAGGAGTGGGAGCTGAGGACCGAGGACAGAGGTGCACAGCTTCTCTCTGACAGGTTACAGCCACTCAGCCTGCAGACAAGTCACAAACAAGATTAGCTCACAAAAGTTTAACTTGACATCCCTCTGAGCTGACAAAGAAATACACACTTTGTCTATCATTTTCTATGTTAAGATGAAAAGCATCAGAGGGGCGACACATTCTGTGTGTGCACACTGTTTATATACCCCAATCAGCTATTTTCTTATTGTAATAATGCTGTTTTAAACCATATAATAATGAATAATTGGTTAATCTATATAATTATTGACTGTAAAAGTTAATGCAATACTGCATTATATGTATATTATATGTAATTTTCTGATTTCACTCTGACATCATGATGATGTCCTTCCTATAATAGCAGAAATCATTTCATAATCTATATAAGCTTTAGGTTTTTTCTATAGACTTACAGTTAACTGGAATTTTTTTTAAATTATTATTATTATCTTAATTTTCTGTCTTTCTGGTGACTTATTCATGTTGCTTATAATTTGACACCATATGATGGTGAATCATGTTCTGGTCAATATAATCTATTGTGTTGCTATTATTTGCAGGAATGTCTTGGAGAATCTGTTTTTTCAGACCATATTTGTTGGCGCTTGACCATTTCAGTCCATTTGTTGTTGAGTTATTTTGTTCAGACACACAAACACACACAAACAGACAGACAGACAGTTACCCTATGCTGGTGTGGGGTAACTAACTGTTTAGCTAATGCTGCAAAAGAGACTGAAGTTGTAAAAGTTGACATTCAAGTTGTTGTAAAATTGAAGTGAGCTGACCTGAGAGTTTCCAGTTTGCAGTGTGGACTCTCCAGTCCATCAGAGAGCAGCTTCACTCCTGAATCCTGCAGGTTATTGTTACTCAGGTTCAGCTCTCTCAGACGGGAGGACTGGGAGTTGAGGACTAAGGACAGAGCTGCACAGCTTCTCTCTGACAGGTTACAGCCACTCAGCCTGAAGAATAGTTTGTGAAAACATAACATAACCTCAACTGACAGAAGTAAGATGGCCAATAATGATTGTGTATAGAAATTACAGGTTAAAAAACAAATACAATTATTTTGAAAAATCACTCTCTATAATCAGAAATTGATTTAATTAAAATGTATATCATTACACCTACAAGAACACAACAGAGTTCCTGACCACTGGCAGCAGCCTCAGGAGACCTTCCTCTGAAGCAGTGTACTTCCTGAGGTCAAACTCATCTCTGTCTTCTTCTGAGGACTGAAGGATGAAGACCAGAGCTGACCACTGAGCAGGAGACAGATTTTTACTGGAGAGCCTTCCCGAGCTCAGGTACTGTTGGATCTCCTCCACTAAGGAACGGTCATGTAGTTCATTCAGACAGTGAAACAGGTTGATGCACCTCTCTGGAGATGGATTCTCTCCGATCTTTTCCTTAATGTACTGCACTGTTTCCTGATTGGCCTCTGAAGTACTTATTGAGTGTTTCAGCAGCTCTTGTAGGTTATTCTGATTGGCCTCCATGAAGAGACCCAGAAGGAAGCGGAGGAACAAGTCCAGGTGTCCATCTGGACTCTCTAAAGCTTTGTCAACTGCCATTTTTTGGATTGAGGCAATGGACGGTTTGCTAAAAAGCATCTGCATGTTTTGAAACTTAAGCTGTTGTTTCGCCATTACATTTTTCTTCCTGTTAATGAGTGACTGCACGACATAAACTGCCGCCAAAAACTCCTGAATACTCAGATGCACAAAGCTGAACATCTTATCCTCATCCTTGTCCTTCCTCCACCGCTGGTCTTTTTTAAAGATCTCTGTGAACACCCCAGAGTAAACTGAGGCTTTTTCAAAATCAATGCCGCTCTCTTTAAGATCTTTTTCATAAAAGATGAGGTTCCCCTTCTCCAGCTGGTGAAAAGCCAGTTTTGCAAGTGAATGTATGTGTGCAATGCTCTGCTCTGTGCCATACTTCTGCTTTGTCTGTCTGATCTGAAACATCAAGAACTCTGTGTACAACTCCGTCAGGGTCTTGGGCAGCTCTCCTCCCACGCTGGTTTTCAACAAGTCCTCCAGAACTGTAGCCGTGATCCAGCAGAAGACTGGAATGTGACACATGATGTGGAGGCTGCGGGATGCTTTGACGTGGGAGATGATTCTGCCACACAGCTCCTCTTCCCTGAACCTTTTCCTAAAGTACTTCTCTTTCTGTGGGTCAGTGAACCCTCTCACCTCTGTCATGATGTCCACAAAGTCAGGAGGGATCTGATTGGCTGCTGCTGGGCGTGTGGTTATCCAAAGGTGAGCTGAAGGCAGCAGTTCCCCCTTGATGAGGCTTGTCAGCAGGACTTCTACTTTCACTGACTGTGCCACATCAATGCAGGGTTTTTTGTCAGCTGTGAAGTCGAGCTCAAGTCGACTTTCGTCCAGACCATCGAGAACAAAGAGAAGTTTCAATTTACTCTTGTCGTAGTTGGTGTTTCCTGAAGCCTGTAGGGTTGTGAAGATCTCATTAAGATCCTCCTTCCTCATGTCTTTGGTTTCCCTGATACACTTGTGAATAAGCTCAGCAAAACAAATTATCCTCCCCTTTAGCAAATTCAGCTGGCGGAATGTGAGGGGGAACATGAGGTGCACATCTTGATTTGCTCTTCTTTCCGCCCAGTCTAGAATGAACTTGTGTACAAGGAATGTTTTGCCAATTCCTGCAATCCCATTGGTCAGCACTGTTCTCACAGGTGTGGATTTTCCAGAGGGATGTTTGAAGATATTGTTGAGTTTGACCGCTTCCTCTATTTGCCCTGGTTCTCTTAATGCCATCTCAATTTTCCTGACTTCATGCTGCGTGTTGATGTTCACAACGCTCCCATATGTGATGTAGAGCTCTATGTAGATGTCATCTAATTGTTTTTTATCCATTCTTTGAGTCCATCCTTCTTGTGCACACATAAATCTGTTCTGGAGGTGTGATTGGAGCGAGTGCTGGTACAATGCCATGGGTTGTGGAGGTTTAGGTTGTGGCTGCAGGAAATCTACTTAACATACAGAGAAAATAAATATCAAAACAAATATCAAGCTTTGTATATAAAAAAACGATCATATTCCATTATATACGGTATATTTATATATATATACTATATATATTTAGCATATAAACTGGAAGCAAAACAGATGGCATGTTTCTCTCCAAGACCATATTTGAGTAGCAGCTGTGGTCTAGGAGGGAAAGTGGGATGACCATTAATTGCAGGGTTTAATCTTATCCAAATGTTAATGTATCCCTGAGCAAGAACTCATGGTTTATTGATGTAAAAAAAAAGTCTTTTTTTGTCAGTAGAGTCAATTTAGCACACCCTGGTACTTCTTGAGTAGCATCTCTGGCAACAAAGTGGGATGCAAGATACTGGTGTCACCACTTCCTGACATGACTCAGTTATTTCCTGTTTATTATTTGAATTTTTTGGTTATTCTACTTCCAGTTTTTGTGTGTTTTTCCTACCAATTGTCTGTACCAACTGTAGTAAGTCTGTTATTTAAAACCATGACTTCCTAACTTTCAGTTGCCAAAATGTTATCTTCCTGGGTACTTCTCTTCTTTACCACCACTGTATTAAATCTGCCTCAGCATCTATATTTGGGTCCCATCTCTTTTGGCTGCCCGTGCTTGCACAAGGCCTTTGTCAGGGTGCAGGCCAAAAACAGTAAAACGCTGGTTTCACAATGAAGCTTTTCTTTACACATGAGGTCCCTTAAACTTTACTGTGACATACTCCTGGAAGTTGCTGAGCCTGGCTGATGTTCACTAAAAGAGATACCGCATGGAACTAGTTGCTTTACCTTTTTATGTGTATATGGATTTTTTTTGAAGAAGTCATGTGTCAATTAAACCCCTCACACCAACATTTTATGGTTTTTTTAAAGATGGGTAAACCCTCTAAAAAGGTGATTGACTCCTTTGCCATTTCCAGTAGAGGAGTTTGCCTCTCTATTCCCCTCTCTGGATGCATTGGGTACTCTGTCACCTCGCTGTCTTGACAAATTAGAGTATATTCAGCCGGCAGTCACATGACCATCACTGCCAATCGGTACCGCAGCCGATTATAACTGTGTCTACTGCAGAGTCATTTGACCTGTGAGTGAATGCTGATCATCTCCATTCCCACTGCAGACAAAAGCCAGATGTTAGCAGATGTTAGCGTTTGTTTGACCGGTAGAAAACAGGCTTTATTGAGATATAGATACGTTGTTTATTGTACTTTTTAACTTTGGTAAAAACGGGGCTATTTCCCCCTGCTTCATTTCTTCATGGTAACCTTGGCTAATTACTCTTCTCTGTAGCAGTTGCTGATAATTAAGAACCGCAGCTTCGCCTGACATCTCCAAAACATTTCACATTTGCAAATGGCTGTGGGACGTCTTGATTGCTTTTGGATTTCCAGTGTTATCAACGTTTCATTGTTAATTCCTCTTTCATATGTTTAAGAGCTTAAGAAGAGAGGAGCTTTACCTCCAGTCTGACTGCTTTTGGTGGGAGGGTGAGGAAGACATGCAGCCTGTGCTCGAATTGAAGACGCTTTGCTGCTTTCTGAAATCTCTTCAACATCATGCACATGTACTGAGAGATAAAGAGACAAATAAATGCCCTAAGACCTTCATTTTATATTAAAAACCCCATGATATATTTTATTACTTACATTTGGATCCTGAGCTGATGCAGGACAACCTCTGCACGAGATCGTTCCTGCTGATCTTTGTCAACACTTTCATGGTCACCTCCATAGAGTGCTCATGATACGTGTGCACAATGAGGTCCAGTGTGTCCAGCCTGTCTGCCTTCTCTAAATGGCTCTTTGGAATGGCTGGGAAACCCTCCAGGATTTCAGCCTGCTGCAGGAACCATTTGAAGATTTTCAGTTCTTCATCTGCCAGATCCTCCAGTGTTTCTAGGAGCAGCTCTGTAACTGCCGCCATGATTGGTTCCTAATAAATCAGAGGATGTTTTGCCTCTAACAAAGACATGATAAAAAATCTAATTTAAAAATGGATCATATCACAGCATCAGATGATCAGTGTTCCCCATACAGTGGGCTCTTGTCTATTGTTTAGAGAGTGTTTTTCAAATCTCTGATTACAAAGTGATTGACAAGGCAAAAAAACAGACAAGTCATCAAAATTGAAGAAAAATTGTTAAAGTTTGAAGATGGTAGAAAATAAGAATACATTTTAATCTATATTCCAGAAATGTCAGTCTGTATGTGGATCCATATCTTGAGAACCCTTTATCTAATCAGCTTCACACTTGGCATGTGCATTGTTATGGTGCCATGGAAGTGCAGTGTTGAATTTGATATGATTTAGTCTCAAGATAAGTTCAATAATAATAAACTTTGAGGCGACAAGTGCTCTGTAGCAACGATGGCTGGGACTCATCAACATAAGTGACATCATGGACTATGACACCAGTGCTTTCATGACAAGGGCCTCGTCCTCCGTGAGAATGGATTCTCCAGTTTAAGGTGGGGCGCACAAGGATGAGCTTCATCGAATTTTGAATATATAATAGCAATTCTTCAGAGTTGTGTGGCCAGCTTTCTTGGACTGCTTTACTTTACTTTTTACAGTTTCAAAAAGAACTGCAACCAGCATCACCACAGGCCAAGCAAAAAGCCTGTTCCAAACTGTGAGTTCAAGTACAAGCAGGAAAGCCTCTCTGATAACAGTATAACTGACTGTAAAGGCTCTTTGCTCTTTAGTTTTCAGACCTGATTTTTTTATAATAATTACCAGGCAGCACTATGTTGCATAAAACTGTCAGGTCTTGGCAGTTTGACAGTGATTTGCCAGTGTTGTACATAACCTGTTTTTAACAGTCCAGTATGTCAGTAGAAGCTACTTAAAAGGGAAGTAAAATAACAGGAACCAAAGGCTTTGGCGTCACTCCAAGTAGATTTCACATATGCAACACAAGCTTAGACAAGGTTTTCAATTTTTAAAGAAAATATTCTTCTGCGACACAAACTTTAAGGAGACTAGATTAGAGATTAATAAAATATTCTATAAAATATTTGACTGTTAGCTCTGATCTTATGCATTTGCTGTTGTATGTACTTTTCTACTATGACAATGTGGAAGTTTTTGTATTTAGATTAACTCTCAACTTTGCATAGGAGAACTGAGTTGAACCATGAATGAAATATCAGTGACGATATCAAAAATACCCTTCAGTTAAAAGAACCTGACCTGGCAGACTAGTTCTGCTATTTTGTCAAATACAACATGTTGCAACTTCAGAGTAACAACAATAACATGTAAAATGTTGTTAAAGAAGCTCCATTTTGGTGACCCAGAGTCACTGCATTAACCTAAAGTGGATACTCAGATAGAAGGCTACCCTGGCTCTCATCCTCTACGTAACTGTAGAATAAAGGTCAATGATATATTTGTCAAACATGAATAACTTACATCCAAATGAAGAGATTGTCATTGTTCCTCTGTGTAAGAAGCACAGAGTATTGCTCTTGATGTTTGCTGTCACATCTGAGACGCCTCTCCCGTGACAGTGTAGAGACACTGGTGTGAGCTGCGGAAGTCTGAGGTGGAGGGATTGTCTTTGAGGTATTACTTCCCCGAAAGCAGCCTCCCAGGCAAAATGTCTTTACATCCAAGTCTTTCTACATTCCGTGTGAAGGGCAAGTATTCTAACACTGTCGTTATCCAAACCTTAGTTTGAACAATTGGATACATTATTGTATTATGTATTATGTAAGTGTTTATATTTCCAATCACCATCTTGCTGACTGCAGTACACAGAATGGAGAGAGTGTCACCTGATCCGATGTAGTTTTACATTTTGTCCACCAGGTGGTGAACTATCATCTACTGAAAAACAGCTCTTACACGCAGCATCCTGCCCTCCCCGAGATTCCTGCTGCAGGAATTTAGAAGCCTGACTATACTCTCACAGGCAGAGCTTCATTTTAGTTGCAACTCAATTTCTACTTCATCAGGATAATCCACCAGCCATCAATAATTCCCAGATCCCAAAGCGAATACCTTAACCACAATCAACAAACTATGTAACAACCAGATGCCCTGTTCCATTATACCTCGGAGCTCGGAATTATCGACCCCCATAGTAAAAAAAAAAAGCTGTCATTAAATTAGTTGTACAGATAGTACTGTTCATTAACTCTCTGCGGACGTGTTACTACGGTGTTAGTGGCATCAAATGCCGCATATTGCATTATTACGAGCTGGCTTTGCTAACAATGTCTAGCTGGCTTGCGTAAAACATTTTTCCTGTGCAACTGGAATGCGTGAGTACCATGTCCCCTCCACTAACATGAAGAGGACATGGTCAATGACCTGTACCGCTGCCAGCCACTAGGGAGTGATTGTAACACTTTAGTTAAACATTGAGGCGGATTATCCTTATGGAGACTATGGGTTGAACGCAACACGTCAGATTTTTAACATCATGTTTGTCCCATGTCTTTATCTCCTCTGAAGTCCACTGTCCGTCATCTGACAAGCACCCGATAGTCTCTGCTGCTTCGATTATTATTAATAATAAAAATCATATAATTATAATCATATTAATTCTTCTTCTCCAGCATTATCTCTATATCGCTACATCCATATAATATATAAAAAAAGTCAGCAACAGAAGCTGTGAGATATGAGCTCACAAAGAACTCACCTTTACCTTCAACAGCACCTCTTTGTCTTCATTTTTAGTGCTGACTTGGTTCTGCTCATTATGTCCACTGGTTGAGGATGTTGAACTGTGTATGTTCAGCTACAGATGCATATTGTTGAAGAGTTGTTACACATTAACAGTGAAAATGAAACATTGAAATTTTAACATTATTTTAAAACTACATTTTAGTTCCACAAATACATTACAGCAAAGTGGGGGTTTTCACGTCGTTCATGTGTTTCACAAAGTCTTGTTCACAGCATTTTTGATTAATCTAAAGACATGTTTTATTACTCTATTAATATAATAATGAATTTATCAACAAAATAATATGACAAAAAACCAAGTATGCATTGCAAGTCATTATTCCACAACAAAAAATAGCCCAGTCTGAACTGCTAATCTGCCTTTTACAGTACCATACAAAATCTCTCCAAAATAAAATGAGTGCAAGAGCTTCTTCCATTCAAGTAAAAGGAATATATCAATCTACATTAAGCTACAACAAACTAAATAAACTAAAATAAATTTCATGTTGATCGGTCTCTGACTAAAAACTCCCACACTTTAGATCAGAGGTAGTCAGAGAGAGAATTTCTTCAAGCAAAATCCTGAGACATCATAAAGTCTACCATGCGTTATGATTCAGTGCCATATATTTTGAAGTAGCCTAGTAGTATAAATGTCTGTATGAAGTCAAAAACAGACTGTAAAATAAAATAAAGAAAGTACAATTCAATAGTAAAATAAAGTTTGCATTTAAAAACTAAATAAAGAGCATATGAAAAAAGCATCTTAAAATAAAGTGCTTCATTTTAGAAAACTACAATGTAGTTCCCCTTTTTTCTTAATATATAACTTAATTTCACATATAAACAGTCTCAACAAATATCAACAACTATACAGCTTTAACATGTCTTTCCTCTTAGTTCCCCACTTTCTCTTGATCAGTGAGAGAAGTAAACTCGACCTTGTACTGTCAGGATTTACTACCGTAAAGACGAAAAGCAGCGCAGGTTAAATTTGAAAAATTTGACCACCGTAAATGCAAGAAAAGTTAAACTAGAAACGCTCCTTCAAAATCTAATAATAGGTCTGGGTACGTATAGAACGGCGTCTGTGTCCGGTCCGGACCGCGGTCCACCCATTGGGGACCTATTCTTTGGATGATCATGGGCGATTTCTTTGGCTTCAGCTCGCTCTTCGGGTGAATCTATTCTTTGACTGTGCGCAGCCACTTTCCTTACGACGCGTCGACACACGTTGCGCAAATCGACGTATTTTACGTAATCTATGACGTCAATTACCTCGACGCGTCGTCCCAGCCCTCTTGTGCGTTTCGATTATTTTGTATTTGCGTATTTGTTATTATGCGCATAGTTATAAAAGCTTGTTTGATCAAAACAACTCGTTTTAATCTCTGCAATGTCCAATCTTACGAATAGTTAACTTTTAAAAAGTCGACGAACTAACGACGCTCCCATGATGCACCTGGTGCACCTGTTGAACTGCCATGTGTGGCACGCGCACGCACAGGTAGCAGTTAGCAGAGGCTGCAGGAGTCTCCGCTCTCCGCTCCTTCAGGTGTTTGCTCCTGTCGGCCTCACGCTGCTTCACCCCAGGAGCCTCCCAGGTCAGTTCTCCGTCCCTTCACTCCACCACTGTTTGGAAATGTTTGTTGTGTCAGGGGCCTGTGACTTCACAGTTTGTTTGCGATGGGAAAATAAATAGTTTAGATGTGCGCTTTTTGTGTGCTAGGTGGTGTTTGCTCTAATTTAATGATGCTACGAGGTGAATACAACCCTAAACACGCACTTATTTGTTCTTCTCGAACTGTCCTGAGGCTGAAGTCACGTGGTCCAGCGTTTGTGAAAACCTGTGGTCTGACGGAACAGCTACTTGCGGCAGAAAAAAATATTCTTTCAAAAAATCCTAATGAGGTAACCAATATATTTAAGCTCTGTCTTATTCATTGTGACCCCACTGTCAGTGTGTGGAGTTTCAGGGAAAATTGGCTACTTTTTAATTATATTAACTCATGTTAAATTATATTTATTTGTTCAGTCCATCCCAACTCTGCTTACTCGATTTTCTCTCTCACACTATGTAACTTAAATTTACATAGTGTGCGAGTGGGAACGATTCCCCATGAGAAAGGGCTGAGTTAATTCTCAGCTTGAACTACACAATTCAACCCAATTTGCCAGTCATTGACGAGTTTTGCAAGTTGCCAACAAAAGCTCCCGATTCGGGCTTGATCAACAGGCGCCAATCGCTATGTGTAAACTCTTCAAAGACGCAATTTCAGAGGCTCGCTGCCACATCGTAGACTCTGACCAGATCTCCAACCTGCTGGAAATCTAGCCAGAGTAGATGACAACTCCAGCTGCCAAGTGGAAGTGGTTTTATCCACTGCGTTGAGGTCGTGATCGGAAAATGTGACCCAAGTCGCACTATGTTCTATGTAGCTGCGATGTCGTCTGAAGCGTTTCCCCGCTCCTCCACCCTGATGTGTCATTCTGAGCAGGATGACACAGAGGTGCAGGGGGATCACTGGATTCACCTCGTCTCTTCTCTCGTGTTTATGTGATTTAAAAATAGTTTGAGGACCAGTCGGGAGTTTCTCCTGATGAAAGATTGCATAGTGTAAGTGACCCTCGTGTGGTTACAACAACAAAACTTCAGATCACAAGACAGCAAGTCTTGTGTGAAATGCAAAGCGATACAAGTCTTTTGGCTTAACAGCTGTAATCAGAGCCAGCAAGTTCAAAACAAATGAGGTCTACATAAGTTAAAGACTTTGTTATAAAAATATTTTTTTCTTCAAGCTTAAGGACTTTTGAAAATATTGACAATCCTAAACAGAGTTTGTTATGGAACTTCCAGATGAAGCACTAGACCTCCCCCTCCTATCTTGTAGTACAAAGCTGCAACCGGAGCTCTTGTCTTTGGCTGTGAACCTTGTTGAGAGAATTTCTATCAGTCACCTGTGGACATGTTGCTCTGGCACATTCCTGGAAGAAGGGAGGCAGAGAGTTGAGAGAACCAGTCTGTTCAGGTCTCAGGCTTGTCTGTGACATCACAAAGGCATGTACATGATGGCACATATTGTTCTAGACAGTACTTCTCTTTAATAACAAATCCTTGATACAGTGTTTGTGCATCTGACATTCGGTTACCATAGCTACCATGGTGGTTTTCATACCCAAACCATTTAAATGGGTCAGAAGTATCCCTGTTTTAGACATGAGCTCCTTGTTTTGTCTTGGCTGGTCTCAGTTCTGTTTCATGTTCATTTATAACACCATGAAATTAGCAATATAACAAAAGTGTTAGATGATAGATGGTGAGTCATTGTTTGACATTTTGTGACAGTAACACTATGCAGAGTTTCCAATTTGCTACCTTTCAACTTCTAGGTGGTATGTAGGTCATCCAGACATGACGGTGCACATCAGAGACGAATGGTGCATTTATGTGCTGTTGTGTAAAACTGTTTCCCACTTTAGAATTTTCCTTTTTTTTTACGTTTTTTGCCCCACCAGATTCAAATTGAAATAAAATAATGAATACTTTATTACATTGCTAAGTCCCATGGGACTTGGAGACAGAAATGAGGTGACCTGACTTCTGAAGCACATACTACAAATATATGGACATTAGGGAGGTCTGGATTAACTGATTTTTAAAAAACGCGGTTTCATAACTGTAAAAAATGTGAAAACTAAGATCTCTAACTATGGTGTCCTGCCTCTTGAGAGTCATGTTTAGTGTGTGTGTGTGCATGTTTGTGTGAGCCACTTTACTGAAACGTTATTTGACAAGAGGGAACTGAAGTAACAGCCTTATCTCCACCACCGCTGGAGTTGCTGACCTGCTCAGAAGGAGCAGCTGAGACACACGCACACCCCT
Source organism: Verasper variegatus (assembly GCA_026259375.1). NCBI lineage: Eukaryota > Metazoa > Chordata > Actinopteri > Pleuronectiformes > Pleuronectidae > Verasper > Verasper variegatus. Next base: position 3,280,134 of record CM048054.1, read on the forward strand.
CTCTCTCTCACTCCTCTCAACCATTATAAATGTTGCCGGAGTGTAATTCACCTATACTGACGGGTAATGGTTAAATAAGGACACGAAGAATGTGAGCTTGAACCAGGACAGTATGACTGTTTTTCACAACTAGTCAACACTTTGTTCCCAAACATCCATCGGTGAGCCTTCACAATAAAAGTCCCATACAGATACACAGCTTATGATGAGAGGAAACACAAATTCACTGACCAACCTTCCACAATAAGGCAACTAAATAATATAGCTTGCATAAATAGTTTTTAAACAGCCAAACGTTGCACTATAAAAACAAAATTGATATAGTTGATGATAAATGTTTTAGTTCATTAGCTATATTATTAGCTATATATTGCTTGTCGTGTACTTTTCCTTCTAGAGTATCGATAATCATGAAACCGTGATAATTCCACTGACAATAATCGTGGCACCAAAATTTCATATCGTGACATCCCTAGTGGACACCGATAATATTAACCAGATTAAGACATATGTATACGACACTGCCATATAAACAGCATTTTCTGATTACCTTAACCCAGAAAGGTCTTACTTTAAGTCAGCAATAATCAAATTAAGATGTGGAGTTTTCTGTCCTTAGTGGCATTATGTACCCATGTATACGTCTTAATCACAGTATAACATCCTCTAGGAGTATTCAAAGCATTTTGCGACATTGACATACCTCAATATATTTTCGGTACAGGCCTTTCGGTTCGGTATGCACGTGCACCGAATGAATGCAGCGGGTACGCATGTTGAACTTATTTGTGTGCGTAAGGGTCACAAATTACAAATGGGTGTCATAAACTCTAGAGTGACTCAAACAAAACCAAAGTAAACTTCATTACAGTTCAGGTCCTAATAACTTCTCATTAGTAATGGTGTTCACTGTTAACGTGTGAAGTGAGCGCAGGTAAGCGGGGTAGCGAGGAGTGAGGACATGCGGCAGGGTAATTTAATATGGTACAAGGTACCCAGGCCGCTGCTGTAAAATGAAATGCTGTAGAAGAAACCTGACAGTTCGTGAATGCACGCATTGGGGAAAGTATTAACCTACATGAGCAAGATTAAGTCTGTTAGAGGTTATATTTGGTATCGATACATTTTTGGTTTGTTGCCCAGCCACTGTGTTGCAATCCAATTATTTGAAAAGCAAGGATGTTACATATGACAGCACATTTAAACCAACAGTGTGCAACGAGATGCCTCGATGACTTCATAGAATTCTTGACTGAACTGTCACTAGACTTTATATAATAAGGTTGTGTTAATGATTCTGTCAGGGATGAATCTCACCCCTGCTTATTATCTGGTTCTCTGGTGAAACCACATACCTCTCATGTTCTGTCATACCAGGGTTACAACGGTAATGGTTGTACAGTATTTTTGACCAAATTATTCAATTAGTGGGCAATGTTTATTAGTTACAGCTTAAGGGGATCTGGGATCACTGAGAGGTGATTTCTATAATACCTGCCAAATAGCAGATAAGATCATCACTTGTGAGATTTGAGTTCTAGAAAGCAGCCTTGTAAGTTGTCTTCAATATACTGTAGGTGTATCACAATAAATTCCGAAAGTCTCCCCCTGCAATTGAAATTCCTTTTTAAAGTGGTGCATCATGTTTATGCTTTAGCATCGTAGACTCCTGAGTTCCACAGTGCATTCAGTAAGTATTCTGACCCTTCACGTCTCAAAACAGAGCCTTGGGACATACCATTGTGGTGATGCGTCAACTAGCCTAGCCACTTCCAGTGGACTTTAAGGCTTGGAGGGATGTTGTGTTATTCTGTTCACTTAAATTTTACTGGATTTGGCTTCCATGCTGTTTACCTCTGAGACTCAGTGTGTTTTCTGGATACAAACACTTCACCTACCCCTCCATCTGCATAGTAAACAACATGCTTTCATGTTTTCTGGATATCCATGTTATGTTTCTCATGGGGTTATGCATCACACTGCCCTAAAAAGTAATTTTTTCAGTCAATGTGTACAACAATACTTATCATTCCATGTTACGAAAGTTTAACACATTGACTGTAACAAAGCATGCAGGGAATGTTGTTGCCTTCAGTTCACAGCATCCCCAGGCTGTCATATTGCACAATAATACTGATGACTTATTTTCCCCTCCACCTGCAGTATTACAATACCTGAATACATGGCGTTATTGGGATTGTACATGTTCACTTTTTACAAACCCAACACAGAACCATAAACCAAGTGCACTTAAAAGGATGAGTCCTTTTATTGTCTTATTTCTCATTGTCACTAGCTTACTTGGGTTCCTACTGAGGAGAGACATTTGTTTTTTTTAAATGCCTCAAAAAGTAACGTTCATTTGGAAACTGTAGTATTGAACAAACTTTACTGTATGAAGAGTTAATAGTGCAACTTTTTTGAGCTATTAAGTGGTGGATTAATCTGCAATTGTGCTTATTTCTGGCAATTGAGGGAACGCAGCAATATGCAAGTAATATTAATAATGAAATACAAATTTAAGCTTCTAATGTACAACCAATGGGACAACAGATCTGCTGTACACCTCGTGATGACAGAGCCGGCCGGCCTGTCTGGTTAGGTAGATTGTTGCTGTGCTTTCAGCCCCGCCCAGATACCTGCAGGTTCTGAAATGCACTTATCTGACGAGCATGTCCTCAGTCAGGTGTGGCATTGCTCTGTCTAACACGGAGAAGAGCTGAGCGGCGTTTTACAAAGGACACTAAGATACTGAAGGAGAAGTAAAAGGAAACAACAATCCCACTGGAGTATTTTCTCTTACAAGGAACTTTGAGAGGAATTCTACAGCAATTATTCTTGAGCGAAAGCTGAAGTGATCTCATGTGAACCATTGGGGAAGTGGCGTGTTGAGACATCAGGCCAGCAGAGGTGCGTTTCTTTTGTTACTGTGCTATGAAGACTTAACTGATTTCAACTGCTGATGCCTTATTGCTTGGATTCATGTGCTAGTGGTTGACTACGTTGTTTTCACTATTACTACTTGCTCCTGTGCACTTTTTCATTCATACTCAGAGTAAGGGTGGGTTATATGGCACATGATAAATGAAATGTTAAAATGTCAGTACATTTATTTAAGTTCTAACCTAGGTTGACCAGATTGACATCACCTTTGACACTAAATTATTTATGATATAGTAAAATCTCTGAAGGTGGACAAATGTATGCAATTGTATTTGTAATGTACACATTTGTTCAATTGTAGCTCAGGGCTGCAGTTCAGTTTCTGCACTCTGGAAGACATTTGATAATGCAGTGATAAGTTAACCAATTATCATCAAGTAGGAAATGAAGAACCCAGTCGATGTTTGGTTCAGGTGTAGCAGCTAAACGGAAGTGGAGCATCGCAGTTTTCTGTGAACACAACCTGTGATTGTGTGATAACTGTCTCCTGCCATCAACATCAAACCACTTCCACAATCTGGTCAGGCTGCTCAAAACTTTTTATGCTGGATTGTCAACTGCAAACTCTTCTTCTTACAGGCCATTGTCACCTGCTGAATGAGACGGGTGAATACCAGCAGTTGGGTGGCTTATTTATTTTTCCAGTGGAGCAGGAAGAGCCACTAGATTTGCAATGAGCAATGCTTATGCTATTGTTTCATTATTTTGCATGTAATTGTGTTGTTTGTTTGGTGACTTCCTACATCACCACCAAGATTTTAGGTAGTTGTTTACTTTACTTTTACAAATGTGTCTTTTACATTTGAGGTTACAAGCCTCATCTTATATACTCAATTATTCTTTCAGTTTAACGGACTTTGTTTAAATCATAAAACCCAATACAAGCTGAAAGGGTCTCAGTTTTCTGACAAATGGAATGGTTTAATACCTTCACATTTGCATTGATTGAAATATATATTTATTTAACAGCATTGAGCTGGGTAGGACAAGATGCAAAAGAACAATTTGCTTAAAACAGATGAAGGGAATATAATAAAGGTGACATTTATGGCAGAGTGCAAGATGTACAGAGAAATGACAGTCAAAATAGAATGGATTTTCTTGTAACTGTATCTCCCAGCAGTCATTGCATTCACGTGTAGTACACTGTGTACTCATCAGCACACTGCCTGAATTCCGATGGGGTAGTGCTGTTCAAAAACACTATTGTTCACTCAACGGAAATGACAATCGCAACATGTGGCCGCCATTGTTGGCTGCAAAAATATCTGCCGGCTGCTTGGCTCACTTGGCCCTGAAATTTCAAGACGTAGAAATTGACGTTTTACTTTCACATGTGCACCCTCTATGCCATGCAACATAGAAATTATGACGTATTTTCCGTTTTCTCTCACCATTTTCACAGCTATGAAAGTGTTTGTACGTCCCATGCTGCTGCATAGCTATGATGTCGATTGTCGAGACTCAAGTGCACCATTGAGGTTCTCTTAGTCCCATGTGTTGCCATATCTGTCAGGGTTAAGGCCCTCATGCACTGAAAATGGTCTGTGAAAATCGAAGTACAAAAAAACAAGACTGTACCAACAAATTGGAGCACACCAAAAAGTATTCACAAGATTACTTTTTTAATTTATTTGTTTACAGTGAATTGTCCTAAATATCTATTACTCTAACGATACTTTTTTCAATTAATCTATTTTTTTGTAACTTTTTTTGATAAATATAATTTATATTTATCAAAAATAAAATTTAAAAAACTTGTCATTTGGCTTCTAAAACTAAATACAGAGCTCTTTAAAATAACATGCTTAATTTTAGAAGAAAAACAAAGATGTAGTTTGAGTTTCCCCCTTTTTCTTAATATATAACTACATTGCACATATGAACAATCTCAACAAATATTAACTATACAGCTTTAACAATCTTTCTCTCTGTTCCCCACTTTCTCTTGCTCAGTGAGAGAAGTAAATTCTAGCGTGTGCTGCCAGTTCTTACTACGGTAAAGACAAAAGAAGCGCAGGTTAAAATAAGACTACCGTTAATGCTAGAAAAGTTGCACAGGTTCATTTTATAATATTTCTGGGTCCGTATATAATGGCGTCTAGGTAAGGTCCGCCTATTGGTGACCTATGCTTTAAATGATCGGTGCCGATTTTATTATTCTTTTTTCCATTCAGCTTGCTCTTCTGGTGAATCCATGCTTTGACTATGTGCAGCCACTTTCCGTATGACGCACAACATTTCAGAAACTCCTTATCAAAAAGTTTTAAGCCGGGAGCTACGGGTGAGGTTATGGATGAGATGAATTGCGAGGAAAAAAATATTAGAAAAGTGAAAAAAGCCAAAGGTACAAAAACTGTGAAAAGTTATTAAACTACCTATTATTAACCATTGCCAACCCACAAGATGGCCCTCAGTAACACTACTCTCCAGTATACGACTTGTTGTGATTTTCACCCCTTTGGTCTTGCCATTGTCTCTAAAAAATTGTAGCACGGTTGTTCTTTGGTAAACATTATGTAACGCTGATGATCAAGTCTTAGCCCGACATTGGGCTTGTGGGTAGTGTAGTTCTTCTCTTTGACGAATACAACACCTTTTTGTTAGAGCACAGTTGATATCGTACGACTTGTGGCTTCTCCAGCACGATATAAAATTGTAACTTCTGGAACCGTTGAGCTCAGTTGTATCTTAATTTATTTATATTTAACTCTGTATATGTACTGTTTACACAAGATGGCTAATAACATTATCAGCAGTCTCATAATGGTTACAGATCATTGTGGGATTGTTTTACTGTACATTTGTTTTATTGTCTTTGCCTTCATGATTGATTCATCTCTGTACTGTTCTTGTTGTTCTGTGCAGACCCATGTACTTTGCCATGAGACGCGTCCTGCCCTGAAGATCCTTCGATTCAATGCAACGACTTCCTTATCACGTTACAGCAATGGACCCTCAGGTGTGTCCCCTCCGTCTGGACAGTAGCCAGTCTGTGATCAGCCTCGACAAATCCCCCGCCAGCACGTTTAAACCTGGCCACTCACGGAGCAGCAGCACTGGCTCCTCCAAACATTCAAAGCAGGTAACCAGTCTAAAGAAGGAAAACAAACATTTTAGTAGAACTTTCTAAAGCCTATATTTACCTGTTTATTGTATTTTGCACTATTTTGGCTACTTACACATTCATTGTTTCCTGTATTTGAGTTGTCTTTTTGTTCTTAAAATGTAAAAGATTATAATAGACTGGCTCACATTTAATATTACCTCAATATTCTTTTTTTTCACTCACACTCACTTCACACTTTTTTCAATTATAATAATGAATTTATCAAAATAAAAAAAACTAACTGACACAGAAATTTTTCCCCTTTTTCTTAATATAACTACATTACACAAATGAACTGTCAACAAATATTAATTAAACAGCTTTGTCACTTTTCTTTGTTCCCCACTTTTATTCAGTGAGAGAAGTAAACTGTACATTGTGATGCCAGGATTTACTACCGTAAAGACGAAAAAGCTGCGCCTGTTAAAACAACTACCGTAAATGCAAGAAAGGTTTCGCGGGTTACAATAGAAACCCTCGTCAACATTTTATAACAGGTCTTGGTCCATATAGAAAGAAAATTCTGATAGTGTTATTATTTTAGTGACAGAGTTTTTTGTCTTTACAATATTACTTTGCTTGGCATTAATGTTCGTCCATACAGGTTGTCCATCAGCCCATCTCTGATTAGTTAAATGTGATTCATCAAATTCCATTGTCGCAGAATACGTTCACACTCTAAGTTGTATTTAAAAAAAATATATATTTATATATATATATATATCAAATAAAAAATCATTTATTTCCTAAATGTGGTTTATTTTGTGATTTCTGCCTCTGTTAGTCTCGTAACTGGGAGGTGATGGAAGATTTGCAGCAACAGGATCTGGGTCTAGTTTCCAGCTCCTCTCTGGACCTTGCTATCCCTGGGATCTGTGAGGGCTACTTGATGAAGAGGAGGAAGTACCCGCTCAAAGGCTGGCACAAGGTGAGCATAGCATGTGCATGTTTCTCTTCTGTTAAGTCAATATTGCACTGAATCATGCCTGGTCTTTTATTTTCTAACATGTCACTGTGATCGCCCTTTTCAGAGATATTTCCTTTTAGAGAAAGGAATTCTCAAGTACTCAAAAACACAGCAAGATGTAAGTAAACAGAGCTGCACCTTCCTGGCCCACAAACTTGAGCTCTTGTGTTAATAAATTGATTCCAGTGTGGCCTCAGATTAATGTAAATTAGTTTGATGGGTAAAAAGGGAATGTATAAAAAAGCATTATTGTTGTTTTAGATTCAAAGAGGAAAGCTCCATGGCTCCCTTGACGTCAGTCTGGCTGTTATGTCCATCAACAAGAAGTCCAAACGCATAGACCTGGATGCTGGAGACAACCTTTACCATGTCAAGGTAACCTACACACTGCAGACACGGTTACACTGTTTAGGGACACATAAAGCTGTTTAATGCAAGTCCAGTCTCTGAGAGGAGTCATATGATTTTCAGCTTTGTTCATCTTTTACTGTGCAGTGTACAAGGTGGAGCGAGCAGCGGTTACTTCATCCTCTCGCGCAGTTGAAGCAGAAACACGAGTCAATTCCTCAAATTCTGTGCAATTTTTATTTTCTGACTGCGCCTCTGCAAAATAGCTAACACAGTGAAAGCAAACTGAACTGAAGAAGCCTGAAGTATTAAACAATGTGAAGTTATCACAATGCTAAAACACCAGGACATCTTGTCACTTCAGTGTCATCTGAAACCTACTTTTAAAATTTTTTGGGAGGCTAAGAGCACTTAAAAAACAAACCACATATCGCCGTTCCAGCAAATATTTCCAACGAATGACTGTCTTTGTCTAATCTGGTTATAAAGGGAAAAGCATGCAAATGTTGCAGCTGGTCTTGATAGTGTATACGCATATGTTGTATCCCTTCTATATGTATTAAAAGATCCAAATGACAAAATTAAATGGTCAGTACCTGTTTCATCTGATGTAAATATAACTATTACTTTCTGCTTGTTCCCCTCTTTTTAGTTCATGTATAACCTCCTTTTATTCTTTCTTCCTCTCCTTTATGTTAGGCAAAGACCCACGATATCTTCTATATCTGGTTGACCAAGCTGTGCGCCCATCGTGTATTTAGGAAAAACGAGGCGATGAGTGTCCATCATGGTGTTCTTCATGCTCTCTCCATGGGCCAGAGTACCCTCCCAGCCATGGCCACCTTTGCCCAGAAAAGCAGAGCTACAGTAAGTAGAGATTCCTGCTGCAGTTAATGCAAAATTTAACAAAACACATTCCTGGTGATTATTCCTCTTATGGTAAGATTTTAGATGTGTAAGTTGAGGTACAGGATTTTCATATGAAATGTCTTTTTCTAACTTATGAGAAAACAAGGTTAAAGTGAAACTGTTTAAACAGAGTACATCCTAAATGATTACAACTCAGGACAAGGATGTTACCTCCGCTAAGGCCCAACAGTCCCCATAAATTCGATCAAGCTGCAACAACTTTCACACACTCGGATATAAGTTCCCTAAAAGTGCCTTATTTTTTTGTCATCAAGGTCCATTCATTATTTTCTCGGAAATCTGTGAAAAGATAAAAAAAAATCCTATCTCACAATGTTAAATAAAGTTAAAAGAATTTCTCGATCTGCCCACTGATCCGGATCAACCCCAAAGCTCTTCCCTGACCCAAGCTTTGTGATGATCCATTAAGTAGTTTTTGCCTAATCCTGCTAACAAACAAATCAATCAACAAATAAATAAACTGGCAAACATTAGTGCTTCCACTGCCTTTGACGTTTCTTGTTTTCGTAGTTTCTTAACATGTGGATACTAGGGGTGTAACAGTACATGTAACCGGCCTTTATGTTCGGCACGCACGTTTACCGAACGAATGCAGCAAGTCCACGTGCAGAACTTATATTTGTGCACGTGGGTCTCAAATTGAGGGACGACTTTAGCGAAGGACCAGATGAGCTGTAGGCTCGTGGTTAAGCGACAACAGACAAACAGGAGTGTGAAGACCCTCCCTCATCTTTTAAGTCCACTGTGTGGGAAGACTTCAGTTTCACAGTCACTATTATGACGACGAACAAACACAAGTGGATCGTACGAGACGTTTGCCGACATTGCGCAACTGCATTCAGATATGTAGTTGGTAGCACATCGAACATTTTTTTTAATCACTTGGGTAAGAAAGACGCAGCCAAAGTTATCCAGGGTTCAATAACAATAAATAAAAAAATCACCTTAATTTCTGTTTCTACTGTACCGAAAATGTACCAAACCGAGGTACGTAACAAGCCGTGATTTGTGTACCGTTACATCCGTAGTGGATACGTATATCATTGAACACTACCCAGGCCAAATTTGAGGAAGCTGCTCCATTTACACATTTTATAATCTCATGCATTCAACCTTAATAGTTGTACTTAAAGGTAGGGTTGTTAATCCCAGAGAAGCTAACCAGAGCAGGCTACATTTTGAAAAAACATGTTCTGTCTGACAACAGCTTGAGGCCGACTTTTCTGTGACTCAATCACTAGCTTCTGGCTATCATCTCTGCTTCATTGGTGTATGTGTCTCTGGCTTGTGAAAACACAAACTGGGTGCAGGCAGGTTTGTGTTTTCACCTCACATGTTTATTACAGTTCTGTGAGGGCTGAAGATGACTGTTTATTGATGGCTATCAGGACGTAAAGAGGAATTCAACTAAAGTTTTTCAGAAACAACATACAACTTAACAACCCTACTTTTTAAGGGACTATATTTCAATGTTCAAAGTTTATCTCCCTTGTTATTTCAATTCAAAACGCCATTTTTATTATCAATTATAAGATGGTACAAATTGTATTATACCTTAAACACATGTGCCAGTGTCGCAGTTCACTAGGTAAAGAGATTTGCATTCTTAATACACCAAGTAACTCAAATTCATCTCACATTGACGAATCCAGACAGCAATCATTGGTTTTTATTGCAGCTGAAATTGTGATGGGTTTAATTTTCCAGCCTCCTCACTACGCCAGCTCAGCCTCAGTGTACCAAACAGAGATGGGAAGCCCTGCACCTGCTATCGCCTCCCACCCCGCAGTGACCAACAAGGTGTCGGCATGGCTGGAGCAGACCCACAACATTGATTCAACCACTAACGGTGAGAGCCACCAGAAATCCTGATCCTCAGATGGAAGCTTTTCTTAGTGACGGATGAACATAACAGAAGCAAATCTTTGTATGTGCTTTCGCTCGATCTCTAATCTTTGACATTCTGACCTTCTCTCTGTTAGACCTGGCCCGCTGTCAGACAGAGTTGGCAGAACTGGCTCAGCTAATCCAGCGACTCCATTGGCTGGAAGGAGGCCTGCCAATCACTAACTCAGACCTGGAGATGCGAATCAGCATGCAGGTGAGTGTTGTGGTTCCTCAGACTACGTCACTGGAAAAGTAACAACAGGGTCAGATTATTTGACATGTCTCACCCAAGATTGGTTATGAAACAGCTGACAATAATGCCCTGAATAAGATACCACATAACTGATCTTCAAGGGTGATATTAAGCTAGTGAACCAACTGATTGCTTTCAAATTACTGTAGATGATCTGTAATTCGCCAGTCTAGGAATACATATTCAGCAACAGAATAACTGGGGCTTATTTAATTTTTTTTTTTTAAAGAGGCTTTAACAGTCTTGGCCTCTCGTTTCAGAATATTTCCCTGGAAAAACCCAAGAAGAAGACGGGGAAGGGGTTTGGTCACTCCAGGACTTTATCCCGTGTTGAAGCCATGGGGGGAATGGTAAGACTGACTTCACTTTTTTAACCTTATGTGCTCTTGTTATGATTGAGTCATGTCAATGTTTTTGTTAATAGATTGAGTCCACCTCTTCTTCGTCTTGTGCTCTCAGTTCACTTCCAGCCACCTGAGCACCAATCCCAGCGCTGGTTTGGGAGCATCTGTTCAGTCTATCCCGAACCACGTCTACTCTCAGCTGTCCAACCCTCAGGTCACTTCACCCGAGGCCAAGAAACTCCACCAGGACATCTGCACCGTCTCCCAGAGGGGTACAGACTTCTGACTTCTAACAACTCTATTTCTCTGAATAGGTTTGAGTTAGCGTTTGATGGTCAATGCATTTCCTACTTGATTGTTCTGAAAAAATGTATTAAGAGAAACATCAATCCACTTTAGACACTGATCAGGTATGGCTCTGTCAATACCTTATTGAATCTCATTAGTATTTGCTAGTAATTTAAGTTCCAATTAAATTTTCCATCTAGATCTGTTTTCGGCTAAGAAAGTAGAAATACTAGTTTTTAGTGGTAGCTATGAAATATATACCCATGAACGTTCAGTAAGTTAACTTAATTAATTTTCACAACCTGTAAATGACCAATGTTTCCCACCGATTTGCATTAAGTGGCTGCCAAAATCTGTTATTGGGGAAAGAATGAGCTTAATGGGCTCCACATTTATATTTGATCTTCATAGTAATTGTTTTAAATACAATCTTAAGGGAAGAGTAAAATTACAATGTAAGACAAAATCTGAGATTGAGAATAAAGTTGTAATATTCTGCAGGTTTTTTCTAAAATGTTTTATCTTTGTTGCAGTTCATTCTTCTCTCAGGACCGTTCATGAGGTTTTATCCTTGGAAAGAGAGAGACTGAGGCAGGCTTGGAACAGCCCTGACCTGAGGCAGAACACCTCCCACCAGCTTGCTACACTGTGCAGCACACTGTCAGAGGTAACACAAACAAGCACACACACACGGACAAAACTGGGATACATACAAACAAAACTCAAACCGTCCTCATTCATTTAACATCAGATGATGACAACAGAATGACATGAATTAATTAGCGTCCGTCCCTCTTTACTTCTGTTAATTTACCCACTTACCCTGCTGTAATCCCAGAGTGGAAACGCAGATTACCTGCGCAAAATATTAGTATCGGCCTGCAAAAGACAGCGAGGGCCAAGCCCTCACGGTGTGTAGGAGAGGTGCTGTGTGAAACTGTTTAGCAGGTTTGGGCTGTATCTAGACAGGATAGGCACAAGTTGCCACAGGTGTGACCTGACAGAACACACCTCAAGCCTTTCTCTCCCTCTTTCCACACACAGAGACTCAAGTGACAGAATCGTTTTCACATACTAAAACTGAGCAGTTGCGTCAGTTGATGGGCGTGTTAATACCTGCTGTCAAACTGACGCTGTTCGGTAACAGTTGTGGTTTGCTGTTGCGTGAGGTTTCATCTCTACTGCCTGTCTCCTTTCATACTGTGCTGCATAGCTCTGTATGTTTTAACAAGTGTTGATGTGACTGAGCTTTGCTTCGTTGTTTGTTGCTTGGCAGCAGCCTGTCGATCTGCATTCATCACTGTGAGCAACATTTAACAAGTCACTTAAATTCCTGTTCTCTGCACTGAGCTTGTAGTTAAAGTCATTAGTGTTTATTAGATGGGGAGGACTACATGAAAAAATATAATTTAATTACATAAAAGGATGTAGTTTCATCCTCTAGCCGCATAGACATTTAGAATAGTGACACGTTGCTCTACACTACGTGATGTGGAGTCTGCTTGTTTTTGACTTTCTGTGCTTCCTCTTCTTGTGTCCTGCATGGCTGCTCTGTGTATGTGTGCATGTCTATGCTCGTCTGTAGCTTGACATACAGTCACGTCTGACCAAAGTCCACTCGCTTTCCCTGTCCTCTGACTCTACTGACGAATCCTTCTGCACAGTCCGTCCAGACCAGGTGTGTACTGCATTGTGCTTTTGTATGTGAAAGTCAGTTTGTCCCTTTTGTGTATGACAATTTACTGACCTTGCTGTCGGCCATTTGCATTCATCCTTACCTTACATGTGACGTTTGTCTCAAAATGATGGGCAAAGTGTTGACATGATCCCAGATGGTATCACAACAGAGCACAATCTGCTACAAGCCAATTCAAATGAATGAGTGTTGTCATGTGGTTCGTATTATTAGGTTAGCAATTTACACACTTACACTAAAGTGTGCGTGGACATTTGGTGTGTTGTACCGGTAAGAATTGAACCTCACATCTGATTGTGTGAGAGTTGATTGTGTATGATGACGGGTATCCTCGCATGCCTGTTGGCTAGTGATCTGTCTCCTCTTTGTACTTTGCACACTGCAGAAAAATAAGCATGTTGATCCTCTTCCCATCTTTGCTCTCCCCCCAACAGAGGACACCATCTATGGGTCGTCAAGTTCAACGTGCGCCCTCCGTGGCCGAATCTATGGCAGAGTATTTTGACGCCAGTGAAGTGATCGTGTGCGAGAGCTCATCAGAGGCTGAGGCTTCGGATGAGTCTGGCCTGAGTGACATCACCACCACCAGCAACTCTGAGCCGGAAGAGGGACACAGTGAGTGTTAAAGTGGAAATTAATCACTTAATGTATTTAGCATAATTTAAAAGAGGGATTCCTGCTTTAAAAATCCTAACAGATTTTGACAATAAAGCTGAAGCGACAAGAATATCTGCATATTCTGTTAGCACTGGATGAGTACTTAAAGTACAGGAAATGTACTTATTTTACAGAAAACCTTTCAGAATCATATATATTACAGGAATATAATTACTGATGCATTTTATTTTGCTGGATACAATATCATTACTTTATGTACTACTGTGTAGCTTAACCTGCAATATATAAATTTATTAAACATATATTTTGATCATATGAATATAACATTTTAAAAGTTATTAATAGGGGTGGCTGAGGGATAGAGTGGTCGTCCTCCAGAAGGTTTGGTGGTTCAATCCTCAGTCTTCCCCATCTGCATGCCAAGTGTCCTTGGGCAAGATACTGAACCCCTAAATGGCCCCTCATAGATGTTGATTGCACTAATTTTAAGTCATTTGGAAAAAAGTGTCTACCAAATGGCATGTAATATAATAATTACCCAATATTAAAAAATGTACTCCAGTTTAAGTATTCCATACATCACACAGGAATACATAACCACAACTCTTAGTTTTTAAATTTGTATTCTTCCAAGCAGAAGTCTGAGTTTGGAAACATCAGGGCCTACTAGCATTAGCTTAATGTTAAACAAAGGGTACAATCACCTTAATCAGTGTCATACTTAGTGATATAGCCTCCAAATCGGTGTTTTAAAGTAAATGTATGAGTAGCATCACGTTGAGAAATTTTGCTGGCGTTTCATGGTTGTATTAGCTCAGGTACATGACCCAACGGCCTTAGCTGCCTAATGTGACTTCTGCTAGCTAACTTTGGCGAACTGTCTGTCGCTAGCCTGCTAATTAATGAGTCTACTAATGTTAGCTTCCAAACTGAGACTGCAAATGCGGATATTAAAGTTAATTTAAAAAGGTGACTTGGAGAAGTACGTTGTTTCAACATTTCAAACAGTATCTCTTCTGTTTTACATGCTAGCTAAGCTAGCAATGTTTTGAGCTAGTTAGATTACCTGCTGTTGATGGGCTGCTCCAGGGTCTCTGCACAGACTTTCATGTAGGGAGATCATAGACGCCTCCAATATGTCCCTCTCACAACAGAGCATCAGGTGGTGCAAAAATCTGCCTTCTTGCAACAGATCGACTTGCTTGCGGTCTGCATTGCAGTGACCACACGTGCTCCATGTTGTGTTGCCCACCCTCTAGGCTCCTGTGGACACTGATTGCTGCTCCAAGTAAAATGAAGTTGGGCGTCTGCACTCTCTCCCTCCTCCTCACAGGCTCTAATGAATACTCCATATGGTTTCTACTTATCTCCTCAAAATCCCTCTCGGCCTCGTCTTCTGCCATATTTTCCACTAATTACCGGTCGTAACACGCCCTCTCTTCTGTTGAAGTTATGCCTCCTCTCCAACCAACCAACCGTATGATGTGGCCAGTGACGTAATATCAATATGGCGCAGAGCCAATGCACATGCCAGTAACAGCAATACATGTTTATTTTTATTTTTTTTATCTGTATAGAACTCAAAAATAGACTGTTTCATGTTCTCTTTAAAACAAGCAGCCTGTAACCGCAGGAGCAGTCAAATAATCCTGCACAACCACAACATTTTCTTACCAGCAAGACATAAGATGGACATTGAATGGAAAGAATGACTCTTCTCCTCTCCTTTTCCAGCCACTGCCACCCTCAACTACAGAGACAGTCTGAACAACGCTTCCAACGAACCCAGCCAAGCGCCAACCGATACTGGTAAGGCCACCTCTATTGTTGACTCATAAAATTTGAGAGCAGTGATGTCTGGCTCTTCAGTACTCACACCATACTTGGACCATATCATTTACAGTTTTAGTGACTTCTCGTCTTAGTTAATGTAATAAAAGACTACTATTTTTGGTGAAGTTTGCAGATTCAAGTTGAAAACATTAATTGGAGGAAGACAAAATGCTATTACTTCCTTAATTTGCAAGCATGACTCACTTACTTTAACTGTGTTAGTCATGAGAGACGCTGCTTCCTGATGGCAACATTAAAGTAAACATCACACTTTTCCCTACCATTCACTCTACAAAATATCGTGTTTAGACTTATCTTTATTATTTCTATTTGCTTATATCTATAAATGTAATGCCATGTTGTGGGTCTTTGCATTTTAAGATCTTAAATTTCCTTGAATTGTACTGGTTTGTGTTATCCAGGTCGTCGCACCACCCTCCCTGCCCCAGGAGCAGACAACAGCCAAATTGGAATCATGACCATCCTGTACAACAACATCGGCAAGGACCTGTCCAGAGTCTCCATGCCAGTCGCTCTAAATGAGCCACTGTCTCTGCTGCAGAGACTCAGTGAAGAGCTGGAGTACACAGAGCTGCTAGACATCGCCAACAGCATTGATGATCCTTATGAGCGAATGGTGAGTTTGTTTTGCTAAGATCACTAATCAGCTGGATCCGTGAAGGAGTTGAGCTCATTACTAACTTTATTAATTGTATTTGTTAAATCTGTATGTTACCAGGTTTATGTGGCAACATTCTCCATCTCTGGCTACGCCTGGGCGTCCTGGAGGAATCATTACAAACCCTTCAATCCTGTTCTAGGAGAAACATACGAGAGTCACAGAGAAGAACGAGGCTTCCATTACATCAGCGAGCAGGTAACCAGCAGGAAGGGAGGAACCGATATGTTGACAAAATCTCTACCATTTGGGTTTGGAACAAGATGTGTGTGTGTTGTTTACAGGTCTCCCATCACCCACCCATCTCTGCCTGCCACGCTGAGTCAGAAAACTTCACTTTCTGGCAAGGTAGGAGCAGTGTGTGTGATAAGTGCTTGATCCACCTGTTCTGTATGAGCACCGTTAAACCTAACACTTTTAGTTTCTGTTGGTCTGTCTGCTCTTAGATCAGAGATGGAAGAACAAGTTTTGGGGGAAATCAATGGAGGTTCTCTCTAGCGCACCGGTCAATGTTGCCCTGCCCAAGTGAGCCACTGCTTCCTTTAACAAAACCAGTCACACAATACAGTAGAGAAATGAAAATAGACACTTATTGATTGATTGATTGACCATGAAGAAGTCAAACATTATTGCACTGTTTTGTGTGTGTGAAGGTATGGGGATCACTATGAATGGAACAAGGTAGTGACATGTATCCACAATGTGCTGAGTCAGCAGCGCTGGTTGGAACACTATGGTGAGGTGGTCATCAAAAACACAAAGAGCGACGTCTGCACCTGCAAGATCACCTTCGTCAAGGTCAGGCCAACTGCTGTCTCTCGCTGCTTAATCAGTGAAAAGTCAAAATCCTGCAGATGGACATTTCCTGTGCTTCTGTTTTACCACCCTGACCCTTTCCTCTTCATATTCTAGTCTCGATACTGGAGCTCAGAAAACAGTAAGAACGAGGTGCAGGGTGTGGTTCTGGACAAGGCTGGAGAGGTGGTCCATCGCTTTGGAGGCCTCTGGCATGAAGGCATCTTCTGCGACACCCTTCCTACACCAAAGTGCATCTGGAAGCCCAGTGAGTAGAGTCCTGTTTGAACATTGTAAATGTCCTGACAAATTCAGCTTTTGACTTCATCTACAGTGATGTGTATATAAAGAGTGTTAGTAAGGTGTTGGGTAGGGATGTCAGGATAACTGATTTTACAGTGTTCAGGCACACACGACTTACAAAATTCACCCACTGGCCACACATCTACTTTTCTTTGTAAGCATGAAACCCTGGTAACGTGGTAACACCCACGTTCATCAAAAATGTTTTTAAAAATAACGAACGTAGTCACAAGATGTGTCCAGCCCATGCAGCACCAGTCACATTGGTGCAGTTGAGTCTGATCATGTGTTGAGAGGAAGGTTGACTGACTATGAGCAGGATTTAGTGTAAAAAACAAATTAGCATGAATTAAACCTAGTTCTGCCTGCTTGAAAAATACTTTTAAAAGTGAATGGACTTCCTGATTTCTCCTTGGTTATGTCATGGGAAGTGTAAAAACTCTTATGAAACTTGTCATGATAAATTAGACTATGGGTGCTATAGTCATGATACATAATTAAAGGACACCTTCAAGTGCAGAATCAATCTAGCCAAATCTAATGTCAAAGATCAAAATAAGAGCTCTACAGACACTGAGCTGACACATCCTTTCCTCTCTAAACTGTTCATTTTTAGAACATCTTGTCTTACAAAGATACAGAAAGAATTTACCAATACTAGTTGAATTACAGTGACAAATGCATAGTTTGCAAATTGGTGTGTTTTCTCCAGATTGTCCAGCGGTTGAGTTCTTGATATTGACAAAGTTGTTTCCTGTTTAGATGTGCAGCCTGATGATCACGCCCAGTTTTATGGCTTCTCACGTTACGCCAGAGAGCTAAACGAACTGACACCTGAGCTGAAGGCTGTTCTTCCACCCACTGACACACGCTTCAGACCAGACCAGAGGTACAATAATTTGTATTTGTTTAAAAAGAGAAATGTCTTGCATGATGTACTATCTGTGTGTTAGTGAAGTGATGCATGAACATGTGTGTGACTGGATGTGTAACACTGAGTAAATGCTAAGAATATAAATGCAGTCCGTCCATTTACCATTTAACTCCTGTTTCTCTTCATCAGGCTTCTGGAGAATGGGGAAGTGGCAAAGGCAGATAAAAAGAAGGATGAGGTGGAGGAGAAGCAGCGGGAGAGGAGGAAGGAAATGGTCAAGATAGGGGAGGAGCACATCCCCAAGTTTTTCAGGTGAGCCGCTATGATTTTGAACACTTTGGATGGGAAACTTCAAATGAGATGCGTATACATTAGACACAACTAAAAGGTGCCTCATCATCAGCACTTTAAGTATGTTATCAGAAATGCTTGATTCCTACAGTGTCTTCATCTTCAGGTGTAACTGGTTTGTGATTTCAAATGCTTCACTTGTGTCAGTTAGCCTGTTTATAAAAGATTAATGAGCAACCACTTGATTTATTTGCTATTTTGCACAGATGAGATGTAATGGGGTAGTTTTTAAAGGTTTATTCAAAGGGGTTAGGCTAGATGTCTCCTCATTTTCAGTCTTAATTCTAAGCTACCTGGCAATAGCTTTTATACAGTGTTATTCTTTTCAGCCATCCTACCCAGCATATAACCAATAAGTTATTGAGACATCAAGAGTCCGATTCTGGCAAAGCCTTTACATTTTGCCCTGCACAGCTTTTCTAGCCTCTATGGCACTGGTTTAGCTGCCCAGGAAACTCATAGAGCCATTGCATGCGTTTTTATATCAACTTGTGTGATGTCACTAAGCCAATCAAATCTGTGAATTCTGATGAGCATTCCAAACAGATGTGGTGAGAGGTGCACGTTAGGAAGAAACAGGAGGAAGAATAGATGGTGAGAAACAGGTCAGAGAAATGTAAGGAAAGTGACCTGCTTCTTAAAAAGAGAAAAATTAGTCAGTGAAAACTCAGATTTAAACCAAGACTAGACCGACTCTTATGTTCATTCATCTGACGGAGTTCAAAACCTGTAAGTCTCATATCTTTTGAGACTGTGGCAATTGATTAAAGCAGCAATGTGAAAAAACACTACACCATTCCAAGTAAGATTTCAAATCCTGGACAAGAAAAGTGTGGGTTGGACATAAGAGGAAAAGATGGAAAAAAAGGTGTAAAGATTTTCTTTATATGTTCTAAGTTGTTGATGACGCACAGAAGATGATGCATCTAATATTTAAATATATATTGCATTGATTCATCACGCCAGTTGGACTTTATCATGTTCCCGACCTTACCTTCAGGAAAAGTTCTCTATCTGGACCTCTCTGGATTTAATTGAACCCCCCTGCTGTACAGATATGACTCAAACTACTCCTTTTTTGAAAGGTTTAACGTTACATTTTTTTACCAGCTGAGTAACAAACGGTTGTGATTTTCTTATGTTTTCAGGAAAACTCTTGATGAGGCTGGCAGAGAAGTGTGGCTGCACAACGGTACATACTGGAAGCTCCGCAAAGACCCAGGTTTCTCCAACATGGAGAACCTGGACCTGTGGTAGGACACAAAATGAGAAGATGAATTTGGGAAAGCAGCCCTCTATTGGTAAAAACGTCCATTTGTGTTCATGTTAGTGCCGTAATAAATGCCTGAATATACTGTAAAGTGAACTGTGTTGAGGAGAGGGATGTAAGAACGCCATACGTCAACCTCATTGAGGTGAGGTGCTGCAGTTGCACAAATGAAGACTGATTCAGATTTTGCCGGATGTCTTTGCAGCCTTTCGCCTACCTCCTAGCAATAACGGTAACTATGATCATTCACAATTCAAACACAAATCTTAACTTAAAATCCACTTTAAGATTGAATCACTGCCCTCCAGAAAAATGTTGGTAAAATTGTTGAGTTTCCTTGTCAGGACTGAGGCCTCTCATCATGTAAAGTTCTTGTATCATATTTGTGGGGAAAATGCCATAGTTATACCATTTTATTCGTTTTAACATTTCTATAAAAATAGTAGTCGGGCTTGTTTTGTATGACAGAGTTCAGAAATAAATTCAGATGCTTATTTTCCTGCTGAGGACTAATCGGGTGTATGTTATAGGTGAACTGGTGCTGTCCTGCTTCTTTTTTCAGTGAATCTTAATGTGTAAACTCCTATTGATTTGTAAAAATGGTGCGTACTTTATTCTCTGATGTTTAGTTGTGGCACATCGGTTACATAAATTTGACTATTCTTCGTTGATGCAATGAAATATTTTTTGTATTGATGTTTCAACAATGGATTTTAATAAGGAAAAGAGACTACTGTTTAATCAAATATTTTTTTCTTTGGTTTTGTTTCAAATAAAAAATTCCATAATCAACATTGTTTCTTGTTCAAATAATCTTCACCTTCTGTAAATAACGTTAAGTAGAATCTGGACAAATTCTATATAGTTGTAAAAATGTGTTGTAGTGATTTACATTTAGAATTGCAATCTTATTTTATATATATATATATTGTACATTTACATGAGTTTTGCACTTTCTAATAAGCAATCCAAAAAGGTTGTTAATAAAGTGTTAATAAATCTTCAATAAAAGTGCATGTGTCCTGTTAAATGGAGTAAGTTCCAGATGCTTGAAGAAAGTTTTGCATGCAGAGTAGAGCAGGCTAAAGCTTAAAAACCCTGGGGGGGGGGCGTGTGTGTGTAAATTCCACAGATACTCCCTTCTCTCTCTAAACAGTACCCCCATTGTATTGTCTACGCTTTGGGACTTTCATATCTAATTCAGATACCCACACAGAGAGGTACCAACTTCAACTCTTTTCCAAATTCACCAGTGGCAAGACATAAGGACACAATGTGATTTAGTTATGCATACTTTAGACTGTCTGACTGACGTCTCTCAGTGGATGTCTGCATCACCTGAAAATTAACGTTGACAAGACTGAACTACTTTTCCTTCCAGGGAAAGACTCTCCCACCCACGACCTGACTATTAACTTTGACAACTCTGTGTTAACCCCCACTCAGACTGCTAGGACCCTGGGTGTGACACTTGACAGCCAACTCTCCCTTACTGCCAACATTACTGTAACAACACGTTCCCGTAGATTCATGCTGTACAACATCAGGAGAATATGCCACCTTCTCACTCAGAAGGCGGTGCAGGTTCTGGTCCAGGCCCTGGTCATCTCACGCCTAGACTATTGTAACTCCCTCCTGGCAGGTCTACCTGCTAGTGCCATCCGACCTCTGCAGCTCATTCAGAATGCAGCAGCCCGACTGGTCTTTAACCTACCGAAATTCACTTGCACTACTCTTCTCCTCCACTCCCTTCACTGGTTACCGGTGGCTGCCGGCATCCGTTTCAAAACATTAGTACTTGCGTACTGTGCTGCGATCGGGTCCAGTCTACATCCAGGACATGGTCAAACGTTACACCCCAGCCCGTTCACTCCGCTCTGCTTCGGCCAATCGGCTTGTTGCTCCCTCACTGTGAGCTAAACACTCCACACATGGTGGAATGAGCTCCCCATTGACATCCGGACATCAGAAAGTTTACACATCTTCCGCCGCAAACTAAAAACACACCTCTTCCGACTATACCTTGAATAACATTTTAAAGGAACAATTTAGTAGCACTTACTTATAGCACTTTGTAGTTTTGCTTTTTTTGAAGAAATTGTACTTTATTGACTTGTTGTTCTGGTTTGTACCCTCATGGTTGAATGCACTTATTGTAAGTCGCTTTGGATAAAAGCGTCAGCTAAATGAAAAATGTAAATTTTAGACTTAACTATCCAATAGGATGTGAACACCTACATGTAACAGAGTGACAGCAATTCTAGTCATTCATGGATGTGCTGTTAGAATGGGTGACAAGTAGAGGAAGATATACTGGGATGCTGTGGGAGATATCTTCAGACTTGGGGGTGACAATTGCTCATGTACTATTACTGTTAGCGTTTGTATATTGTTCCACCGTCTGGTCTCCTTGATGCATCAAGTCTACACTAAAATATTCGTAAGACATCAGCTGCTGCCTGAGTTCTCCTTTCACCAGCTTCCAGAAAACACCGTCCATTATTCCTTTAGCCATTACTGAACGTTTTACAAATAAAGTGCACCCATAAGCCGAGGTAGCCAAACCTAGATAGTCTGTACAATAAATGTGAGCAGTCACACAATAGGAAAAGTTGAAAACCCACCACAGTCTAGTCAAACTTAAACGGAAGTGAAAATGAAATCAAATGTAGACTGACCATACTTCCTGTAGGACACCACTTTGTTGACCCACCAATTATCAGTACAATAATAACATGGCTAAGAATCCGCTGGGACAGTAGAAGCAAACTAACACAAAAGTAATGAAGAGAGGTTAAGTGACATCTCTGCGTAAAATGTGTTTTTAAGCCCTACCTAGTATTAGTATATATTAATTAAATTACTGAAATATCGCACATTATGTCACTATGTGCATCTGCAGTTAAAATCAAATGTGCCAAGTCCATATTTTCAGAACAACTCGTACTTAGTCATTAAATGTCTACTCATGTTACAGAAAGGTCTTAATGCAAGGTTTTCCAGTATGTTTGTACTGTATGTTATGTATCATTAATATACTGAATGTAGTATTGAAATGAACCACAAATGTGATTTGAGTGCAACACAGAAAACCGGTGCTTCCAGAGCCGAGTCCTCAGGCTGGCTGCATCCAGAAGGTTGTAGATCAGCACACTGAGGCTAATGGCAGCATTCAAACGAAGCAGAGCAGAGAATCTGAGATAATGCAAATTTACACAGCTACGTTTTCTCACCAACCTCTAGTGGCATCTAGTCACATTTCTAATGGAGCAGAGGAAAAATATGACAAGTCAAAACAAGTTAAACCAACGTGAAAGTTTATTCTTGATCTTCAGTAGACATCTGACAAAATCCTTCCGTCCACGTTTTCTGGAGCTTTCAGCTGTATCGCATTGTTTTCATTAGCACAATTAGCCAGAATTAGCTAGAGCCATTGAATGAAGGCCATGTGATGCAGTTACAAGCTCAGGTACAAGCTGGAAAACAAACCTTCAAGTTGGACTATTTCGTTATATAAACCAAAATTACTGTATCTTCATGGCTTGATACCACCAGGGGTTTATTTATTCTTTGGATGAACCAAACCTGACAGTCTCAGGTCGAGCGTCTTGAAGGATTGATCCCTTGTTTGAAAATGGGAGAGTGGCCAGCAGTTTGAGCTTTGCGTGTGACAGTGTCGAGTAACACCGAGGTTGATATTATCTGAGCTACACGGTTTGTGAAAGTGTATTATGTGTACGCTAACAACACCACACACTCAGAGATCAACATGGCAGCTTGATGATGATGATTTACGAGCGATGTTTAGGATAAAATGAGAGGAGGCTGATCTGGAGTCAGCTCTGTTCTCCCATAGCTCTCTGTTAGCTTTGAAAATCTCAGCGAGTGAGGGAGAACTCAGAATCCCTCCAGCTTGATTTCCCAGCAGCCCGTGTACATCCACCCACGGATTAGAGCTCTGGTGAAGTGCCCTGAAGCAAGGCAGTGAACCCTTGCTCGATGACAATGTAAATCCACCAAGAGCCAGATGTAAAATCTCTGCTGTCCCAGGATTGACTCACTGTGTCAAAATGAAGAGAAAAGTTTTTTTTTTATTGGTTTGCTTCATTTAGATTTGATAATTTTTTTTGCAGTCAAAATATCTGTCTTTCCAACGCAGCAGCCCACATGTGATGATACGTGATGACATGTTCAGTCACCGCCGGTGGCTCATCGTTGCTCTGCTCTGTAGTTTCAGTACCCTGAAGGAACCCTGTGGGTAAAGTCACGTATGTGGAATATTTCTAGTGTAAAAATGTGATTTAAAACAGGAAACCACGCTTATTTTTCCCCCTTTGCTATTATAGAAATGTAAACAAGAATTATTCTTACTTGTACTATATTATTGTAAGTAGGAATTCTGGACTGTTCATAATAATCATGAGAAACTTTACAGGCCTTGTCTCATCATTCAACACATAATTATGAGTTAGAGTTGATCTACCAACTCATTATTCAGAATATTATAAGATATCATTGCATAATGGGATTAGATATGATTGATGAAATATAAAAAGGATTTGATGAAGATCTCATAATTATGGCAAATGTTCCTATAATTCTAGGAAAGGAAGTATTAAGTTATAATGATTTATCAAGTCAGGTCAGGTGGAATTGGCCCCATACCTGAAACCCTTGAAAAGGATTAGTGGTATAGATGATGGATGGATTTATCAAGTCTAATTATGATATATAAACTTGTATTTCTAACTAAATGTTCATGAGCCATAATTAACAGATGTTATTACAAAATTAGAGATTCATATCCATATTTACCTGATAAAATAATTGTGAGGAGATCTTATGACATGTTATTTCATGATTATGAACTTCAAGATATTTAGTCATAATTGTCATTATAAATCATTAATGATAAATCTAGGTTTCTTTTGATTGCAAATACAACTACGACAGGAAAGTTTCTCTTGATTATGAAATGTTAAGCATCTTTAGCTGAGAGAAACATTACATTTAAAAAAAGCAGTAATAATTGTGCGCTACGATCTCTTTCAATTATTGCCTAGGAAAATGTAGTTATGACATATTTAATGTTACAATGTTTCTCATAATGTAAGGTCAGCAGTATATGAGGAGTCAATTGTTTTGTAGTCGCAGATATTTGCTTCCACAGTTTTCTGCCCTTTCAAAATAAATGTGGTTTGAGCAAGGCACTTTCATCACCACACCAGACCAGAGGATGGCAGTACATGATGTTTTTTCTATGAATCACATTTTTACCTTTGGAGCATTTCACACAGTTAACTTTACATATACTTTGCTTTGGAACTTCACCAGCCAATAGCCCCATGAACTGTCATCAGCGTCCAGACTTATTTAGCTGTTTAAACTGCCCTTAAACTATGTCTTTTCCAGACCACATGGTACTTATATTCTGTTATCCCATCTTTAACTAACTCAAATAACTTTCGACTATCTAACTCTTCACCTCATGAAATAGTTCAGAGTTCAATCTGGGTCCAGAAACCTTCACTGAATCTTCATTTTAATCCTCCGAGACAACGGGAGAGGGGACATCCAGGTGCTCTGATGCATTCTGGGACATGAAAGCAACAGGTGACATTACATGTGTCGGGTGTTCTTCAGCACATCTGTCTCCACAGCTGCTCTCAGACCACCATAGAGTTTTTCTTTCACACCATCAGCAGCTTTTGTCTGCATTGGTGAATCTGAGATATAAAGTACTCTTTTCCATATCTGCTATTTCCTCAGCACTCACATATGTACAAATGCAGAGTTTGGTTGTGAAAGGAGAGACAAAACACCATTTGATACAGAATTGTTGATATGGTGCTTTGTGAGAGATTAGGCAATACAGGTATGTCAGGTGAACAAAGATGAAGAGTCTGGAGTGTAGAAAAACAGACTTGCTCTGTCTCTATGTAGACGTTTTACTGGGAGCCCTGAAAGAAGCATGCAGGCTCGCTAAATCTTTATCGTGTTCAAATCAGTCAAGATTGGCTCTGGGGAAATTGGGTGGAGGCAAAAAAACAACTCAGATCTTGCTGTTCTCCAAGTGTGAGTCGATGTGTTTTATGAGGGCGTCATCAGGGTAACCAGTTGGGAAGGTCAGCTGACACAAAGGACAGCTGCGAACAGCACTCTCCTCCGACTCCATCCATAACTGCAGACAGAGGAAGACACAGGTGTGAAACCACTGATCCTGAGGAGAGTGAAATCCCCAAATCGAATCAACAAATATGGAGAATGTGACTCTGCTTAGTTTGATCTGTCAAAGCGACGGCTCAACGTGACTTTCACATTAACTTGTGCAGTGGTAACTTGGTTTGCGGTAAAGCTCTGGAGCTACTTCAGAAATATTCCTTGTCATTAGTGAGTTCACCTCCAACTGTTCTTTACTGTCACTTCTTATTGTTTGTGTGCTGGAGGTTGTGTGCAGAGCTTGTTATAAACAGTCTAAGGTGCAGAGAGAAGTCATAAAACTTTGTGTTAATGCTTTCCTGTTCATTTGCTTTATAACTGGACACACGTGTCATATCTATAAGTTTGAATGATTTACTGAACTGCTGTTATTTTTTAATACATTGCATGTGGGACATCTCAGAGGTCTGTTGAGTCACCGACACGATCATCAGACCCAAGTTTACAACTTTTCAAAATAATAGCTATGTAATTCAGCTTTTGACCCAGTTGCCAATCTCTGCTGCAGTTTATCTGAAGACGAGAGAAGAGACAGGTTCAACTCAATCTGGGATTTTTTTTGTAATCATTGATATAATGAAGTTCTAATAACATGCTGTATATCCTAGTCATGTGCCAGAGTGAACGATTCGAGTCGGAGGCTACTCGAGCTCTCATGAACAGTGAGAAGACAAGATTTCTGTTGCAGAGAAGGACAAGGGCCCTCCTCATTCATTACAACCCAGTACCCCACCCCAAATAAGGGCAAAACATTGTCTCTAAAGGGCCGAAGTCAAAGAGTACCCTTTCTACATCCTCAATTGCATTTGGTGGTTTGGTGTCAACGGTGAGTTTTTTGTGTTGTGTATCCTTTTTTATTGATCCTCTTTTGGCTGCGGCAATGACCCATTTTCCCCACAAGGTGCTGCTAAATGTAATCCTTGTTTCTACTCACGTTAATAGAAGGCCATGACTGAGCATGTTCTGTGTTCATGTAGGGAGGCAGATGGCAGGAGAGGGTGGCAGGGCCCTCAGGGGCAGAGAAGGAGGGGTGGTGGGGCTGTTTCCTTGGAGACGGGAACGAGGGGTGTAGGGGCTGTTCTCTTGGTGATGATGAGAGAATCCCAATTGCACCCAGAGTCCGAGGTGGGCTGGCAGCCGGCGACAGATATGCACAAACATCCTGTAATGGTACACAACACACATAGTTTTAACAATAAATAACCCAGCTTAAAAGTCACAAACATCATTGGTTGTCACCTCTTCATCATCAGAGGACTGTGGAGGTGTCACCAGTGGGGTGGGTTCAGGTGGGTCATCAAGGCGACAGAAGTGATGCCCCTGAATGAAAGAAGAAAGGGAGAGCAGCACGATTACTCTGATTTTTGTATTACAGAAATTTGTGTGATGCTTTCAACAACCCTGAAAAACAATCACATATTGTATTGTACATACAAGGTTAAATAGTTTTACAGAAAGGTAATTAGTTATCAGAGAATGAACTTCAGTTTCTGTACTGGTACTTTGCTTTTCTTACCCTACCCTATGAGATTCAAATCTATACACCACAATTAGGTCTGAGGATAATCAAACTGTGTATCTACATAAGAGGTGATATCAAATTTTATATTTTATTTGCAAACTATGCATGTTAATGTAACCCTCAGTGTATTTGTATACACTCCGGATTTATTTTCCTCTGTATTACCATCGTCACTCTATTAACTTTGTATTGGGCTATGACCACCTTATGAATGTGGATAAGCTTCATTCAGTACTGTGCCCAAGCTCATCCTACACACGGTGTACTGGGTGGATCCCTGACTCCAGACCAACAAGACCCGAAAGGGCACGATGGAAACCAATGGTAGAATCATTTTTTTAAAACAACAGGCACCAAACGTTTGAAAGGCTATTTGGGTGATCTCTTGACCTTAAATCAGGTCAAGAGCTTAGAATATTACGAAAGAAAGGCACTAGTTCTCACAAAGAGCAAGGAATTACTTTCAGGGTATTTTGTTATAGACCAAAATCATCCATCTACCCATTATCTATACTGCTTATCCTTTAAGGGTTGTGGTAGTCCTTGTGCCAATCCCAGCTGACACTGGGTGAGAGGCGGTGTACACCCTGGACAGGTCACAGGGCCAACATACAAACTACCACTCACATTCATACATTCGCTCAAATTAGTGTCTCCAGTCAACCTAACCTCTATCTGCATGTCTTTGGAGTGTGGGAGGACACCAGAATATCCAGAGAAAACACACACAGACACATGGAGAACATGCAAACACCACACAGAACGACCCAACCGAACCAGGATTCGAACCAAGATCATTTTTGAAGACATTACTATATCACCATGCTGCCCCAGTAGACTAAAATATTGGACAGATTGAACATTTGAGCGGAGGGTAGTGCTTGAGGAAATATTGAGGAGCACCAAATTTAGTAGAATTCATCCTGACAGGAACCTCAACATCTGTACCACATTTCCTGGCAATCAATCTACTTGTCTTAATTTTTCACTCTGAACTATGTCAACTTCATGGAAGTCTTTCCTTCTTGTAGTAAGTAATTTACTAAAAGTAATTAATGGGGCCATATAAGGTTGGTAAAAATAAGGGCGTCACTCACTCAATAAAGTAAAATGTCTCACCTCAGCAGCCCTTGGAAATCCCAGGTCCAGTGCACAGTGATGAGGACTGCTGGTCAAACTGCTGCCCCCACCTCTCTCTCCTCCTCCCCGTCCTCCCCCCCTCTCCCCTCCATGAGCTGAGGCTGGTCTGACAAGGCCCAACAAGGCGGTGCGGAGCTGATGTTTGTTTTGGCTGTAGCCCTGTGTCTCGCCCAGGAGTGGCCTGGGCTTGGGGAGAGTGGAAACCGGGTCCCTCATCAAGCGTGCTGGGGGCCTGTGGATGGCTGATGGGTCAGACACCTGGGAACAGGAGATTGTCAAATGTTCAAATGACTCCACGATGCAATAATCCATTTCATTACAAAGTTATTATAAATCCAAGTCCAATTACCCCACAAATGACTCACCTCCGAGTAACTGCGGCGACCTTGGAACTTTGCTCGTAGGCGGCTGCTGGTTGGCTGCTGAGAGTAAGAGGCAGGGCTGTCGCATAGGGAGAGTGGAGGAGAGGGGGTGGGCAGAAGCCTCTCAGGGGAGAGTGAGGGGCGCTGGGAGGAGGTGGGAGAGAGACGCTGAGGAGTTGCGGGAGGACGAGAGCCTTAAGGATTAAGAGAGAAAGAGAGAATGGGAAACACATTAAGCTTTCATCTCATTACCACGCCCCTGGCACCTCACTCAGTTTTAAGAGATCTCTCCGAAGCAAAGCTGGGAGGGAAAGTACTCAATGAGAGATCCCTTGTAACATGAACACTTTGTTAGAAGTGGACATGAAGCTGCCTTGCTTCATTTCCACAATATCTTACAACACATGGCAACGGGTGACTAATGTAAGTCTGCATAACTCTAATCATGTCAGTGATGTGTGCGCAGTGCACTGCAGATAGGTGTCTCTACTAAAGCCCCTTTTCACATGGTCAAAAAACCCACTAACATCTGGCTTATGTCTGCAATGGATACATCTGACATTCACTCCCTGGTCAAATGTCTCTGCAGTAGATGTGGATTTTTATTGGCTCCAACTGGAAGTGATGGGAATGTGACACCCCGGTGACACTCTGCTAATTTGGCAAGACAAGGTGAAAGAGTGCCTCAGTTGTTTGTGTGTTTGTGACTGAGAGGAAAACTCCTCTACAATGGCAAAGGAGTCAATCGCCGAGTTTAACTGCATTTCAATAACCCACATGTACCTGCTTGGAGTAAAAGAGGTTTAACAGCCATCACATTGGTTGATCACTGTGTTTACCTTCCTCTTGTATGAAATGGCTGTAGCCTCAATTTCTTTTATTACTGTCAGCTATGATCAACTGATCATGGGTTACATCTCTCTCGTCCACATCCGCTGTCTCATTCCATCCATTCAGTTTTCATACTTGACTTCAGTCTTGTCGCCTCTGCAGCAGCTGCTGTCCTTTCTCTGTTTTGGCTCATATCTTCTCTGTTTTAGTTTAAAATGTTGTTGATATCTATTAGATCATCATAAATCATCATGACCATTTCAATATACTGCAAACATTTTGAATTTTGCATAGTAGCAGCACTTAGAATGATGTCACAAAATAATTTTCTGTCAGTAAGCTACCCCTCTGACTGACATCCAGCATCCTAAAGACGATGTGACACTTGACTTTGACGTGGCTTCACTGGCTACATGTTGTGGTGAAGCTAATCCAAACAGAAATACAGTCTTATTCCAAACTCCCTCCATTATCATTTGACACAACCAGCGTTGACATTAGATGTTTTAACCAGCAACACCAGCAGTTGAATATGTGACATTTCTGGTTTGATTTTGGTCCAAATATGTTTTGACCTACTTGAACTACATGCTAAATGCACAGTGACGTTCCTGAACCTGTAACCTAGTCAGGTGACCTACCAGGCTCCTGGGAGACGTGTCGTAGAAGGTCACTCTGTTTTGCAGCCAGATTGCGAACCCGACCCAATTCCTCTGTTAGCTCAGTGTAGGCTAACGCCAGGTTCACCCTGCAGCACACAGAGAGAGTGACTGAATGAATACAGTAAATACATGTAATTGACAAACTAACAAGCACTTCCAAAAATAAGCTTTTGTCTGAAACAAGACTCACTGTTCATCTCCAGCTTTCTTTATCCATTCTACGTCACAGTGCTCACAGTGTGGGGCCAACTCCTGTGACTGACAGAGGGACAGACCCAGAGCTGTGGTTAGGGCAGCAGCACTGAACAATACATGGAAGATATTCGTATTTGTCTCCTACAAGTGGGCCAACTTTAAATTCTCCATAGAGCTATTACATTAATTGTTATATCTGTATCTTGGAGCACAAACTGGACAATTAGCATGCTTGAGCACGCTGATGGCCAACCAGCTCATCCACCTCGATGACAACTGTGCAACCATCTACTGATGGCAGCAGGTCTGTCTTCTTTTAAAATGTATCTAAAATGTGGTTAATGAACTAAAATATATCCAACATTAAACCCTGAGTGTTAAATCAAAGAAAGACAGTACTTCCAGGATCAAAAACCTATATGCTCAACAAATTGGATATCAGTCAAATTCTGCAGGCAATGAAATTCCATTTGCAGAGATATGGAAAACAGTGACTCGTGTATCACGCCTATCAGGTGTACCTGTCTTTGTGCTTTCTGCAGCTGAGATGACTCCTGCTGCAGCCTCTGAAGCTCAACCCTCAGCTCCTTCTCCCTCTGACAGGCTCCCTCGGCCTGGTGCCGTGCCCCATCCAGCTCTGCCTCCAGTCGCTGCAGTTTCAGGTCTGACAAGGCATCCAGACTGCGGGAGCTCTGCAGCGTCGGCCCGCGGCCCTCTGATAAAAAACAAACAGCTTCGGTCTGTTTCCTTGTTTGACTCTCAAGTACAAGACACCAGTGAGCAAGAGACTTCAATACCTAAATCACGTGTACAGTATTTTTATATATGAGGAGTTTGCAATCAATATTAATTAGTAGTTATGACTGAACTGTAGCTAATGATAACTTTTACCACATTTAGGGTCATATCTTTATTTTATTATGACTGTAAACTTGGGAAATGTATAAACCAGAGATAGAATTTGAACCACCTCATTGAGATTTTAGCAAAATTTGCAAGCTGGTTGTAGCAGATAACATCTGCCAGTAAAAGCAGACTCAATCAGTGAGAGCCTGAAGACTTTATAGGGGGCCGGGCAGAGAAAGTCTGCAGAAACTCTGGAGGAGCTGATGTTAGAACACAGCAGGAGATCCTCCACAGGATTCACCATTAGCAGGTGAGGGGGTGTTGATGACGCTTCTAACACGCAACAAATGCAAAAATGAAGAAAACAAATATGTCTGCATGACAAAGCGGTGCCATATGTCATGTAGAAGACGAAAAGACAAAGAAAGCTGAAAACTGATGTGCTGTAAACACAAACACGTGATCGCCACAGCAGAATTCATATGTTACATCCTGTCTCTGCCTGCTGCACCACCCCTCACCTGAAGGCTCCGGAGAGTTCTGTGTTGTTGTGAACGCGGCTGAGAGGAGAATCTCCTGCTGCGTTATTCATGTGTGAAAGGAAACATCTGGAGAAAGTCTGGACACAATTCTCCGGAGTTCCTCCAGCTTCAGTGGTGAAATCAAGGCACCACTTGAATCAAGTCTTGTGGTAGAAAGAGATTAGTTTCGATGATCCTGCTTTTTTAACTAGTGATATTAGCACCTAGTAATTGTCTGGTATACGCTGACTATTATGACTGGCTCTCTAATGCTTATACTTACTTATATGAGTAGTACTACATAATTGTATTACTCCTCCTACTATTCTATATCTGATTGGGTGTAGTGTTCTCTCTGTCCAGATAGAACACACCTCTGGGTACGTCCAGGCTGGCGTGGAGTTGAGACTGACGTGCCTCTTTGCTGCGGAGTTGAGTGCCGAGTTTCTGAAGGGATGTCTCTCTCTGTCTAAGAGCCGACTCCAAACTGCAGATCCTCTCTACATGCTGCTCCGCTAGAGTCGTCTGACGGACACACACACACACACTTATGCACATGTGGAACCAAAACAGCTATACAATGGCATAAAATGCTCTATCTTACAAATAACATGACTGTGTGTGTGTCTGTACCATTTTGTCTAGGTCTCTCTGGACATTGGTCTTCTCCAAGTGAATCTTCTCATATGCCTGGATGACTTCCTCCAGCCTCTCCTCTCTCTCCTTACTCTTCTGAAGCTGAGAGAGGTAAACAGTCACCATAGACTCTTTGAGGGGTTATACTGTGCACGATGTGCACATTATTTCAGACTCAAATCATAACACCACCAATGAAAACATCAGCTCGAACATCAGAAAGGACAAGAAAGTCAGACGAGGAGACAGTTTCTAGACCAACCTCAACTTTGGTCAACCCTGTTATCAAAGGAAAAAGTAGATGCACACTAAAATTACCACTATCTTTTGAAAAATCCACCCTTTAGTAAAAGACCTACAGACATTGTGAAATTGAGTTCTCACAACGATCAGCTGGCTGCTTGTGTTTCTTAACCCTTCCATCTTTGTTGCAATGTCTTGTGACTATGATCTTGTGCTTTTCTTATTCAAGGTCCAAAGTCTGTGGGCCGACAGCAAAACTAAACTCAGGTTCAACAGATAGTTTAGATCTTTTTGCTAGGTTTGAAAAAGGAGACAAGTTTGTATGACTGGTGATTGCTGATTGGCTGATCTAGACAATACTTTTTACAACTAGAATTACCACCTCACAGTTGTTTACATCTTTTATTGTCCAGACTCATATAATATACATGTAGCAAAAACTCAGGGAATTTGATGAGTTTTTAAAATGCATTGGCGACCCATGAATATTCCCTCGTTCTCCTCCAGAAAAGAGGAGAGGAAGACTACTGGCTGAAGTGACCACAGGTGCTGCGTTGCACACTATGGCTTTGCAAGACCATCCGCAGGCGCACACAGCTCGGGGAATTTCACCATCTCCTCCAGGAGCTGTGTCAGGTCAGCATCAGGATCTGTCTCTGGAGAGTTTCATTTTTGTGTCACACAAATTTTTCACTCAAGTACATATAATTTAACTTGAGAAAGTGAAGTGAATGATGCGAATTCTGGGTCTATCCGTGTCTTTGCATTGACCTTGTATGTAATGTCATCGCTTTGCTTATCGTATGAGCGCAACTGGCATGTGCAATTCTTGAGTTAGAGCCAAAAATGGGGTTTGTGAGTGCACAGTGACTTGAACCTTTATGCTTCAACCACCAAGATTGAATCAGTTTGTCTTTGAGTCCAAGATAACGTTTGTGCCAAATGTAATGAAATATCCTCGAGCCGCCCCTGATACATCACATACACAAGAATGGCATGGATGTTAGGTCACAGTGACCTTGACCTTTGACCTCCTACATATCTCTATTGAGCAACTGTCACTGAACTAAAGGTAATAATATAACTTGTGCAATTTATGAGAGAAACTATGAGATCCACTATAACTAGTTGTTGCAGTGATATTATTAATTCGTACCTCCTGAGTGAGAGAGTTGATCCTCTGTTGTAGGTTAGTGGTCTCTGATTGAATTACACTGGCATCCTTGATGACGGGCTCACAGGAACAACACACTATCCTCTCCTCTCCAAATTCACTGATCATGGGAAACTGGAGGAGATAAGAGGAGAAGAAGAGTTTTCAGGAAAGAATTCATTCACACTGTAAAAAATTCTTCATGCTCTTAATTTGGATTCTTTGTTGTAGATTTAAATCTGTGTGCAAGCTGTGTGTGTGTTCTCTGCTGGCGCTTTCCACCTTGACCTCATAGTGTTTCAGCTTCCTCTTGATGCTGCTGTTCTCCCTCTCCAGACTGGCCAGCCGGGTCTTAATGTCATGATAGGCTGCGGCCAAGGCCAATCCTGATGATGGGTACATGTCCTCTGACAGTCGATTAGCCGACCAGCTGATCCCAGATCCGCCCATGTCATCTCTCAGGCTCTCCCCTCCTCCCAGCAGCCCCAGCTCTCCTCTGCCGTATAGATCCATCATCAGTTAGCTGTAAGGGAGGAAAAGAAGGAGGTCTAGTTGGAAAATCCAGTGAAGAATTGGACTGGACTTTGGACAGACTCATCACAAGCTCACTCTGTCAATCCACATGTCCTGACCAGAGCTGACAGCCAGAGTGTACGTGCGTGTGTGTTTGTTTGTTGTCCAGAGAAGATCTGTGATGATTAAAAGTTTGATAAGTTCTTCTCAGTCCATTTAAGTTATTATTGTGCACTAACAATAATAATGAGCAGCGACGAGTAATGTGTTTTTGTCCAGAGCTGATTGTAGGGGATGTTTGTATGACATTGATCTGGTTTGAAACAATACTTGATTATATATCATGGTGGTCTCTCTGTGCTTAATTTTGACTGAGGGAGGTGGTCACCAGGTATGGCCACATATGTCTAAATTTAGCAGTCACATCTCTCTTAATGGGAGTGATGATCGAGTAAAGGCCTATGGCTGACCGCTTCTTTTCTGTTCAAATACAAAAAATGTGTCTTGTGAGTTTGGTGGATTTGGAGCTGTTTAAATGGACCTTTGTAGATAGTTGAAAACAAAAGAAAAGGCAACAAGCAATGGAATCCTACTTTTTCTCATTTGAGTGAGTAACAACTGATAACAGTTTTGTGACACTTCACTTAACACTCCACTTTTAATAGTGTTAGCGTTTTGACTGGCTTTCAGCAACATTTCTGAATACTGAAAATGTGCACAATAAGCTGTCTTAACAAAGAGGCAATGTGATTTTTACAAGTCTGACGTGTGCACATTGTGGTGTGTTCGTCAACAGGAAACCGGTCGGTGCTACAATGCAACAAAAAAGGAAAAAACCTTTGAAATGATCTGAAACATCCTGACAGACACCCAAGGTTCTAGGTAAGAACACAGCATGGTACAAAATAAAAGAATAGAAAAGATGATGTGATTCAACTGCAGCAACTCTCCCTTTCTAGTGTCCGTGTGTGTGGTGTGTGCGTGTGCGTGTGCGTGTGCAGAGCCTAAAGACATGTGCAGTAGCAGAGAGGAAGAGAGGTCTCACATCTCTCCACAGTTACTTAACTCCCCCTCTTACAGCCCACACACTGTCTCCCACACATGCAAGCACACACACACACACATACACACACACACACACACACACACACACACACACACACACACACACAGCACACAGATACAGGCACACACACACACCCACACATTCAGCCCACATACTACTTGTGTCTATGTGTCCACCTCATAGCCTACATCTCCCTCATACTTTTCGACTGGGTTCACTCGAACTTGCTCGATTGCCTTTTCCTTGCACACACTCTGTGTCAGCCAAGGGCAGATCAGAGCGGGGCCATATGTCTTTATCATATGGTTGTTTCATTTATTAATGGACTGACAGTTCGCATTACCCACAATCCCTGGTAGTCAAACACAAAACCCAGTGATTTGTGTCATCATCAGCATGTGAAGTGATGACATCTTTGTTGATGCACAATGCAACATTTAGCATTTCCTTTAATTTACTGTGTTCGTCATCTAAGATTGTGGTTCCATACTTAGTTAGATAGTTTACCACCTCTAACAAAAAGTTTCTAGTAGATCATGATTCATAATTCTGTCCAACAGCAGAAATTCTCAAAATCCATCAAAGGGATTCCGGGTAAAAAAAGAAATGGAGATAAATTCGACTGAAAAACAACAATTTGTTCCCGAATTAAAGGGGTACTTCGCCAATTTTACTCATTAACTGAAAGCTAACTCATCACGAGGAGTAATACTCAGCTTGTGCCTTGTGTAAAATATTTTCTTAACATATTTGATATGTAAAATATTAAAAATACAAATAAAGCCTGGATAACAGACCACAGTTGAGGTTTGGAGTTAGATGTTTAGAGATGGTCTGATGAAAGACACAATCCAGGGTCACTGTGGGACATGTAGAATCCAACAATTTACAGCGTTAACTATATATGTACATGTATCTATATATAAATGATATGCACGTATGCAGACCTAATGTGTTTGTCTGCACCTCAAGCTGCTAGTACAGCATCTGTCAGCTTGGGTTTCTTAGCCACGTTAAATTGAACATTCATTTGCTGCGTGTGCACAATTTAGGGAAATCAAGACCACACATGAGCTCAGCAAAATTCATGTTAGAGCATGAAAAGAGCAATGAAACATGCATTACGCCCAGAATTTGCCAACTCCCATTACTTTACACTGAGTATATGTTTTTAAACCTTGTGACTCAGTCAGCACAACAGCAGTCAGTGTGGACTAAACTATGCATCTAGAAAACAGGAAAAACAGAAAACAGAAAAGGACAATCACAGCAGATTCCCGCAGAGTGACCAGTAAAAGGACTGGTATATGTCTAAGAGGAGCAGACTCAGAGCGGTATTGTCCCTGATGAGAGAGGAACTATAACTGATCATGTTGTTCATCATATGGTTTATCAGTGAGAGAGGCTGGTCTGCAGCCAAATCTTCCAACATTCTACAGGATTATCAGTTGCCAGAAATTTCTAGATAACCAATAGTTATACTACATATGTTAGTAGTAGCTTACTGCAATTTTGTGTTTGTGCTTCAGGAGGTAGCACTTCCCTCCCACTAAGGGAAATGGAAGGACTTCAACTGCTGAACAGGAAACTGATATGGACATAAACAACAATAGAATAAAACTCAGAAATGTAGGTCAGAGTGTTTGCAGATGAATCTGGATATGTTCAAAGTACAACCACTGACCAAACATCGAATCAGGGTGATATTCTGATAGCCTGTCCTCTCTGAAACGAACTCTGAATGTGTTGAGGAGCTCAGTACCAGTTTGTCCAGGTAAGAGGACCTGCTTCACCAATCCATGCTCAGGAACTAGACATCTCCTGTAATGGTTTATTTCTTATGTTTCATTATGATTTATTTTAGAGCTTGGACCCAGGAGAACAGCTCACATAATCATTTATGTATCTGAGGCAGATTTCAACTTGCCCAAAACATGAGAAACAAACCTCACTGGAAACAACAGTAGCGAGTTCAGAGGGGTGTCACATCCTCTGATGCTCTGCTGTTACATAAACTGTCAGCTGGACCATACCACACTGAGCGCCTCATTTTAGTCCCTCATGGACCTTCATTGAGGATTTGTGTCTGGTGAGGAAAGAGAGGAGTGAGGCTGGGAGAATCTGATGATTCACCACTGTCTCCCAGTCACAGAGTGACAATAGAGTGTATACCTACACCAAGGCCCAATTAAGTTAAAGAAAGAGAGAAAGCTGCCTGGTTATGATAAAAGCAAAGTGAGAAGAGATGACAAAACAGACACCATATCTGTGAGCACAGCTAAGGGCTAATTCAGTGTGTTTGGGGGACACGGACACACACACACACACACAGTAGAGTAAGTACATTAAATCAAACTCTCCTGATGGGTTCAAATCTGCATGAAAATATAAAATGTAATGTGGTTAAAGCATTAAAGTCATTGATTATATAGCATTATCATTAATTACGTTGCTATGATTGTCCCTACAGCTTTGATATGATGTGACATGCAACATGAGGTCAATTAGAATGAGCCTTTTAGATTGATGCAGTTATACAAACGTCTTCATCAAAGGATTATACTGCTCCTCAACATCCAGACAACAGTAACCACAGCACATGAACTTCACTTCAACCAAGCAGAAGCACAGGGAAATCACTCTGCTTCCTAGTGTGCTCATGGACTGTAAACTGACCCCGCCACACCTCTGGTGTCCACACAATGCAGCAGGACCAACCCTCCACTTCTTCTCAATTTTACTATTTTTATCTATTTCCATTGTTTTTACACTTTTAAGTTTTTTTAATTCCCCTTTTCACATTTTCAAATTGTCATTTTACAATAGTCATTTCAATATCCTTAGTCTTTTATTTTATTTTTACATTTATCTATGGGCTTATTATCCTGAGGAATAAATACAACAATAATTTCTGTTTTCTTTTTTTAAATCATGGAGTAAACTTACCCTCCACAAAGAGAGAGACAAAGAGGACAACATAAAATAAGAGGCTCAGACACAGAGAGAGATGAGAGAGGGCATTAGGATGATGACATAATATGACATGAAAGACTGAGAGAGAAAGAGAGAGAGAGAGAGGTGGAGGGGGTTAGAGAGAAAAGAGTGAGAGAGTCAATGGAAATGAGGTCGCTAGGAGAACTTTCTGTCCTACTACTCTGATCATGTGACGTTTCCTACGTGTACAAAATGTGCACACACATTTATCGTGAGAACACTGACTGTATTCATTTCCCCTTGCGTTACAAGTCCATGTCAAACATCTGACATGTGTTTGGTGATGGAAAACCTTTGAAATATGATCCTTTTTGAACTAATGACTAATGTGTATTTTGTCTTAGAACCATCTCATGCAGGAACCATGAGCCGTTGGTTGTACTAGTGCAGAGCCTGTTGTAAACCTGCCAGTTTCTTCCTGTGTTAATGCTCTGCAGCTACATCAGAATTATTCCATTGTCATCGAACAGTTCTACAATATACTGTAACTTTTTTTGTTTGTGTGCTGGGTGTTGTGTGCAGAGCTTTTTATAAACAGTCTATAGTTCAGAGTGAAGTTAGAAAACTTTCTGTTCATCCTACCTGGTTTATCTGCAATGGATATTTATAGTCATTGTTTTTCATAAAATGCAACTGAATTTATTTTATTACTGTTAATGTGTGTGGCTGATATTTAAGTTTGAGTGATTGACTCAACTGGTGTTATTTTTTTCATACATTGCATGCAAGGATCAGCACCTCTGCTGTGTGTCTGTGGCTCAGTCTGTTAAGGTAAAATACAAATAATCAAATTACAAAAATGACCTGGCAGTGATTATTCAAATATGAATGATCTGAAAAATAAGCAATGGCAAGTGTGAAGCTGATAAGTTGAACGGTTTGTGAGACATACGTTCCACATGGACAGAGATATACAGACATTTGTGGAATTAGGGGGAAGTTATTGTGGCTGATGTGAGCAAACTTCAAATACATATATAGGCTAAGTGACATGAAAGAGAAGCTGCTGTTGGATTTCAGTTGAAATGTTTCCATTCAACTTTTAGTTTGTATAAACATCAAGAAAGTTGATTAAATGCTTTCCCTCATTTTCCTAAAAGAATGAGCCAAACTATATCACGGCTAACAGACATATTTTTATTCCTTACCGTACTTTCTGTATTTGTAGTCAGGTACTGGATACAAATGGTGAAGGGCATCCTCTGCCCTCTCCTCCCACACATGTACACACAAATACCAGCTTGAAGCATTTGCTCTTCAAGCCCCTTGATCTCCCTCTACCTTCTGAAACAAAAAGCACTGCTGTTACCGCCAACCACATGTGAAGCAAAGCTCTGTGATACTCGTGGTCCTGTTGGACCTTATCCAGCTGCTGTGGAGAATGACTGAGCGGACCACCCACCACCAGCTAGTTTTAGGTTTTCAGATGCAGTGTGCAGAGAAAAAACAGCAGGTAAGGCCAAATAAGTTTCAGTCACCCTCTTGAAAACCACAGATATTGCTGAT
Source organism: Verasper variegatus (assembly GCA_026259375.1). Lineage (NCBI taxonomy): Eukaryota > Metazoa > Chordata > Actinopteri > Pleuronectiformes > Pleuronectidae > Verasper > Verasper variegatus. Next base: position 3,320,031 of record CM048054.1, read on the forward strand.
GCAGTTGGGGGATAGGACATCGTTTGGTGAAATCCTGGAAGTCAGTCAGAGTCGGCGGTGCTGAGAGAAAGTCTATAAAATTCATATTAAAGGCAGTGTAGCACCAAAACCAGATTTTAGTTTGAGGTTAAATTGCATGAACAACATTAGCACTTGACTTTTGAGCAACTATAGAAATTAGAGATTTATTTCTGGGACATACCTAACCAACTTTTGCCACTGCTAAAATCTTTGATCCTTTCACGTTCTACACTATTTATAGGCTACACAGTAAGACACTGGGTTCCAAGATAAAATCACATATTGTAAAAAATAAAATGGGTGGCCTAACCCTAATACAACACAATGAAAAGTCCCGGCGTTCAGAACAGAGGTATTTTCGAATCCCCAACTTGCCACTGACAGTCTATGAATGGGGATAATCCATTTATATACTTAAAACGGTATATAAGCCTATTTTAACCATATTATATGAACTGTGAATATTCTACTTCATCACTTGAAGGAAAAAAAAATCACTATAACTGCAGGCGGACACTACAAAAGAGAGAGCTGTGTTATGCTGTGGTAAGGTCACGTCCCATACACAAGAACAGTATAGGTTAAATTATTCTTATTATTGATTTGAGCACTTGGGTGTGTAACATATAAACAAATAAATAAAACTAATATTGTTGATATATTAATTATTGATTATGTTCTACATGTTACAGACTGGGTGATAAGGTGTTAATAGATTAGTGGGTCAGCTGGAACACAAGTAAATAAGAATGACTGGGTTTACCACTAGAGGGCACTGGGACATACAGCTCTTTCTCTCTGTAAGTGTATTGTGGATGTATCCTGTCACCTTTAAGCACGGTGCACACAGCAGACTGTACATGGCTGTTTTATTTTATTTCCTTAGCATCCCAGCATACAAACCAGTATGTGAAGATCATTTAACATACCAGTTACTATAGTCTTCAAACATGCCTCTAACCCACAAAATGAAAATAATATTCTGCTGAACAACAACGGGTTTTTTTTGTCAGTGTGGAATAAACAAGGAGTTATAATGGCTCCAGAAAATCCCTGTATTGCTCAGACGTGTTCAAAAAATCCGACAACACCTGAACTCAACACGTGCATCCATGCTTTCTGTCGATCCACTGAGGGAAAACAACATGTCCTCATTCTGCATGTTACAGTCAGGTCCCCAAACCAGAACACGCACACTGAAACCAGGCTGCGCATCCATCTCTCCCTGGCATGTCCCCACACAGCGCGTCTGTGGGACTGACGAGTTCCCATCCAGCCCGTGGAGCTCGGAGGAATTTGTCCTCAGTGCAGTGTCCCTGTCGTTTCTGTCTGTGGTCTCCTGTTCACAGGCCAGTCATGACTGTAATGATTTAACAGGTCATTACAGCGTCACTGCCGAGCCTCTCCCCCCGTCACCATCCATCCCTGCGCAAACAGTCCCATCCTGACCCGCTTAGAAACACTGCGATCTGATTCTCACCGGCAAACCTGCCTATAATGTGGCAGAGAGCATGCGAACACACAGACACACACAAACATACACACTGACACACACACACAGTCCGAAGTTGAAGGAAAGGACACACACGACGGATGAAGCCGGTTTACTTACGTCTCAGTAGAAAAACCATGGAGATGATGGTGCTGACGAGGGTCGACATGACTGGAGTCTGACATCAGCAGTGGATGCTGCCGTGAGTGTGTGTGTGCGTGTGTGTGTGAGTGCGCCCCCTCCCCTCCTTTGACCATAAGGGGAGGGGGAGGAGAAGATTTTCATCAGAAGGAAAACAGCTCACATTGGTTCTGTTCTCCAGTGAGCGCTATTATACAAGCCCTGAGGATATACCTTTTCACACATCTATTTTAAACTCTAGCATGTTGACACTTTTCAATTATTTATATTAATATGGTTTTAACTACCCAATAATTTTAACTACAGAGATAAAATGTATTTGCAGATACTTGCTAAGGCAGAAATATCGATCTGTAACATGTTTCATCCAAACCCAGAAACAGACAACTGGGATGCATATGTGAATGTGAAGCAAATGTCGTGGGTCAAAGTTCACCAAAGTCAAACTCCATGGAAAGACACGATTTGTTTTGTTTGCATTCTCGCTCGCACAGATTGGAAGTGAACGGAAGGCCGACTGCAACATTTGCGTACATGTGACTGGGCCCTAAGAACTAAAGAAGCCAAAGACTCAAGCTATGAATTTGTTTCTGATACATGCACTTAGTGTCTTATTTTTTGAAATCCTCTTTACTTCCCGATAGCAATCAGTAATTAAAGGAAAAAAGCCGCTGTCTGTAGCGCTCGCAGGACTTTAATATATGAAATGATTGGTTGGCATACCTGTATGTGACTAACCTTACTGCTTGTTTACACCCTGACCGTGCTCTCACTGCACATGACCGGAGTCTTCACAAGCCAGAGAGACATACACCGCTGAAGCTAGAGTAGTATTCGAAAGTTAGCGATCGAGTAACATAACAGTTGGCCTCTAGCAGTTGTCAGGCAGTGCACATTCATGGGTTTTGGGGCATAGCATTGACGAGGGGACAGATGGGAGAGGGTGGGCAGGGTGTCGCATCTTTTCAAAGTATAGCCTGCTCCTGCCATCTTACCTTGGATGACTAACTCTAGCTTTACCACAGCAACACACTATGACATATTAAGGATGGTGGTGCTGTTCAGCCCACAGATTTGGTCCATATCTCAACAATTATGGGATGGATTAAAATTAAAGTGTGCCATTCATGTTCCCCAGAGGATAACTCCTACTGACTCTGAGTTTCCTTCTGGTGCCACATAATTAGAAACAAACAACAGATCAAATTTTATTTAATTTCCATGCATATAGTGGGCTCACCTGGCCCGCTGCCTCTGAGCCTCACTGACCCTGTCTACAGCTCCCAGGTCCTGTTTCCTCCTTCTGTCCACCAGATGTCCGCAGATTTCTTTCCCCTATCTTCAGTTCCACATGCTCACCTGTCCCAGTTTCATCATCACTTTGGTCACTGTTCTTACATGTCATATTCTCCAGCTCATTGTCGGATTATCTGTCTCTCTACTGTTCCGTTACCTTTGTTCTCACTTCTTCCTGCTTGCCTCCTCATCCACCCATCTGCCTATAAAACATTGTTGTCCTTCATTAAAGCTCCTTCTCTGCATCATAACGTTCCCGTCAGTTTATGTTTGAGCTCATCCTGCCTGTTTTGATACCAGAGTTACACACACCATCTTGTGGCCACTGTAGTTCAACAGACCATGTACACAGTTGTGTAACAGTCATATTTAAGCTCTGTCAGACAGGTTTTTATAATGAAAATAATAAGAGTGATGTTTAAAGATGTAACAGTGTTATTAATGATAGCACCCCCAGTTGGTAATGATGATAATAATAATAATAAAAATAATACTTGAGCAGCGGATCCTGAAGCTCTGGAGTCAGAAATACCTGCAGACCAGAGAGAGAGAGAGAGAGAGAGAGAGAGAGAGAAAAGGAGAACTATGGGAGGCTTGATTGTTAAGGGCTTTGTCTGTGAGGAGCAGGATATTGAATTCTATTCTGAATCTTACGTGAGCCCAATGCAGACAAGCTAAGACAAGAGTCATGTGGTCAAATTAATGATGCCAGAGACCCTGATGGTGGTTGGTTGAAGCACACAAAGGATATTGATTGGAGCCAGTTCATAATGTTCAAATGAAAATGGTAAATGGACTTTATTTATATGGAACTTTTCTGGTCCTATCGACCACTCAAAGCGCTTTACAGTACAAGTCACATTCACCAGTTCAAACAATATTTCCATGCACAGTGCTTTTTCCATCACACACCATTCATATGCGGTCAGCAGAGCCTTCAGGAGTAATTTGGGGACAGTATCTTGCCCAAGGACACAAAGGAATGCTGGAGGTGCCGGTCTGCAAACCTCCAACCTTCTGGTTAGTGGAGAGACCCTAACCCTAACCCTAGCCACCACACGTGTCCTGTTGTGTTGAGATTAAATGACTGATGTAGCATGTTGAGGGGATGTGAGAAGAGACAGTTTTAATCAGGTCCTAAATGGAAACGAATATGGGAGGATGATTGGAAAGATTTTTTGTGATTTGTTTATCATTATATTCTATGACGGCTCTAATACATCGTTACTTGTCACTGTCTGTGGCTTCTGTGCAGAGTCTCACAATCCAACACTTAACTTCTAGTCACATGTCACAGTAAACAGGCAACACATCGCTCAGCTTGTTTGTTGATGCACAGTGGGGACATATCTATTAGGAAACATTGAAACAATCTCAATGTTTGCTTGCTACTTGCTTGTTGCTACATAATGTCCAGTTAGGAATCATGTTTGAGTTATCGTCTTAAGGTCAAGAAGGTGACTTGGGTCATCATTGCCCTGTTCCTCTGGAGGACCAACCGAGTCTGTGACACTCACAGCTTCAGAAATGCTCTAATTCCCTGACCTATGCTTTCCCCGAGTTTTATCACATATGCCTACAGGAAGTTACTTTGACTTGATGTTTTTTTGTTGTTGTTGTTTTTGCTTTAACATGCAGAGTAAATTGTGGGACCTTGTGTGCACAGGTCTGTGTCTTATGTGTCCAGTCAGTTCAGTTTGCCACAGGTGAACGCAGTCAAGGTGAAAACTCATCTCAAATTGAAAAAACAGAATGAACTGTGGTGAATTCATTTGAAAATTACAGATTTCTACTCTACTACTTAATCAATAATCAAAAACTTAAACAATTAGGCCCAATCCCATTGTGTATACCCCTCCAAACGGAGATTTTTCAGACCCTCACTACAAACGGAGGGGTACCCAGAATGCCTTGCGATTCACCGGCAAACTGGGAGAGAGACCCACAAATGTAGTATTTTCTCCATAAATAAGGATTTAAAAATTACGATAATCATTGTAATATCTTAGTTTAATATCATTTCAATGTATTATGGTCACTGTTTTCACAACAACCTTAAAAAAAGCGATCTTTTTTAGCACGATAATCCCGTATTTTCGCATCGACTACTGATGACGTAACGGCTTCTTGAAGGGCTGTCCCAATTCGTAGGGGAAGATTTCATCCACTACCCCTTGTGACTCCGTTTCAAGGGGCAAGATAACCCTCGAAAATGGGATTGGGCCTTAATCTGCAAAATAGTATAGTAGCCAAACATTTGATTTGATAAAAGTAGTGAATTACTGTGTAAAGATGTCCATTTTAAAGCATAGGCACTGAGGCTGTCTCTCTGTGATACACGTATTGAAAATGGATGTGTGTCATTTACCTTAAGTGTAAAATTCAATCTGGTTTGCTGTCTCTGTGGTTTTGAGTGAGTGTGGGAGACGATCATGCTGTTGACAGCAGCACGTGGTGGTTTACAGTGACTGACCTAGCCGGTTCTGTTACAAGGGAGGCTTTTGTATGAACATGGAGGAGGTAAATCTTGTACCTGGCGCCACCCTGAGGACTAACCGGTTATATCACAGATCCACCATAGATTTTAACACTGTTCTAAGTATGGAGGTAATTTCCTGCCAAAACATAAACAAAACATGTGTGGAAAGCAAAACAGTTTGTACTCATTTTATTGAACTGTCCATAATAAGTGACATTAAACATTTTTCGGCTTCCACCACCTTTACCTTAAGGCAAAGAGAGGCACATCAATTATCAAGCTGCAGCTGGCGTGACCAGGTTTTCACTAAAGACGGACCACATGACCCCGGTAGCTTTTAGAGATATCGCCTCAATAAGTTTTGATATTCTTCCAGGTGATAAAGTAAACATTTAGATTTAGAATATTTGCTAATTTTAACCAAATGAGGTTTCTCCAGCTGGTCAATGTGTGACGTTATACCAGGAGAAAAATCTTGTGCCATCAAGCCCTTTTGAAATTCACTCTGTCATTGTTGTCTGTACTTTTGATATATGATAAAATTCCTTCTGAAAGATGGAATTTGCTGCCACTTTTTCAATCTTTGCCAAGAGATAGAGCTGAAAAATGTAAAACAACAGCTTTCGTAGGGCCTTTGTAAATGCTTCGTTTAGTTGGGTTTTTGGCAGGACATTAGCTCAATGTTTGCAATCCAGGCAGATCTTTATTTTATTCTTGACTATTTATCTTGATTACCTACTGTGTAGTATTACCTCTCACAACCTCAGTCTTTTCTGTCTTCTTCCAGATTTTCTATTCATGACGGCCCAAATTAAACAACATTGCCCCGGGCACTCTATGTGATGCAGCTCGGCTGCTTGGCTTCTGCTTCAAGTGGCAGGAACAGTAGACTCTGCCCAATTCAAGTGTGCCCATAGACTACTGAGTCCAGACCAGGAGCTGTCTATGCAAGCTAATATTACTTTCTCTTATATGAGAACTCTTTCACTTTCACTCTTCAGTCTGTGCACCTGTCACATGAATCTGTTGCGTTTGAGTGACCTTCCCGCATGCACACATGCGGGAAGGTCACGTTACTGCCATAGATTGAATGAATTCTGTGGGAATCAATTGGGGATGAACACTTGACCTCACTCCGCTTGTCAGTTGTGCCTCCTCTGCTGCCTCACTTGGGTGGAAAGCAAACAGGTGAGCCCACAGATTAAATAGTCCAAAGTGGACAGACAGACATAACCTAAGATCTGTACTTTACTGTCTACAGTGTAGAAACCAAAATACCTCCAGACACGGCTTCTCAGATGCTTTTCAGTCGTAATTGTCCACTCAGGGAGGCTTTGCTTTCTAGCGTCCTCCATTTTCATAGCAAAACAACGTAACATTACTGGCTTACTTCACTGAGAGGTCAAGAGGGCATGCAAGAGGTCATACCCTGTATGGTCATTTTCACACGAGTTGTTGCACAGGGGATTTCTGAGACAATATCTAAGAAGTTGCTCTGCTCAACTGCACATTGAAATGATCCGTGCAGTATGTAGTACAGTTAAGTGTTATTAGGTTTAAACTCCAGAACAATCGTGAGCCATGTTAGATACAGAAACTCCGCTTGACACTTACCTCAAGCTGTGTTTTAATCTCTATCTCTGATGTGAAGATTTGAGAGAGTGTATGTAGTTATATCTTAATGTGTGTGGTCTATATCACTTATGTTGTGGGGACTTAGATGCATTTACAGAGTCACATTATGGGGACTTGTATTACCATCATTACGGTAAATGAAATCATTAGATTTTAAGGTGAGCACAATATTGTAAATTTGCCCTATAGTGGTAGGTTTGGTTCATGTTAAGGTTAGGAGAATGGTTTGTGTTTGGCAAGTACACATTGTGGTTAAGTCTCCAGGATATTAATGTACAGTTGCAAGCAAAATTATTCGACCCCCATTGCATATTAGGCTTACTGGCAAATTGCAACATTTTTCAGCTGTTTGCAATAAATAAAGTAGACAAGAACAGTTGAAATAGTTCAATAAAACTAATATTGTCCTTTTTTTCATCCAAATTCAACACAAAAGGCTTTGAATCACTTCTGCAGTCTCAACCCCCTGTCTCAAGGACACCTGGTGCAACTAAACAAGGGCTACATTAGTTCAGGTGTGCTTGAGATAGAACACATAAATACCTGGACTGGCTAGGGGTTTGTTGAGAGTGACGTTTGATTGCATGTTAGAAATATGGCTAAGTCAAAAGAATTGTCCAAAAAGTTCAGAGAAGAGATCATTGCCTTGCACAAACAAGGAAAAGGATACAAAAAGACAGCAAAAGCACTGAATGTCCCGAGAGATAGTTTGTTATCAGTTCTCTATTGTGACATTCTGTTAATGCATAAGTCTTGTGATGAATATCTTTGTCATCTATTGTGATCAGTGCAGGCATAGCAGACACAAATATTTTCAGAAGAAAAACAATGGGTTTTAATTCTGCATTCCAGTATGTGTGTGTGTGAGAGCACATGTATTAATTAAACAAGGATTTTATGCAATGTAAGAACAAAGGTCACCAGCATAGCGCTGATGCTGACGCTCCACGGTGCTCCACATGTGATCCTGGGGTAATCAGTAAGCACGGCCAAGATAGCAGTCTCTGTACTGCAGAGGTATCTGGTTACACAGCCGAGCAGCAGTGTGTTCGATGTAGCTGCAGAGAAAGGACATGAAAAAGAAAGAATTAAACACATATAAGGATGAATGATGTGAAGTGCAGTGATCAAAACAAGTATGTCAATGTACCATGATAGCATGCAAGCTGATAAAAGGGCTACAGTCCTGTAACTATTAACACTGTTTAGTGTTGCATTGCATCACAATAATCGCTGGAACGATATAGAAGCATTTAGTTTAAACTTTTCTCTTTTATCTGCATTTCTTCCTTCATCAGAAGTTGCAGTGTAGAAACGTGGAGAGAAAAGAAGGGTATGATATTTTAAAAGTGTTATGCCATTAGTCACAGTCATTTCAATCACATAAGCAACTGAATATCTAATCAAGACATTTAAACCACTACTGTGCACTTACTGGTCACATTTAGATACCACTGAAATTACAGCATGGCAAGATTCTGCATTGAAAACCATGTGTCTGGATTTGTTTAGAATTTTCCTCTCTGCAATTTGCACATGGTCATTTCGAGGTTTGTGATTTCCGAAACATGCTTTTAGGATATTTAAAACATCTTTTGCTTTTCTACTTTTGCTTGGATTCAGTGTTTAGTTGGATTTATATTGGTTTCAGTTTTTTCAGGTAAGTCTAACATGAACCTCCAGGTTATTGAGGCTTAACCAGACCAATCAGTGCTGTCAGGTTCCAGCCCATTCAAATGTACGCATATGATGCAGTGTCGAACCATCTCCTTCCCCTCACTTCTGATGCTAGCCAGGAGGCGATTCAACATTTGTTTCACGTGGTGAGGCAAATTGCAGCGTGATGAGCAAGTGAAAACCTCAAAAACGTATATATGTCCCATTCCTAAGTTTATTTAAGTTACTTTTCTGTCAGTCTCGTTTTTGGTTATATTTTGAAACTCACATTCTCCCATGTTAATAGTTTTTCTTTACTCTTGTTGAGGGTTAAGGACAATGGATTTTTAAGCCCTATGAGACAAGTTGTAAATTATCATTATTATTATTATTATTTTAAATGTTTATTTTACACTTAGTATTAATACTTTTAAGTAAAAAGTAATAGTTTGAATGACTATGACCTTGGCCTCCTTTCAGTGCAGTGGTATTTAAATGTCATTATTGAGTAGTTTTCAGTAGTTATTATGGATTACCTTGCTTTCTGTGTGAAAAACAGACAGACAGAAATAGAGGAAGTTATTGTCCTGTGTTTGTATAACTGAGTGACCAATTAGAATGTGTGTATTTCTCATACACTGTTATGTGAAATCATGGTCAATCATAGAATGTAATATTCTGATTGGTAGCTATTTTAAGTTGCTTGTGTATTACATGTTTTATTGCGGTAGGCTCAAGTTTGCTGTACTAGCTTGGACATCAGTAGCCACTTTACCAACTGCATCACTGTACCGTCATTTTACTGCAGGAACTCACTGTTGCCATTGAAGCAACTGTCTTCAGCTCCCACACAGTTCAATGTTGTGTTGCAGGTCCCCGCCAAGCTGTCAATTGGGCTCACAGAGGCTGGACACACCTTCCCATTCATGAAAGAACTTGGAGCTGAAAACATGTAAGAGGAGGAAAAAAAAGAGGAGGCAGACATGTTTAAAGTGCACGTCTTTAGTACGTGTAAGAAAACCAGACCCCAAGCTGAATGGACTTTACTGAATCGTCTGACTGTGGCTGCTCTAGACTTTAGAGGAGTTGATATGTAGATGTTGTCATCTTTGAACAGAGGCAGGCAAACTGTTCCACTTCATTTTTTACTCCCAAGGAGGATGAAGACCCACCTCTGCCTTGGCCTGGGTTAGTTTTAGGCACTGAAGAAAGGTGATTGGTTAGGATCATAGGTTAGGATTAGGGAAGATTAGACTAAACCAATAAGAGGCAGGATATGTCTCTGCTCACCTCAGGTCAAAAAAATAAAATGTTGCTTTTACCCTGTTTACAGTCTTTAGGCTAAACTACGCTGAATGGCTATAAATAATAGCTTCAAAACCTTCACATTTGTGAAAGTCTATTCCTAACAATACTGAGCTGTTGCTTTAAAAGCTCACTGAAAGAATGATTGTGATATCCATGTCAAGTCTGTGTGTTAAACACAACTGAGTTTCTAAGCCTTGCTTGGCATAAAAATAGGGAGCAGGTGGAGGCAGACTCTAACAACACGGTAGACAAAACAAGGGTTTGAGTTGTGTGTCGAAACATTTTTCAGCTTATGAGACACATGATAGCTTTTTCCCCTCCTTAAAGTCTTTGTGCTAAGCTAGGCTAACCACACCCTGCCACCTGCTCCATAGGCAACAATATTGGTATCAGTCTTCTCTCAATCTCAGACAGATATAAAATAAGTGCGTTTGTGACACATTTGAACTTGCCCTGTGCTTGGAAATGCAAGTGATAAAGGTTCACTGACCATTCAGTCTCAATGCTGGGCGGAGTGAAGCAGGACAGCGGGGAAGAACACTTTTTATTCACTGTCACAGTAGCGGATGAACCGGTCCCCATCACTGGAGGGAAGGAAATAAAAAATATGGGAATATTTAAAATAAACAAAATGTTAATGGTTAACTGATTCAGTAACTCTTGTAACAATAACCTACTTTATCTCATCACAAGAACATTGAATTTATTCGGTTTGACTGATACTTCATTAAAGGCTCGTTGTGTAGGATTTAGTGGCAGATGCAGCCAACTCATTATCCCTCCACTCACCACTGGGGCGGGTCTCGGGTCACAGAAAAACATGCAAGGCCCTTCCCTTCGGCAAGTATTTGGGTTTTCTGTTGTAGGCTATTGGAGAAACATGGTGGTGCCACATGGTAGACTATACACCTTTAACTATGCTCATGTAAAAGCACTTGACTCACAGTACTATAAATCACTGGCACCCACCTGAAGTGACAGTTTTGCATATTGTCATTGTGGCAGGACACTGGACAGAGGTTGTGTTGGAACACATTTCATTTGTACACACATGGCAGTGCAGTGACTCAGCTGGAATGTAACGAAAACAGCATTTCTGTTTCATTTCAGTACAGAAGGAGAATAATAGGTTTCAGCTTCCACCATCTCACACACATGGACACACATGGTGTTCCATGGCATGTTCATTTTCACTTTTATTGCACATATCTTTGTATTGCATGTATCAAGTCTTTTTTTTTTCATGTAAAACTCAGGAAATATTAATCGACCCTTCTGGTAAGATACTTTTCAAACATGCAACATACAACCAGGGTAACTCAACAACCCTTCGTATAAGGCCTGCATCAAAAAACCTCAACTTATCATCACAAATTTAAACTAGGTCATGAAAAGTCTAGTACTGGTCAAGTATCTAAACCTGATTCAAATTGTCATGAGCAGACAATTGTAGTAGCGCTGCTAATAATTATCACTAACAAATAAAACATCCCCCCCAAACCCTCCACTGTGTTCAAATGACAGAAAATGTAAATAAACATCAACATTTCAATTTGAATTCTTAATATTTCATTTATGATCAAAGATACTGATTGTATAGTTTTGTGAGTTAAATCATAAAAGAGGTACATGAGGTGATAGAGGCACAGTACAGTAGTGTTACTGTGGCAAAGTAGTACTGTGTATATCATATTTTCACAGATGTTTAATCTTTTGCCTTTTGGAGTAGACGGTAGTGAAATTCCTTAATAGTTCATGTGATGCAGGTTGAAAAAAGATGCACAATTGAGAACAGTGAAAGGCTGTTGCAAAAAAAAAATTACCACTATAACACTTCAAAACTATTATTCTGTGTGGATACAAACAACAGCGTAAGACAAATCAGATGCCCAGCAGCAGCTTCGTGTTTGGTGGAGGTTGGTAGGTGTTTGGAAGTGGAAACCACCAAAGCATATATAAAAGTCACTGAACACAAAGTCACTTGATGACAAATCATTCAGCTGTGGAACCAGTTCAACTGCTGTTTATCTGATCATTTACTTTGATATTCTCTCTCACGCAGCTGCACCTACTCTACTCTACTTCGTAGAGCAGGTGCAGCTCCAGCATTCAACTAGATGTTATGTAAAAAGGTAAACCGATAAACCATCTTTTACCTGTTTCCTCAATGCACATAGTGAGCACCTGACCCCTGTTCTTATTAAAAATCATGGAAAACAGCAAATGGCCCTGTGTAGAACTGCTTTGTTGCCAAATTTTAATTTGAGCTTGACAGAATGACCTCTCACAAACAGACATTTAAAGTTGGTCTGAACTGGTCAGCACACAGTGGAATAAGGTAAAGCAAGGTAGCCCACATGTTGCTCTCTAAGCCACATCCTCCCAGTCTTATTGGGTGGTCCCATAGTGTTCTGGGGCCAAATGATATGTAACAAAAAAGTTATAATCACTTGAGCTTGTTGGCCTCCTCCAATTGGGATATGGACTGGAAAAACCCAACAGCCACCAGAATCAAATGCCTGAATAAACTGGGTCCTTCTAATAGAAAGAGAGCAATAGCTTTACTCCAAGCTCCCCACCTGGTCCTGAGGACTGAGTCCAGCCATCCTGTAAAAGTCCTACATAACATGTGTTGTGATGGTGAGAGAGAGAGAGAGAGAGAGAGAGTGAGTATGTGAGGGGAAAAAACACAAAGTTAGTGACATGTAGTAAAATGGGCAGCACATGACAACCACCAATGCCAGTCCTCTCTCTATCTTCTACCAGCCAGCAGGGATTTTGAGTTTTGAAATGTATTATTTGAATTATTAAAGTTAATAAACTTTTTATTAACTGTGTGGATTCCCTCAATTTCTGTCTTTCTAAGACAGAAATTTAACAATATCACAGATTTTGTCACTGTGACACCTAAAGATACAATACATATGCTGCCGGAGTCAAAATCAACAATTGTTGCTGATTTATAATAATCTATACTGAGTTGGTGACCCTCAGCAGGTTAGGAAGTTACTGTGTAAAACACAACACTGCCATCTATGGGAAAAGCAGAGCAATGATCACACTAAAGCGGCTTCTGGGACGTTTGCACATTTTCTGTGTAATATATCCATGGAATACAGAGCCGCTAAAGCCCCCACAGGGGATATTTATTTATCTTGTACACACTAGATATCAACTTGTTCACAAAAGAAAATCCCCTTGTTGGAGCAAGTTAAGGTATGTGCAGCAAATTACAATCGCATGTGTTTCATTATATGACATTCCAAGATGAAAATAACTTAGCTGAGTTCTCTCCATCTGAAGTTGTTAGAGGTGCATGTGAATTTTTACTAAATCATCTTTTGCACAATATATTTATTCATCTAAACTAGTTGTGTGCTAAAGTTATCTTGTGCAGACAGGATTGAAAAATATCATCTGTCGGGACTTTAAGGGCTCCATGAATTCAAATGTTCAAGTTAGCCCTTGTATTATTTCAGCAGAACAGTAGGAAGAAAAGGAGATGTGGCTTGTTGTGAGCGCTCAATGTCCATTCTCCAAACATCTTCAGACACACTTTGCTGAGTAGTTTAATCTACTTCATTGTGTCGTATCCTGTACCAACTCACACATTTTCAGCATTGCTGTATCTCTAAACGTTGACGTTCCATGATCTCAGAAAAAGCCCCAAAGGAGCAGTCACACCTGCTGCTGTCTAGCGATGCAGAGAAGTGACCTTAGTAAAGAGGATAGTACATTGACGGACATTAAATATACATTGAAAGCCAATGTTTCCTGAAAATGTTCAGGCTAGGAGGTTGAGATCATTGAAGTGAGAGTACACACTTGTGCACCGTCTATTCAGACACAGGCATGAAATCTGTTATTATATATTAAATGTGTTACTTATTTTCAGATGCATCAAGTGAACCATGTAATCACAGTCATTTGACAGACTGCCAATTTAATGGGAGAAAAATGTGTGACCCAAGTGCCATCCATCCACCCATTATGTATACCGCTTGCCCTGGGTCACAGGGCTCAGAGACATATATTATAGTCTCAATTAAACCTAAATCTAATCTGCAGGTCTTTGAACTGAGGGATTGAGACTAAGGACCCTATTACCATGAGGCAACAGTTCTAACCACTCCATCACCATGCTGCCCACTAAAGAAATAATCTAAAGTTGAATGTCTGCACTTAAAGCTCATAACATAACTTCATAAACAATGAGCTGAAGGGCAGAACCAAAATAAGCAAAACCTGTGCCAGTGTGTATATATTCCATATCAAACTTAAAACTGTAGGCGAGACCAACAATGTAACTCCTTCCTCCAACACGGGTTGGGACAGCCCTGTTGTCCTGTAGTAGTTCTTCTGTACCCAAACTTATTTATAGTTAATGTAGTGTGTAGGTACATTAGTATAAATAAGTACCTCTGCCAAGGAACTTGTGTTTTCATCAGAATTACACAAAAACTACTGAAGTGATCCAGGTGAATGATCATATCAAGGGTTTTGTTTGGATAGGGTGTGAGCATTAGGTATGTAATAGCCAAGTGTCTAATTGAAAAGAACTGTAGTTAATGTTGCAGGCATAAAAAATCAGATGCCAACTTCTGCCTTTAAACTTCAATAGAAGTGTATTTAGCTGAGGGCAGTAAACAGTAAATATACCACATTAGCCTTCTAAACCAGTGGTTTGACACCAACTGTTAACATATGAAGCTATGCTGTCTGTCTCTACTGCAGCTGTCACCTGAGACTGACCTCGCCGCCTGAGGGGAAGATCAACTATCTTGGCGCGGAAACACTCCTGCTGTGACTCTTGCTTTTCCTGGAGACGAGTATCTGCCGTCTGTGACTGGAAACACTCCTGCTGTGACTGATGGCCTGTTGTTGCTCTCTGCCACAAGTGTTTACTGCATGCGTCGTTCTAATTGCAGCTCTGAGTGTAAAATATCATCAGGATAACATCAGCGTTATACAAGTAATATCAGTTTATGTGGATCACCATTAAATATATATTTGCTGTCTTTCTGAAAACAGGTTGACTCATCATCATGATTATTGTTTGGGAAACAAATAAGACAAACAAGTAAAGTTCTGTTATATTTGATGAAGATACCAGGTACAAGAGAGAGTGAATTTCAGTGATTTGTGGTTTTAAGTGATTTGGAACTTTTCACCCCTGAGTAAAACCATACCTCCACAGCTGTAGCTACTGTAGATGTTATTAATCTGCCTGTTTGTGACTTGGGACTCGTTCCTGTGTCAGACAGCCAACCTCCCCCTGTCCCTTCAGCATCTCCAAATATAGCCTGTTTACAGTGTGGACGCTTAAGAAGGTCACAAGGGGGAGGAATGCATTACAGTTTGGATCACTGCCAGGGACTCCACACACACAGCCACACAAATACTTTCCACTAGGTGAGTTCAGGTTCCATGAAGTGACTCATACACAACTGTTGATCGAAAGAGATCAGTTACAATTTTGAAAATATGTCCAACTCACACAATAATATATGTGTCCACACGTTATGTCCTCAGCACCCTGCTGTTCACATCACTACACATTTCTGAAAATATAAACAAAAATAAACAAACATGAAACACTTCTCTAGAACCTGTGAGATCATTCATGTGTAACATAAACTGGACTGACACAAGCAAAGATTATATTTCAGATTGCGGTGAATGTTCTTTTGCTTCCTGTGACAGGAATCTAATTTTAATTAAAATTGTTAATTTTATTAACAGATGTATAATAACTGTTGTGAAAATAGTTGTAGCTTATTATGGGGTGACACATGTCATGTTATCTTTAAAACATACCTGAGATTTTGAGGAAATTAGGTTTAATTGATTGAGGGTCACATAATGTAAAAAAAAAAGACCAAAGCACTTCCGATGGCAGTTTGTCCTTGCTATGATCTTATTAGATTAATTAGATAAACTAATGAGACTGTGATAAATTGTTTGTCCATTTTTAATGGACTGGATATTTTTGTCTCATCTAAGCCTAAGAATAAGAAGCATTTTTTCTTATTTTAGTGCAGACTAAGTATGAACATTTTTCTCAAACTTCAGCAAACCGCATTTTGTGATTTCATCAAACTGATTTGATCAATTAGGTCCGGAAAGATGCAATAACACAAGCAAATCCAATACAATCTAACTCCTACTATAAGATCAGAATGTAGCCAGAAAAAAAAAAGAAAACCCGTACAATCAGAAGGAAGCCTTCCCAGCAACTCCTCCCGTATTATATTCTGATTTGTCAGAACTGTGACAGGAAAGATGATGATTTTATTCTGTTGTTTCGTTTGTTAGTGGGAGTTGGTGTTGTACAATCACTCTCTGCTGCCTCACGATAGTTCATTCATCAACATTTTCACTGGATGGGAAAATGACATCTACGTGGGTATAGCAAAGACACTGTCGGAATACTTCCTGTAGGATGCAAAATTTCAGCATCTTTGGTCAGGACTCTGAACCCCAGGTTCCCCCTGATGGCTCTGTGTGAATGATGTAGGATAGAAAAGTGCAGTATATAGAAGAGCTAAATATGTGTGTGAATGGATGAATGCAATTCAAGTGCTTTGAGTGGTCTTTACGACTAGAAAAGTTGCTTGATAAATCCAGTTCATTTGTGATTACCAGTTAGCCTGGTATATATTGGTAATGCTCCCCAATATTGATTATGAAACATTAAACTGTTGAATCTGTACCTTTCTGTTACATCTTATACTGTAAACTAAAGCTGCACTATAAAATCATGATAGCAGATTTTTTTAAGAACCCAGGTAGCAGGTCAGAGGAAATAACTCAACAACACCATTGTGCTGCAATCAGCCCAGAACAAAAGTGACATCTAGTGGTGGAGTTGCATGCTGCAGCTGAATACCCCTCACCTCACCCTCCCCTTCCAAACATGAAAGAGAACCTGTTGTCATAAAAACTCCAAATGTGTTTAGATTGTCCAGTTTGGGCGACTGTAAAAGACATGGCGGCCTCTGTATAATATATATATAGTATAAAGGGCCCATTCTAGGGTAAATAAAAACACAATTCGTACAATTTAGATGATTACTAGTGAAAATATGACTCAAACTATTTCATATTTATTTTCTACCAATAGATCCCTTTCCCCTAAATCTTACACACTGAACCTCTAATAGTGTATACGCCTTAATAGATTTAACAGAACAACACTGTGTGTAGTTTTAATTAAATAAACTGAACATATAAAACACTATAAATTGACATACAAAGTCATGTTGTTTTAAAATAAGGGACTTAAATATACTCAACATTAAAACATTAAAGAAGTTGTGTAGTACCTTCAGCCACCGGACCCAGTGTTGTTGTTATTTGAGTCATGTATGTGTAGTAAGTAGCAATAGAGTCACTTCCAGTGTTTGTGCTTCTACACTTATTCGGTGTCGATGTGATGACAGCACACATGGCGACATGTCACTGACTGAGCTGTTTATCTCTCAGAATGGACGTTATGTAAAAGCCTGTGTGACCGGGTCACTTCTTGTTTACCATCTTCCAACAGCGAGCGCGGACGGGAGCGCTCGAATCCCATTGGCCGGCCGCCGCCCACCGCGCCCCGCCATTGGCTGACGTCGTGTGATAAATAAGAGTCTCGTGCAGAACAGCAGCTCGTAAGGGATCGTCTCAGTGACTGTCAACAAGCTCGTCTCACTCCAGAGGATTTTACATCCTGTTTTCTTTTGTTCCTGTTGTTTCTGATAATCCGTCTTTTTGAGGATGACCAGCCGGATGAAGCTGGTGCAGTCAGTGGTGAGGGCTGCAGCTCTGGCCAACGTGCCCAAACACATAGACCACTTCTCCAAGTTCTCCCCATCTCCTCTGTCAATGAAGCAGTTCTTGGACTTTGGTGAGTGTGACCCATCTTTCATCCACCTACCTTCATTTGATTGATTATACTCAAGTTGAAATGCTGATATAATAGTGCATTTAACATAAAAGAGATACATTAAAGTGCAGGATTGAAGCCTAATAGAGATAGTCAGAGTCCTTGTTACAATTTAAAACAAAATGGTAATAGGATTGAGGAAAGATGTTTTTATTTGTTAAGAAATTGTGAAGTTCATTTGCATCTTTATGCTACAATCTCAGTGGTGCAGTAGTGGTCACAGATGTCAACAGGTTATCAGCAGGAAGAGCCATCCTGTTATATGATTCCTAATTTGTCTCATTGGCTTGATTTCATCATCATCATCATCATCATCGTCATCATCATCATATTCAGTTAAGCTGAAGGTGTCAGTTCTGTTGTGACCTCCCTGATATCCAATGATGATGTTTGCAGTTGCAACAATGGCCGTTGCTTGTGTTAATGCAGTTGACAGTGATGACAATGATGATGCATGTGAAGATGAAATTTGTGAGGCGAAGCCATACTTGTTTTTTAGTATTTTTTTACAGTTACATAACTGGCTACATAAAAAAACAACAACTTTGCGATCAACCTACAGCTCGTCGTCATGGAGCATGGACTCAGCTCTTTGTTTAGCAGCCTGTCTCTTGAATACACAGTTTAATTCACGCCACTCTTGCAAACTTCACAAGTCTAGATGAATGTGAATCGAATCGTTATGTAAACCAGTCATAACTTTTACACTTGTTTGTTATCCTGCTCGTTTCTGCCCTTCAGGTTCAACCAATGCCTGTGAGCGCACGTCGTTTGTCTTCCTTCGTCAGGAGCTACCTGTGCGTTTGTCCAACATCATGAAGGAGATCAACCTGCTGCCCAACCGGCTGCTGGCAACACCCTCCGTCCAGCTGGTCCAGAACTGGTGAGAAATAGCAGCAAACTACTGAGCGCCCCCCCAAATATTTAGGAGAACACTTGTTTGAATAGCAAAGGTTTTACTGACTTGTTTACAGACCTGATGCGTCCCTGCTGTCCTGAAAAGAACTCCCGGTTCATGTTTCTCAAAATACTGTTGCTGTTGATGCTTGCTTTCGTTTTTCCAAAATGAGCTGCGTAAAAAACATTGAAAACACATTTGAATTATTGGTTTTAATACTTTAATGTGTTTGAGCAAAAATGGCATGTTGGATGATTCACACATTTCGAACCTTCATTTTGAAGTATTGTCAGGTTTTTAATCCAACTGCAATAAATAGCAGGCCAACAGTGTAAGCCCCTACAAAATCCATTATTACACTACAGAGCAAGGCAGGAGAGAGGGAGGGTGCCTGAACTTTGTCCCAGTTCCTCCTCTAGCCCCCGCCTTTCTTCATACGTTTTCCTCATCCTGCCTGCTTGTTGTTGCAGCTGTGAGGGTAACATGATGTTCAGAACAGTGGTCTCTCTGCTGAGCGTCAAAGTGATAGTGAAATGAAACTTCCGCGTCATCCATGAGAAGGTATAAAACATCAACATTTCAAAGATTCTTCAAGATTTTAAGAAGAAAGTCAAGAGAATTTTGAAAACTGATGTTTGACTGGATCCTAACAATGTTTTGCTTTTACTTATTGTTAGTGTTTTAAGGCTAATTCCAGATTAATTCCATCTTTTGTCATAAACATTTGACTTTTTTCCTTTGATCTCAATATTGGAAGCTTGAAATGCTCCCGATCTGGGAAAGTTTGCGAAGTTGCTTATGTAGAATATTGCAGAGAAACTTATTTAAAAATGACTCTTTTATGACTCTGTTACTTAGTTCAAAACAAGCAAAAACAAATCGTGCAGTGGACTGGTTTAGGCAGGTTTAACAACAGCATCTGTGTTTTTCAAATCCTGACATCATGCTGTGCTGTGCTTTCCAGGAACTGCTCAATGGAAGTAGTTTCTCAACACACTCACACAATATGGGAACTCAGTAAGTGAAACTGATAAGTTAAACGGTTTCTAGGATATGTGTTCCACATAGACAGAAATAGAGACGGAGAGACAGATAGACAAATGTTTGCGGAATTAGTAGGTTGATTATTTGTTTTTGTGGTTTGTGAATTATCTGAAATGAGATGTGGTCTGTGGCATTGTTAATGCATTGATATCCCGAGACTGTTTAAAGTGATTGATCAACAAAAACCTGGTCTTAAACCAGAGGGGCAGGAGGGTTTTAATCAATACAGTAACATGCCCCTGAACGTCATAGGCACGTGCACAACACACTTACACACAGATGATCTGCTTGTGTGCAAAGTGAAACTGATTTTTTTCTGCAGAGAAGCATTTGCTGGCAAACCCGCCCTTTGTAATAGCAAGTTCAGAGTCTGTAGCACAGACACTGAGCATAGTCATGAAACCCAAAAAACATTAACTACAAAGTTCTTCCTGGTTTCAGAAGTTGTTTTTCTTAAATGAGAAATCCCATGATCCACAGAGCAGATTGTGTATACATGCCCTAACAGGAAAAGCATGCTACTTGCTGTCAACTCGTCTCTAATAACAAACAGCAGGCAGGACTTAGGGCATGTCAGGCGACTGGCTGCTTGTTAACTGCTGGTGATGGATGGCAGTGTTTACATTTTTCTCTCCACAGCCCAAGCCACTCCTCTCTGTTTTTCTGCCTTGCTCTCCCACTAGACTGTCCGATGATTCCAACTGTAGCAAGGATAATCTGTGTACTGGTGTGTTTACCATGCTGTAGCTACCACTATCCCCTATTGCTGGAGTTGGCCAGATACTCAGGAACTCTCCTGTGTTTGTGTTCTCTCAGGTACAACGACAGCCTCATGGAGATCCTTGAGTTTCTGGACAAGAACCCTGACGACCACAGTGTCCTCGAGACGTGAGTACAAGAAAGGGCAGGACAGAGCGGGACATGATAGCACTGCTTTCACTTTCTTCTTCTTTAACCTGACCCCTGCCTTCTTCCTCTCCTCCTGTCACGTTCCCTCCCGTCGTCTCTATCCTCTGTCTCCTCCACCCTCAGGTTTGTGGAGGTCTTGGAGGCCATCAGGAACCGGCATAATGAGGTCGTCCCCACCATGGCTCAGGGAGTTATCGACTACAAAGACACCTTTGGCCAGCACGACGCCGTCACCGACCACAACATCCAGTACTTCCTGGATCGCTTCTACACCAGCCGCATCTCCATCCGCATGCTCATCAACCAGCACAGTGAGCCTCCCCACCATACACAAACAAAATAAAGCAACGATTGGTTCTAATATGTCAATATATAGCTTTTCAACTACTGTGGCTAGTGGTATTGCACTAAGAAGAACTGATTTCCTTTGTCTCTGCTCTCTTGCAGCTCTAGTCTTCAACGGGAACACAAACCCCGCCCACCCCAACACCATAGGCTGCATCGACTCCATATGTGATGTGACAGAGGTTGTACGAGGTATGGAGAAAGATGGAAATTACAGGTTTTAAAATAGATTTTCTTTTTTTTTATTTAGAAGATCTGAAGTTGACATTAAGTTTTCTTCTCGAGAAAAAGTAAGTAAGTACTTGCTTTTAAATATACGTAAATTATTAAAAATAAAAGTGCTCTTGGAGTGTAGCCAAAGTACAGATATTTGGGGAGGACTAAAAGTAAATATTAGCCAAAAATAAGTTACATGAAAGATGTACAGTAACAAAGTAAACATCCCACCACTGGCCACGTGTGCACTTCAGAGGTACATACAAACAAAAAATGCACAGAGGGTGGAGGGAGTGGGGGACCTGAAGCAGACACAACACCTCATTTCCCCCCCCCAGGGAGCTGCAGTGTGTTTATCCAGCCCTGATATGATGTCAGTCATTATATATAACAACAGTACAGTGTATGCAGGTTTTGTCTAATATATTGCAGAGGAGGAGCATTTCAAAACTGCTAGATCCAACCATTAGAGTCTTGCTCTGTTCAAGCAAGCCAGGACTTTGTGTCCCCACGCCCATTATAAACATCCCATAGTGATTTACAAAGCTCCCCATCTCATAAAAGGAGGGCTGGCAGGCTGCCAGTACAGGCTTGTTTCAGAGTCAGAGCTGCTGATTGAGATCCATGATTATACTGATGATAAACTTGCATTTATCACATCATCATGTTCTTTTTCCTCTCCCTCTCTCTCTAGATGCCTATGAGAGTGCAAAGTTGCTGTGTGAGCAGTATTACCTGGGTTCACCAGAGCTGGAGCTGAGGCAGATGAATGGTGAGATAAACACACACACACACACACACACACACACACACACACACACACTTGCTGATGTGTGCGCCTACAGAGCATTTGACAGATTTTTTTCTCTCTCCCCCAGCCAACAGCCTCAGAGGGCCTATCCAGATTTCATACATCCCATCTCACCTGTACCACATGGTCTTTGAACTCTTCAAGGTAATTAACGATATTAGATCTGCACAGAAAAACACCTCACTAGTGCAAAAAACAAACACATATTCTCATTAGTGATTCATCTGCCACAGGCCAAGGTCACATCTTCAGTGGCCTTCAGTCTTGACGTAAGTCAATTAGGCAAGACTGATCTTTGCGGCTTTTTTCTATAAACATCTGTATGCAGTGGTTGCTTGTGTGCATGATGTTTGAAATGTCTACTTTGTGGAGTCTACTGTTATAACAAGGTGCACACAAGTGATGAGGCACATTCAGAAACTTGTGCTTAGTATCCACACACCACACCAGCAGTTCCATCAGTATAGTTTTTATAGTACATCACACTTCATGCAGCATCTATTACCTGCTTTTTAATATCATGTCAATATAATCTACTGGCTATCAAACAGCTTGTAACTATTTCTGTGTCCTCTCTGTAGAATGCAATGAGAGCAACCATTGAGAACCATGAGGCCAGCAGGACCCTCCCACCTATCAAAGTTATGGTCGCCCTTGGTGGAGAGGACCTGTCCATCAAGGTGAGTGAATCTTCTGTAAAATGCAGAGACTCTTTAATCATCAAGTTAGTACATAAATGCATTTTTTACTCAGATGAAAATATATATGTCAATGTTTTCTTGTAGGAAGAGTTCTTACATCTCAGACAATGCAATACTATGCTAAGTTTTAAAACTTGTCCACTTAAAAAAAAAATCACACTAATCCATCCTGTAATGCAGCCATACTGAAGTATGTTACACACACATCATGTGTCCTCTAAGAAGATTATGTATGTGAGGATTGTTAAGAAAAATCTATGAGAAGAAAGAGAAAATGTTTTCTTCTTGCCCTCATTCTGATGTTTTCATAATTACCCCATTGATCTTGTGTCCCTGTCTCACCTCTGTTCAGCGGCTTAATTAGGTTATATAAACCTCATAAACCTACAGTATCTGCCCAGATACCGAGCACATTCATGGTCAACCACGCACCCATATTTAGACAGGATCAACTCTGCACATAGCTGATATCAGCAACCTTTGCTCCTTAGATGGAGACACACACACACACATGAACAAACACACTGTTACCTGTTGTGAGTGCATGTCTCTGTCAGTGTCCTCAGAAAGACAGAAGTTCAAGCCTGTGTTTATGTTTAATGAGCAATGTACCAAAACTGAAGGTTTTCTCTCCACCCTCTCTTAATGAGCAGACTCTATAATATGTCTCTCTCTCTCCAGATGAGTGACAGAGGAGGTGGCGTTCCTTTCAGGAAGACAGAGCGCTTGTTCAGCTACCTGTACTCCACAGCGCCCAGGCCTTCCATAGGAGACAAACATAGAGCCCCACTGGTAAACAAATCACGCACAAGTCACACGTTCAAACACAATGTTAATATGTGAGAAGAGCTAATGTGTGTATTTATGTGTGTGTGTGTGTGTGTGTGTAGGCTGGTTTTGGCTATGGTTTGCCCATCTCTCGGCTCTACGCTCGCTACTTCCAGGGAGACTTACAGCTCTACTCTATGGAGGGTTATGGCACTAACACTATCATTCACTTGAAGGTAATATATGCAGCTACACACACATTTGCACCAACATATTGCCTGATATATGAAAGATGGACTGATTGGCTCTGGGCCCCATTCTCTGCATACGGCTCAACTAATCCTAATATGTCAGCCAGATAAAGACTTATACTTAATGTAATAGCCAGCTAACTTCAAATGTAACTGGAGGATTAATATATTACTTATCAGTCAAGTCACCTAAATAATAGTTTGCTAACATGAGAAATGGCAGCATATTTTCCTAAGCTACTGAGTCAAAGTTCTATGAAGCTGATTGACTAATGTCACTAGATGCACATTTTATTTACAAAATGACAAGTCTCAGGATATGTAAATAATCATTTTTAAAACAATTATTACCCAATTCAAAAAATAGTTCAGCATTTTGGAAAAAATACACATTAGACTATTTGACTATGAGGATGTTGCACCTTGTTAAGTCCTATGAGACAAATTGTAATTTGTCAATATGGGCTATTGAAATAAAATTTGATCGATTGACTATTTCCCTTTTTTGTGTAAAGAGATATGAGAGGAATAATTCACTCATTTCTAGCTGGAGCTTGTTACCTTAACTTCAAGGCCTCTGCTGGTTGCCTGGCAACCATCTCGCAGTGATGTTAAGAGTTCTGAATGTCCTTGATGCCGACAATAAATGTTGTCTTTACACTAAGATTAAACATGGACGATTTTCTTATTGTATAGTCGTATTGAGAACTTGCTCTGAGATCTAGATTTATTTGAATCGGCCTTTAAATCTTAAATGACTAAGCTTTTCTCTCATATAGTCAACCTCACCATGGTTAGTCAGACAAAGGCATAATAAACAATAATGGTAAATGAACACTGCACTGAAGTCTTTTCCCTGTTTCTGTGTGCAGGCGCTTTCTACAGACTCTGTGGAGAGACTGCCAGTTTTTAACAAGACTGCGCTGCGTCACTACAAGCTGACTTTGGAGGCAGACGATTGGTGCAGTCCCTCAAAGGACCCGTTGGACATGGCTGTCTACCGCGCCACCAAGTGATGCAGACGTGATGCCATGTGACTTTTGGCACAAACATTTACAAGGCGACCATAAAATGTCCTTCAAAGGCAGGGCATTGTGGGACCAGAACTATAAGCCCGGCGGTGGATCGGGGCAGAAGTGATCAAGTGTGGCCAGGGAGAGAGAGAGAGAGAGAAGGCCGAGCATTGCATGTCCAGATCACCCAGGAATTTTCTTGATTAGAGCGAGCACCTTCTTCCCATATCTTCCCCTGCTTTGCATGTGTGTTGTAGATAAAGGAAGAGAGGGCTGATACTGTGATTCGAGATAGTGGACTGAGAGAGAGAGAGAGAGAGATTTAGTGACGTCTAGTGGTGAAGTTGCATGTTGCAGCTGAATACCCCTCACCTCACCCTTGCCTTCAAAGCATGAAGGAGAACCTAATGTAGCCGTCAGTCTGTGCTACTGTAAAAAACATCCATAGAGAGGACCAGTTCCCGATGTAAATATAACGTATTTAAATATGAAGGGCCCATTCTAGGGTAAATGAAGTTAATTAGTTTGATAGTTTCCACTTTATCTGACGTCTGAATTTACTGGTGTGCCGGGAGAAAGTTGACCACACATTAGCCAAATTTGGCCACACCTGACTAAATTCACCATGCAGCATTGCCTTCAATGGTGAGGAAAGTCAGTGGTTACTGACTATAACCACGCTAAAGCTTTTTTACTGTTTGGAAGCTGCAATTTTTGTTTTCAGTCTTTCAAATCTTGTTTTCGAACAGGTTTAAAGTGATTAATCACTCAGCCCTAAATATTGGACATAGATGGTTTAATTTTTAAAACCATTTTGAAACATGGTAAGCATTACAACTCTTTGCAATAACTGAAGCCTAGCATACAAACTGTTAATATACTTTCAGGATTTTTGGCATCAGTTTACTTTGAGCCGACATGATTACGAAACTGATGGAATGGGTTCGACGAGGGCTTCTCACAAGAAGTTTGAAGAACCTTGCTAAATCTAGGACAGATAACAGTACACACCACTCACCTCAGAAGAAAAAAGGCATTTCACATAAATGTTATTGTGTCTTGCTGTTTTTTTTTAATAAAGATGTTTTCGGCCTTTCAGTTCAAACACACCCTAGGAAGTTTCCCTCCACTTGTGCACTTTAACTAAAAAGTCCTTTTTGCTATGAGAAAACAAAACACCTTCTTACTTTGTGTGACTGGTTTGTTTTTCAGTGAATCAGTCCGACAGGACACTATGCTGATTTTAATTTAGTTTATCTTGAACAAATCAACTATGTAAACCCTCTCTGGAATTCCTGCATTGTTGTTGAACAAATGTTCAATTGTCCAGATACTGATAGTACATGAGAATGAAAGATCATTTAGTTAGAGTTTAGCAAGTAGTCAGACAGTTGTATAAGCATGTCTTCTATTGACAGTTGTGGTATCAGAACTGTGTGGAAAGTGTCTCAATCACTGAGTTGCAGATGACCTGTAACAAATCCAAACTGAAATGTGTTTTTGGACTTTGTATCAAAATAACAACTCTGTGCTGTTTATTGTAACACAGATCGGAATGTGTGTGTCTCAGACACTGTTATTGTGTCTTTTTTCAAGTGCCTGTATTCTATTGTAAATTTGAAGTTAACTGTTCATATTGGACTTCTATTTTTTTAAAGAAAAATTAAATAATTCTGAAATGAATTAAACTTTTGTGTTTTATTTCAATAAATATTGGGGAAGGAATGTGTGCATTCCAGGGTTTGAAGCTGTGTGTACAAAACAAAGAGTGGGAAGATGCGTGTGTGTGTGTATGTGTGTATAGATGACCTGGAATAACTCTGAACAGTTCAGGGCCAGCACATGGACTTTGGCCACCATGCAGGGTGTGTTTGCTGGCACATCAGTTAACACGCAGCGGGCCTGTGTGTGTGTGCGTATTTGAACATTTGAGGTCCTGGTCATAAAGTATTGATTGGGCTGACGATGTGACGGCTTGTGGATATGGTCCAGCACCAAAGCTGTAAAGATTGCAGTGTTGGAGGTCAACATCTACTATAATAATAAATTGAAGTGTGTGAGGTACTATTCTCCATCCAAGAGACTATTTCAGGTGTCACTGGTTTCTGATCTAAAAAAGTCTGACATCTTTCAGTTCTGTTAATTTGTTATCAATGGTAACGACTGAGTGTGTTGAAATGATTCCTCTCTGGTTTGCACTTCTCACATGGTCAGGGTGGCTGCCGTTGCCATAACAGATGAGGATTGTGAATATTGTCCATTATGTCTTCTATGCCAAATTTAAAGACAAAGCATGATTTCTAACCAAACTCAATTGAAATTAAATGAATTGGAGGGGTGACGCACACCCTGCAGGTACACTGTTCCCCCTATAAGGCAAATCTCACTTTTTAATATTATAGTAATGCTGTTTCTTATTGATGTCAAATATCATTATGAAATGCCAGTGGGATGTTATTGAACATGGATTATTTTTCCAAGCTTTAATTCATCTCTGTTGCCCTAAAATTATCTTTATGTTTAGAGACACCTTAAAAAATGTATGCATGACATTGTGACTTCTTCATGATGCCACTTATCATACGATATCGTATTGAAATATTCTGATCAATACAAACACCAGATTGTCCCTAGCACAATAATTTAGAGAGAGATCTTAGGAAAGTGTGTAACAACATATTTATGTTGACCTTGACCTTTGACAGGGGTGAAAACAATACTCCTGACATTTGAAATGGAAGACTTAAGATAAACACATATCATACATTCTCTGGGCAAACTTCATGTTTATGTTATGCAGTGTTTATGATCGCACAGCAAAATAATGGTTTTATTCAATTTCCCTAAGGTGCTCTACCCACATAAAAATGATTATGCAATAACACAATTATTATTAATCCAGTTTATGATGTGTCCAACAAAAAGGTTTAAAAGTTTGGCCTGGATCTCGACCATGAATCAAATTCAACCCTCATGACCTCAGTCTGACATAAGTATTGACTGTACACAAACATACAAATGTACCCAGTATATTTGACCAAGGCAGGTTCATGGCAGAAAGCTGAAGGACTAGCTTGAACCAGTCATGTTGTGGTATGAGCCAGAACCTGGTCCCTGCTGCAGTAGAAAGTTAGGCTCTGCTGTCTGTACGTGATATCTGACATGTCCATGATGTCTTACACAGACAAAACACAGCAAACCCCTTTTACAATTGAGTTCAACACTATCATGCTTTTGGAGGTTCTGGAGGCCATGCACTCTCTTTGGTCTCTCAAAAAATATACTGTTTATATTATTACTTACAAATGTTATTAGAATTACTCAAAATCATGAGTTAGAAGTCAGATGATGAAGGATTACACTGAAGAAACTGAATGACAGTAGGAGAGCACATACCTCTGTTGAGGCCAATCAGTCTCTTTATTAAATCCCATTTAAATTCACTAGATTGATTTAGTTTTTTCTTTGCACCAAATTTCACACACTGATAAATACCAGCCCCATAAAAGTGCCTGCTTTTTATTAAGATCCATGAGTTATTCTCTGAGAAAGCAACAATTTTTTTTGGAAAAAAAATCAGTCCCATCTCCCAGTTTTGCATTCTCAAGCCGTTTTTTTGTCCAGGCAGAGACACTCCAGCCATAAATTAGGGGTTGAAGTAACACATGAAGTTTGTGCAGTTACAACCTCTGGTCCAGTAGGAAGCGCTTCCCCCTCAACACACCCACTTTCAGCATCCTTGGATTTTATGGTTACAGTAGTGGTGCTGCAGAAATGTAAATTAATATTTTAAATTGCTCTCCTACTTCATTTGGTGCTCTATCTAGTTTGAATTTCTAGGTTTGTGTTAAATTGTAAACTACCTGTACTGACCATCAAATCAGATAAGAGCCCTTCTGAAAGAATTTTCCGAGCGTCTCACGCCTCACGAGAGGCTAAAAGGATTTAAATATTCATGTTTGCTGCTCCAGTGAATTTCTTGACCTGCCCACCACATGTTAACCCTATTTCACTATGTTCCAGTCAGGTAGAATAAACTCTGTTTATATGAAGATACTTCCAAAGTTTTTGTTTCTGTTTCAAACTATTCCTGTACTCATGCTCACCTCGGTCTGTATCCTTCTTGGTTTGATCTGGTAACTCTGTACATGATCCAGTCTGAGTACAGATGGTACAGATATCTGAATGCATACAAGACAAGACTCTATTGTAAGGCACGATTTGTTTAAAGATGTGGTCAAACATTGTGGCTCTATAGTTAGGGTACTCCTTTGTTTCTGTGCTGCAATGGCATTGAAAATATAACGTTGCCCCAAATTTGAGCACTTCTATATTAAATTCAGTTTACTGTGATGTCTAATCTAAATTTTCCTCCGAACAGAAGCCGATTGTAGATTTTATTGGAAAAGTGTCCATGTGAGTTGTTCATTCAGCCTCAATGGCTTAAACAGTGCTTCACTCAGTTATACTTGCAGGTATAACTAAATACATTTGCATCATTTGTGAACAGAATTGGCTATTCATTCTAAATAAAAGGCCAAAATGCAACACAAATGAAAATGTAAACTCACTCAAAGAAAAAAACACACACACAAATAGTAGAAACATGCAGTTATGTATTGTTTTCCATGTTGGTCTGTTGTCAGTGGTGTAATTATAGATTGAGCAGTGACCCCATGTGGTGGGATTTACAAATTACAATTAAAGCATGTTTGCATGGTTGCATGTTTATTGTTCTCTGTGGAGCAATAGGTCAGAGCGTTCAGCTGTTAACTGAAAGGATGGTGGTTTGAGCCTATCCAGGGACACGTGTGGTATAATTAAATAGGTAGTTTGATCTTGGGGGGCTGTGGCTGATGGGTAGAGTGGTTGTCCTCCAACCAGAAGGTTAGTTGTTCATTTCTCAGTCTTCATCCTTGGGCAAGATACTGAACCCCTAAGCGGCCCTTCATAGATGTTGAATGCACTAATTGCAAGTCACTTGGATAAGAGTGTCTGACATGTAATTGTTTCTTTTTAGAACTAATCTATCTTGGTCACCTGAAGATAACAGCAAGATTTATCAAAGCTATTCTGGAGCTAATCACAGTATGCTGCTCACAAAGTGTGGTTACATACATTTAGAGTGGCTTGTTGGTCCTTTGGTGTTCAGCTGTTAAACCAAACATATTTTCCAAATCAACAGACTCTGGATTCTTCTGGAGGGAGAAGGAGATGTACATTTTTAACGACAGATACTTTATTTATGTCCTAAAACATGTCGGGATGTTTGTTCTAATGACAAAAACTGATGGCTCGCAGTCATCTTGGAGAACCAGGGTCCCTCAGGGTCTGCGGCCCTGGAGCAGTTTTCTGATTTACCAGCTCAGTATCGTGGCCGTGTGTGATGTCCCTCTCCATGCGTTCAAGTGAATGAGATCTGGGTTTGAAAGGCCTGGCCATTAACTGCTTTTCTAACTCTCCCTTCAGCTGACATCCATCATGCGTCAACCACTTTTATATTTTGCACCATGTCAACCGCTCTACAACACGTAGCCCACACTTACATGTCCTGCTTTCTCTGCTGCTGGTGTTTCTGATCCACTCAGTTAATAACACTAAGTAAATGATGACCATGAGGTGTCACCTTCCTGGAGTCAGTTTTTGATGGTTGCAATATTCGAATGGTGTTTGTGTCCACCAGAGGGGGTTGTAGCAGGGATCTCAGTCTTGGGAATGATAAGAATGAGTGTGTGAATAGGAAAATAACAGGCAGCTCAAAATAAGAAAAAAAAAAATAAACATAAAAACAAGCACAGGACACAAATGGAAAATTTTGGCATAAGCTTTTAATCTTTTTATTACGTTTTTGAGGTTTTCTCTTTAAATTCTATTTTTGCTTTTTCCCAGTAGTTTTGTTTGTTTGTGTGTGTGTTTTAATTTTTTTTTATTATAACTCATCTGGTTTTATTTATTATATTAGTAAAGGAGGAGAGTTGCTCAGGTAAATCAGCATTCACAGTCAAACCTTCATACATTTTAACAACAGATCAGATTTTTTAATAAGTCTCTATTTCACAAATGCTGTTGAATTATTACAGTTTCACCTTTTTTCTTCTTTTACATTTTTCAAAAATAGAAAAGGTAAATAATAAACATTCCATTGAAATATATTTTATACAGGTCTTTATACTCTTCATTTTTTTATTTTTCTCTCTCCAGTGTAGTGACAATAAAATTATCCAGCATCAGTTTGTATAGCATAATCCCCATTTATTAATGGATGGAAGCCTCTCGTCCATCTGCCTGTCATCCTTCTGGTGTTCTCTGCCTCTTTCCAGTGGACATACATACACCAACATGTTAATCCTGTTGTGGGACCATCCACAGATCAACCAACGAATATGTGAATGCCTCAACAGTGATATGAACCCCCCGAGTGTCAAAATTCAACTTAGTAAATAGTTGCATCTGGAGTTGTGGCGTGTGTGTTTTTGGAATACATGAAAATCTGCAGCATTGGGTAAATGAGGAAGAGAAGGCACAGCAAAACAAACAGGCCTGAACAGACAGGCAGAGAGGCAGGCAATGAGTCGGCAGCTTGCCAAACAGTGAAGAAGAGTTTTCCATGGTGTCAGCGTCCATGTTTCAGAGAGACGTTGTGACAGCAGTGCCAAAAGAGAAAAAATGACCCTAGAATATATCTGTTGGAAATGTAAGGAGACGGTTACATGGGAAGAATCACTCTGCTCTATTTCCCAAACAGGCATCGAAGCCTCGACGCTTGTGTTGGAGAGCTTCTGGAGAGCCGGGATTGGACTCATGAAACTGAGCCTGTTTTGCCGCCAGACAGGGATCACGTCTAAAGCCTACCAGGGAAAAATTAACATGCCTGTGTTACAGCATGAAAATAAGCCCAATAAATAAAAAGAGTGAATTAAAGGGGCGAAATGTGTGTGTCCCACAATGTGTCTTCTAACCTGTCAGAGAAAAGAAGAAGGGAAGGCAAGCACCTTTGCTCTTTTATGTTCTTCCGTGGAGGAGAGGCTTCCCTCCACATGGCCATTCGCAATTGAAGTTAAAGTCATTTTAAAGTTTCCCACACATGCATTTAGAATTCATCTTGAAAAAATAGGATAGAAAAACACAAGAACAGGGGATGCAAAAAAAGCTTCTTCCTCAAAGTAAGTGGAGGAGGAGATGGAAAAGATGAGAGAGAGAGAGAGAGAGAGAGAGAGAGAGAGAGAGAGCAAATGTGAGGAGGATGGGATGAAGGGGGGGTGCAGACTGGAGTTTTATAGCCCAATTTACAAACCAATGAAAAACATTACCAAGACGGAGCATGACAGAAGTCACCTTGACAAAGAGAAGTTCTGGGTCTCCATAGGTTGAGACTTTTGACCACACCCAAATCGGTGATGTCCGTGTCTGCCCACGTGCCGTTCTTGTAGACCTTAAAAACTCCACTCAGTGTTACAGAATGGCGGCAGTGGTGGATAATGGAGGGTTGGGGTTGGGGGGTTGACGTGACAGTGGGCGGAGCCGCTCATCTGCATATTGTCCTGATATGTTTGCTCGTCAGTTGGGTTTCAAGTAAAGTTGCACTATTGGATAGTTCAGGTCTCCTTTTATTCACAAGGGGGCGGGGGGGCAGGGGGGGGGGGCTTAGCTTGGACTGTACAACATGCTTCCTCGCTTACAGTGTAATTTATACAGACAAACACACACACACACACAGTCCCTTACACACCCTTACACACGTGTAACCAAAACCAGAGACCCTAAAAAAGATCTTATTTCATTATTGCTCTATCCCAGCTACGCTGCAGTGGAATAATCAAGATTTCTATGTTTTTCTACAACTGTGCAACAATAACTTCTTCTTCTCCTACTGTCCGACATGTCTCTATTACATCTTAATCAAGCTGGTTTATGGAGCAACTTAACTTCAAAAAGTTAAAATTCATGGGGAGCGGTTGTGGACGTTGGATTCCACCGTGATGAATGACTGTAGCCACTGCCCATGAACTCGACCTCTGTCCTGACAGCTTAGTGTTCCCAAACTGAGGATGTTACTAAATGCATTTCTGCAGGACACGAGGGGATTGAAGCCATTCGATGTCAATAATCAGGTTCAGTAATTTTTTTCACCTGGGTGCTTTTATGTTGTGAAGCAATACGAATAACAAACACCACCAAGTCGACGTATGGTTATTGCAGGATCAGGCATTGATCACTTGGCATGTGCTAGCAGCTATAAGACAGGTTATCTGAATATGCTACTACAATTCAAATCACTTTGACAAAAAAAAAATCTGTTTCACAGAAGTCTCCCAACTGTTATGAATGACCAATTATCTACTACTGTAATTCAGTGGAGCTTTGTGAGCCATTTTGGTAATATTGATGATATGATCACCACCCGTTAGATCATATTGTCACTGCTATAATAAATAAATAGACTTTTGAAGGTACCTCTCTGTATGCACTGACTCTGCAGTGACCGTTGTATATCCAGGTTAAGTTTAACATAAAGTCCAACTGAGACACAGAACAAAGATTTTCCAACAGTGACATTAAGCCTGTAGCCCAACTGGTGCATGCTCTTTATGTTAACTGCATGCTTGTATACAAAAGCATTTACAGATGCAATTTTAGAGTATTCATGATCATAATTCATCAGACTTGCTTGAGTTAAGAAATATAAAATTCATATGCAAAATAAAAGTTATGTTCACCTTGACGTCGGTACAGTTCATTACTATTTTTGACATTTCAAAAGAAAAATGAGAAGAACTAACATAAATAAAATACCTGATGCAGTGTGGAAGGGCATCTGGACACAGTTTTGGCCAAAAGGTCAGAAAAAATCTACTTCCAGGTTTAAAGTAGCATTTTTGTGAAAATGCTCTTTTGAAACAATGATTTGAAGCTGACATTTTCTTGTAATTACACACTGCAGCATCATAACTATCTTGACGCGCTACCTCTCAGATTTTTGATTCAGTGTATTCCTGAGATAGGCCCTGTTTTCTGTTTGAGTTTTTGGCTCTTTATGATTCCCCCAGCACAATACAGAACATTTGAAACAAATCACAGTTTAAAAAAAAAAAAAGGAAAACACAGAAGACACAACATTTCTTTTTTGTGACAATACAGTAATTTGGAACAGAATACCAGTAGCAAATAGAAACCTTGTTGGTCCCTGCAATGTGCAAAGTGAATTTCACATGTGCTGAGGGAGGATCTATTCTTTCTTTCAGCCATTGTTCTCTTAAGTTTCAGTTAGCATTAAGTGTACTGCATGGCCATATACACAATAAATTAATGAATGAATACTTAACGGACTGAGACTTGGAAGCACTAAGAAAATAAAGATAAGTGAGCTGAGGTCATTTTGTCTCCCTCTGTAGATACAGAGGAACTTTCCGGTGAGCTACCACACTTATGCTAAATCCAAATTTGCAAAACTGCATCAAGCCATTGTCTATTAGCTCCGTTGCTACACTTGCAAACTAAACGGGCATGCACTCAAAAAGTCTGTCAGTGCCTCACACTGTCCAAACCTGCAATTCATCAAGTGCACAGCTGAGAGTGCTCAATAATTATGCAAAGACAAATCAAAGTGAAAGTTTTGACATGTATATCAATAAAAATCAATATTAAGAAAACTATTTGAAACAGCATGATGTGACGGCTTCAATACTTTTTATCGATAGAAAGGATTTAGGTCTTAAATTCTATCTTTGTAGCTAAACAGTGGGACAATTGTTGAAAATGTCAAAGCTCGTTGGGCCAAATTTTGGGGGTTGGAGTTCACAGATCTGAAGAGTCGACATTTGGACATTTTGAGCAAGCATGTCTGTCTATCTTTCACTGTGGGAGCACAGATCTGGCTGCATGGTAACATTTTGCCAGTAACAACTCTATTAGCTTTTATAGCCCTTTTTGGAAAAGTGTGCCATGCAGAAAAGCCCAGCTGATGAGCTTCTGTGGCTAGTGAGTTTGGCAAAAGTGGTGACACCAAGAAAGTGGAGATTTGTCTTCAAGTAGCTGGACAGTTGTCAGAACGTATTCTGTCTGTCATTTGTGAGCATTTTACAGGATGTGTTCGAAAATGGAGCCAGATTTCAGCAGGAATATTATGGATTGTTGTATAGCTACACATATGAGACCTTGGGCCCCTGGGCACAGACATATGAAAGGCACCCCACCCCACCAACAAAGAAGCAAGACACCCAGAATGAAACAGACATAACACAATTATGCAGATGTGGCTTTTTTTTCTCTCTCTGTGGTTATGTTTCGTTCTCCTTGTAGTTATTTTCTTTCTTTTTGCAGTTGTTTTAAGTCTTGTTTTTGTCATTTTGAGCCTCTTTGTAATCATTTAATTCTCCCACAAGACGTGTTCACATCCATTTCAAACACTGGCCTCACTCCCCCTGGTGCCTCTGCCAAGCAGGCCTGTACAGTCATCCATCCATGCCTTCACAGTTTCCAACTATTTTGCCCAGGTCAAGGGCCCACATGGTCTCACAAACCAATTCACAATGAACAGAGAACAATTAAAATACACATGAGAAAACGTTTCAAACACAGTGAGGTGTATAAAGAAGACATGAGAGGATCAGAAATGAGAAGAACCAGCGCATTCAAAATCCAGGTATTCAAACAGTTTTTGGTAATAACTCATCTGTCCAGTAATACTCAGCTTTCACTGACAATTTTAAAGGCATTTCCACCTATCTGCGTATTTCACTCTGTTTCTCTAGTTTATTAAAATCTGTCCACAGATGTGAGTGAAAATGGTTTTCCCACAGCCGAGCAGAGCGTCCTTCCCTCTGCTGTTCCTATAACCGTAGGGGTACTTGGCCAACCCTTTTTAAAAACATAGAACCAAGATGGCTGCCTCTCACTGGGAGAACCACCACGAAGAGCTACTGTTCATCTATTAATGCTGGTCTGACTGACACTGCACCACTGTCCTCTTCTGTTGTCTCACCATGGGAAATGCTACTCTGTTCCTGTGTTATATGAGCCGCTGACTGACCCAACCTAATAGCTGCACAGTTACTTCATGTTTTAAGTAGTTATACCATTTTTTTGTGTGTTCACAAGTTAGGCTGCTAAAAATATCAGTTTTCGTGCTACCATGACTATACATGTGCTGAGTTTGTTATGTAGAAAAAAAAAGTTGTGTTAGTTTGGTGTTATGCTACTCGGCCAGGCCTTCAGTTACGGCAACCATTAGCAGCAGTTTGCAGGACACTAATACATCCAGTAACATCAGCCAACGAGCTTGTAAAAGCTGCTTTCAGACAAGCTCTATCCCAGAAAGTCTGGACCCAATTGTGCAGACATTCTCTAGAGTTCATGTCAACAAATGGTTGAATATTGTGATGCTCTGATTCAAAAGCCTTGCTCAGTAAATAAATATTCTTTCAATGAAGCTACACTTTTACGCAACAAAAGGAACATGGTGAAGAAAGTGACTGTTTTCCTGAGCCATTTTGAAAAGAAAAGCATGAAAACTAACCAACAGCTGCTGTGGCTACATTACAGCTAACTCAAATAGGGTTAATTAATTATCACTCCTCTTCACCACATAAATTACAAGATGAAATCTGACAGGGACTGTTATTCATTATGGGATTCTTTGGCAAAGCTACACTGAAAAAGCTAGTAGACCAAACATTTGCAGATGACATCATACTGTTTCTGTCTGAGTCTCCTAAACCATATACAGAGTTATGTCAGGGACATACCTATATTTAGCTGTGGCTCAGGAGGCAATACAATAGAGAAGCGCTAGATGAACGTATTACTTTACATTAAGCTATAATATAAGGAGTCTACATTCAGGGTTGAGGTTTTCAACATTGCTTGTGATATTTTCTGACTAAACTTGACTGTTTTTAAGCATACAAAACAATAAATCCGATTTTAAATGGGAGTAAAAGAGGGTTTCTGTGTTAAATACACTTGAAACAAAAACATCATTTTTGGGGGATAATATTTAATGTTAACCGAAAAGGTAAATGAAGAAATAAAATCTCAGGATTCTTCAGTAGGTGAGGTTGAGCTTGGTGAATTTTGACTTTGGTATTTGTGAAAATTTGGCTTGGGCCTTTCTTTATTTTTCAAGAGTACAAACAGCATGAATTCAATTGAGTCCAAACTCCTCCCATACAACATGAAATAATGTTGGTCTGAACCTTGACTGTGACTCTTGAAAATGCTAATAAAATGCTTTTATTAAAAATGTTTTATAGAGGTGTTGATTCAACTGTATGGTCATTTTGGATGATGTAGTTTGTGGTGCAGTTGAACTGTATTGTACACAGAAGAGTCTCTTCACTGATAAAAATGGGATGGTTCAAATAATAGAAACAGTTCAGTTATCAGTTCAACAGCATCACAAACTGCAGCCTCCAAAATGACTGTAAAGTTCAATCAACACATTAAAAACACTTTATAACATTATTACCCTCATGAAGGAAGATTTATTACAGGACTGTTGTATTAGACTATTAACTTTAGATAGTGTACCTAATAAACTGACAGCTGAGTATTAATCTAAAATCGTGGCGTGACAACCCTGGATGATGAGACAGCCATCTTGTGTCTTTTCACCTGAGGAAGTAAAAAGGCCTGCCTGGATGTGGGGGTGCAAAAAATAGTTTAGTACCTTTTCCCGTCATATTCTGGACCCCAGACTTCCGATGACCTGTTTAACCTTGAAGATGTGGCGATGCCTTGGATGTCAGGGTCAAGCAACAAGTTCCAGGGAAAAGGACAAGAGACATTTTCAGTTCAAATTCACGTGATCAGTGACACCTCGGAGGGCACAGCAAAGTTCAGTTCAACATCAGTTTGATAGTCCTGGGTCCAGATGGTGGCACAGAAACACGCATGCAGCTGCCATTTGAGAGAGTCACATATAGCAGTTCTGGTAAAAGGCTACAAGAAGAAGAGGAAGAAAGAGAAGAGGAAGAGGAGGAGGAAGAAGAAGCTGGGTCGCAGTCAAGTGAGAGGTTGAAGAAATAGCAGTAGTAGACGAACTTGTAGTAGCATAATAAACACTTGCAGAAGTTGGGAGGAGTCTTCTTGGATTTTTGGGAGCTGGGTTGGGAGTCCCCTAATATTTCTCAAGGAAAACAAAACAGGGGTGATGTTGCAACTTCCCCTTTCCCCCTTAATTGTACATGTTTTATCATTAAAAAATAAGAGAAAATCTTTTTTAAACATTATCCTAGAATTCTTTTTTACTCTTTTGCATATAACATAACTCTGTTCAATTTTCACATTTAAATGATCAATTTCTAGCCCTGTTAATCTTGGGGGGGGGGGGGGGGGGGGTCGGAATGGCTTGCAGAGGTCATGCAGAATATTCATGCTGGTAAACAATGTCATAAAAATGCATTTCTAATTTGCAATCGTCACCGTATTTTTTTTTTGGTCCATAGAATAGTTTCTCAAAGATGTTCTCCCGCTGCTGCTGAATATCTGCTTTTCTTTAAAAAGCCTGTATCTCCTCGCCCCATTCCCAGAGGTATTGAGTGTATGGTCTGCAGAATCTCCTCCCCCACTCCCTGTTTCTCTCAGAGGAGGAGGCAGCTCCTCCTCATCCATCATGCCGTCAGAGAGAGCGGTTTGCTGCAGGAGATGCTGTTTTGCCCACATCTTAGCATCCAGTTTTGGGGTTTAATAGTATTTCATGGTGATGATAACGATAATGACGTTGCATTGGCATTGCTAGGTGGGGGGAAAAAAAGAAATCTACAGTCTCTCTTCCTTTTTTCTCACGGACTCCTGCTCCACTTATATAATCCATCCATTGTGTCTTTGACTGTCTTTCTTCTGGTTTTAATTGGTTTCATTCATGCCATGCAGATTTGCTAAAGAAGGGCAGCAGCAGCAGCGATGCAGCGATGCAGGGGGAGGAGGTCAAGATACCGTAAAGTCTTGAGAGGGAAAGAGAGAGTGAGAAAGAGGTTCATCATATCACATCTTCATTTCCAGTGACACCTGCTTCTTACAAGCAGATGTTATGGCCAGTTTCATGTCTTTGAGGGTTTCTGTTCACCCCAATAGTTTGTCCATCCACGTGTCTGTCTTTGGGTTAAATTCCATCTCAAGGTGGACTAAAAGTGATTCCTCGAGGGTCTACGGAGATCCCAGTGTTCGTGTTTAAGTCCGAAGCTGCCAACAGTCTCTCAGATGATTCAGATGCTGTCAAATAGATAGGATCACGTCAAATATACATATGATATGGCTGATGTTTTTCTGATATGTATGAGCAGATTCCCACCGGCTGGTAGAGGTCCTGTGGTTCAGCAGAGATGAGCAGGGCAGCCTGACCTCTGCAGCCGAGCGGCAACACTGGATCAGGCTCTGCTGGAGCCGTTCGACATCATGATGGACCGCCCCTCACCTTGCATAGTGCTTTGAGCGCCAAAATTAAGGAGCATTCGCTGGAAATCAATAGCTGTGCATGCAGCTTCTCGAAATAAAGGGGAGTCAGTCAAAGGAATAACACAACTCTGGAAATGGAGGGTGTCCTTGTCACATGGTTTCCAAATCCTCTTGCTGCCGAGCTGGGAGCATCCAGACCGTGGTCCGCCATGATTACCAGTCACTTCCATGTTAAAATGTCTCCAGGTTGCATATGAATGTGTCACACGGATGAAAAAACGTTCAGTCAGCGACTATGATGATTTCAACCTCTCGTGTTCTTTGTTTTTTTTTCTCTTTCTCTCTGTCTCTCTCCCATTTTCAACAGTGAGTTCCATCAGGGGAGATGGAGGAGCAGTGGCATAAAACTCATTGTTTTCCTCTTCTCATGTGGAGGGGAGGAGGGAGGGTTAGAAACTCAGCACTGAAAGGAAAAAGAAAAGAGAATTTTATTGAGGATTTAAAGTGGACAAGCCACGATCATGACTTGTTCACTTCAGATTGATCGTGCCCTGATGGAGGGTGATCGAGAAGTGTTCAAGTCATAAACAGTTCATCAATTCCTTCAGGTGCTAACACTATGTATGAGCGGATAAAGACTGTAGATATTTCAGATGCAGCATTAGGTTACAGTTTGTTTTAACTACAGGCCAATGCGTTATTTTCTTTCAGAGTTGATGTGAACTTAAACAGCAGATCTGCTGTACAGTCATTTAGCGGAGCGATGCTGGTGGGTAAAATTATTTCTTCTTTGCTTTCAAAAGAATGTCTGCACAGAGGGCAGGGTTTACTCAGTGAACGTGTACTCATGAATAAAATAAAACAGGTAGCATTTTACAAACTAGTTCTTACTCAGAGATTAATTAGTAGTAAGCAATTTCACTCAATAGCCTAATTGTGATGTAGCAACTGAAACAACTGGCACAAATAAAGTCAGGGTTAAGAGTTAAAAAGGGAAGACATGGAAACATCTGAACATACAGTATAACAATAATAATAATAATAATAATGACCTAAAACACCTCATCAGTAAGCAGTCAAGTGCATCTACGTTATCATTTCCAAACGTCTCCGTGTGTGCCTGTCCAGACTAAAACTAGAATAGAATAGTTAGTACTAATGATGACTAATGATGCAACCTGATTTTAAGTTAGAAAATACTTATCAAGGAAGGAATGACTCAAATCTGGAGTTGGATTAATGGAAACCAAAAACTCCATAATGCCCAAAAACATTATTTGGACACAATAAGCTGAAAATACTGTGTAACAATTATTTTACCCACCAGCATAAAAAAATGTACTTCTATTTCCTCTGCTGAAAAAGTATTGGTATCTTTCTGAAGTGGATCATGGAGCCACATTAAACACATTATGGGCCTGTTTCCCAAAAGCATCAAGATGGGGTCAGATTATGTTTGTTTTGTAAATTTTAGATTCTTGTTTTTTTATGCAGTAGAAGGTTACTTTTTGTGAAGTTTGACAGAACAACATAAACCTCTTCACTATGTTTTTTGTGCCCCAAACTTTTCCAAATCCTATTTGTTGTCCCTCTCCATCTTAGTCTCTGTTGTTTTGAAGAAGCCTGAATACACAACTCACAGTTCCTACAATTCTTTTTTCAGGTTCCAAAAAATGTAAATAATCACAAATAATTTTGTCAAACAATATGAATAAAAAATATGTATCAAAATGTTTCAGTTCTTTAAAGGAAATTTCAGGTGATTCCTTTATTTTCCCTTTTTGAGTATAATAAACTATTAATACAGAGAAGGTTTAGTGCTGGTTTGTCTATTACTATGACAATGGACGTTTTTACCCAAAGATGCTGTTGGCAAACAGGCTGTGAGATTCATTGGATATACGGTAAATGAGATGTGTTGCATTAGCCATTATAGAAAGCCTTCTTTCTTTAATAATTCAAAGTCATCTGAGGCTGGAGATATTAAAAGACTTTCACAATGGCCGACTGAGTGTTACAGATCTAATTTGTAGTTTCCAGTGTTGTGGAAACTGCAGCAACAACATACTGTACACCAAGGCAAGGGAATGGTAAACCAACTACACCACTAAAAAAAAGGAAAAAGACATCACTAAAAGGCTCGCCCAGCTCAGTCGACATGCAGACACACCAAGAAGACACAGAGCCTGAATGTGACACACACTAACTCATTTCTCTCTGTTCACACAATCACACACTCACAGACGGCAGAAGTCCTCGGGGGGCTGCTCAGTCCTCTGATATGATGAATGGTTTTGAATGATTTTGGATGGTAATTGAAAAGCTGATGAGACCAAGAGACATCGAGGTCAACGGCAGTGAAATCAAAGAGATGTCGGAGGTCAAAGTTCAAACCAGAGGACTGCAGCCAACCAGAACTGGGCTCAAATCCAGACCAAGAGCTGAGACTTAAACATCTCAGTTGGTGTGTCCTGCTAATGTACAGACCAGACCTTGGCCAAATAACAACCATTTTTAGCTCTTTGTTTCATCCCACTTTGACCGTCAGACAGGCAAGGTTTGCTGTGTAAGGCCAGCTGATTTTCTACCTAATTTCATTCTGGTGCAGTGTGACAAACTTCAGTTGCCCTGCACCTGTGTGGGATAAAACAAGCCAGAGAAAGTGTTTGTGGAGGCTGTTTGACCCAGGTGTGGTATACACAAAGGCTACATGAAAGAAAAGAAAAAAAAGGTAAGGAAATAGAGTGCAGCACACGACACGAAAAACACAGAACATAAAACAAAATGTCACGAGAACACAGGAACCACACACAGGTGAGGGAAGACAACACAAGAAGCAAACACAGGTGCACAGGAACAACAGTGAGGTACACATTCTTACATGGAGAAGTGATTTTTGCTTCTTTCTTTCTTCCTCCTCATCATCATCATCATCATCACCATCACCAAACTTTTCTGTCTTCCCCAAACTTTTCCTCCTCCATCTCCTCCCTCTGACGCTGCTCGGCTGACAGTCCACTCAGAACACATCACGTTTATAGCACATTCTTTTTTTCCCTCCTCCCCATCTACAACAATCTTTTAAAGTCCATTCCTATCTCTCTTCCTGGTGAAATCCAGTTATACCAGTGTGTTCATATTTTTTAACCAGGGGCAAAGGTGTTTCAATTCCTCTCTGTGTGTTGGAGGGATAAAGTTTCACAGAAAGAGGGACGCAGATATTGAGAAAGGGTGAAAAGACGACTGGATGACACAAGGGGGAGACAGGAAGCACATTTGGACAAGGAAAGCAAAATAGTATAGTTGAAGGGGAGTGGGCACAAAACAGAGCACATGGTAGGCACACGTACAGTACATCTCTGAGGAAATGTGGCTGAACATGAACACTGGGGCACAGAGGGAGAGATTGAGAAAGAGATACCTGAGTTGTGAATGGATGGAAGGGAGACAAACTTTGGCAACAAGGGGCAACATGTGAGAACCAGCAGTAATTTGAATTTTAAAAGAAAATCCCCAGAATTTAACTTGTGTAGGGTACCTCTGCAGTATGGAACTTTGGGAATTCAGTGCAACATAGTCAAAGGCCTTGTGGTGCCAATCCATTTCATCCATCTTATATTTTTGAAGCTTCTGACTGGTCTGAGGCATTTTGGGAGGTGAGAGATTTAAATCCTGACCCTCTGCACATTGTACACAGCTTGCTTTGGAATAGTGTACATTCTCAACCATTTTAAAAAGAGAAGTCATCATGGCTAAACTGGGGTCATATTGATGCATACTGTGTTCCCAGCATGCCTGGACCATGATCTTTCCTCCTCAAGGTTGGATCACCAACCTCACAAAAATGGTGCATCCACTTAATTTTAATATATTATCCAATACTAGTGGACATAGCCCAGAAAAAACGATCAGTTAGACCTTCAGAAAGCTTTATGTTGCCTTCTGTCACAACCAATCAAATGAATTTGTCTTTCAATATAAAATGTCCCTTGGTATGCTCACTTTTCATTTTCACCTCATCTTGTTCACTATAGGAAGACATTTAAAAAATGGAAACCATTGGGAGTCATTGTTTACTAGAACAGCACGTTTACATATCCAAAACATCTGATGTTGTATTTTGTATGGAGCGTACTGGTGTAACATGTGTTCCCAGTGTTGCACTATAGGTGGCTGTAGTCTAAATGGCAAGGTCAGGTCAATCTTAATTTAAACGTGTTTCTAAAAGCAGAATTGGCTGCTCACTAGGAAATAAGTTCATGAGGGTTAGGGTTAGCAATCACCCGCAATCACCACAGTCAAAGAGTGTCATTATGGGGGTGAGCTCTGAGAATACGTGACTGATAGAGAAGACTGAACCCAAATGT
Organism: Verasper variegatus; assembly: GCA_026259375.1. Lineage (NCBI taxonomy): Eukaryota > Metazoa > Chordata > Actinopteri > Pleuronectiformes > Pleuronectidae > Verasper > Verasper variegatus. Next base: position 3,363,706 of record CM048054.1, read on the forward strand.
GGGACTTGTTTTCTGTTTTCATGGAGGGGTTCCATGCTTAGTACAGAAGAGGATTCAGCGGTAAGGACTCTCTCTTCCTGGGACTCACTTTAACATGGGGAGATGTTCCAAACAGGATTATAATGACAAACAATTGTTGGGTATCTTCAAAAAGTTGTTTACAAGGAAAATGTTATACAACCAAGTTTTCCGATATTCAAAGTAATAGGGTTTTGTGCTCCCCTTGTGAGTACTACTAGGGTCAGGTTAAACTGGGCTTGACTCTCATCCCTTGGGGGAGGTTGCATTGAATTGTTGGATTCTCGTACAGCAGAGGTATCCTTTTAAGCTCCTTGCAGTTCATTTGACAGGACCGATGGAAATGTGTCATGGGCAGAGAATGAAGTCGCAGGTGAATGAAAGTAATGGAGGGGGATCTCTTGGGTGATATTAAGAGTATTTCTTCTCAAAGAAAAAAAGGATAAAGAAGAAGAAGAAGAAGAAGAAGAAGAAGAAGAAGGAGAAGGAGAAGTAGAGGAGTTGAGACAGTGATGGAAGAAGCTGGATTTGTTTGTTTTTTTCATTTGTTAGCATTAGTTCACAGTTACTGTTTCTTTTTGCATATATCTGACAAGCGCAGGGCTTTCAGAACAGTTCTCTGTGAATAGAGAAGCAAAAAAAGAAAAGAAATGAAATCAAAAGCTACGATTGTTAATATGTTTCTCTATAAGTCTCTCAAGATCGATAAGAAAGCAGCTATACAAGACCTATCAGAAATATAACCCCTTCCCATCCTGCAAAAATAAACTTTCCCACCCCACCCGGCCTTGTTACAGTACCTAACTTGGTCTGCTCCGACCAATAGCATCATAGCATTTTGGCATGCATAATGTCGGCCCATCCCACCTCTTCTTGCATCCAAAGAAATGATTTTTTTGTCCTGCATGCTTTGTTAGTGCATATGTATGCTTCGAAACACATACATCCACACACACCCTTAGTAATCTAAATGTTATATACACATTCATTAAACTTGAGACTTAAATTCTATCAAACCTCCTCACATTACTAGCCATATCAGTATCCTTATTGCTTGCGTTGGAAACCCATGCATATTCATCTACAACGCAAACTTTACATATGTACATCATCATCACAAAAGCAACCAATCAGCAGTGGCCTTAAGGAAAGTGACAAGAGCACATTGGGAAGGAAAGGGGGATACGGAGAGGGTGAAATGGTGAGAAATGATTTAGATCGAAAGGCTGTGGGGGTGGAAGTGTGTGTTTTCAGCTATGTATGAATGCGTGCAATTGTATGTGTCTGTGTGTGCCTGGTGTGCATGTCTAATATGATGGGGGGTTAAAATGATTTTTTTTACTAAGAATCTGATGTGGAACTTCCAGGATGTTTAAACCTCAAAATCACCCATTTGCACTTTGCACTTCTGAAGCAAAATGGAAAGTGATGCCCTGCTCGAGCACGAGGCTAAACAGGAAGCAGGAAGCCCCGCATGGCCCCAAATCAGGGACTCTTGTGGTTCACAGTATAGCCTGACATTTTGGGGAAAACCCTCTCTCACTGACAGTGAGAGTAGGAATTGGAAAAATTAAGAGCTATAGCCAGGTGGTGATAAATTAAATTAGGTTAGCATTAAACTCTCAGCAGTATTTTCAGGGGGTCACCTAACGTAAGCCCAAGATGAAGCATCTAAATTCCAACATTGCTGACAATGCATCTTATTAATCTGTACACTAATAAAAACTGTGAGACCAACTCGTGGTTGAGCAGCAACAGGTGCTGTGACTCCCCTGTGTCAGTTTAGTAGTTTTGCTTTGGGACAAAGCCAGGCTAGCTATTCCCCCTGCTTCAAGTCACACATTTAAGCTAGGCTAATCACTTTCAGGCTACAGCTCCAAATTTAGCGGGACATAAAACTGATATTGACTTTTTTTCCCACCCACTCTTGGCAAGAAAATTAATAAGTGTACTTCTCAAAATGCCAAACTTAATCTTCAAATATACAATTATCTCCACATGTGTTGCTCTCACCTTCCGGCATTCCCAGCTTTGAGAGTAAAAAAGAAACAGCAAGAAGATTAATCAGAGCACAGAAACATTCCTCTGAATAGGAATCCAAAGCTAAATTTCAAAACTTATTTTTTGGGGGGGTCAGATCCAAGAGACAAACTTTCTCTGCAACTTGAAGTGGTTCCTCTCCAAGGATATTCTCATGCAAATCACATCCAAGATGCTCTGCCGGCTGAAGGCCCTCTGTTAGTTTTACGTGGGAGAGAAAGAAGGTGAGAGCGACAAGGGATTTAAACATACATGAAACTTAACCAGCAGACATGAAATTACTGTCTACACAACAATGACAAAGTCTGACATTGTTCTGAAGTCATATACATTTCAGTAACATCAGAAAACTCTAGTTTGAAACAAAAAGGGCCACATTCAAAATCAGATCAATAAAAAGTAATTGGCAGAATGATAACTGTTCATAATCAATATCAAAACTAAACTGAAACAATGATTTATTTTTGGAGAAACAAAGTAAAAGGATGCATTTTTTTGAGTTGACATTTGTGCATCTTAGTACAGAGGTAGATGGAGGTCTGGGCACACAGACACACACACACATAACACAAATATCCGTTTCACACTCATCACATATGCCACAGATACATTATATCCGAGCACAGATCCGACCGCTGCTGTCTCACTTATCTACATTGCATATTTCTATGTTTGCATGCTGTGTCTGATGTCATGTTCTCGCTCTTCTTCCCATGTGGCGTTTGTCATCCGCTCCTCTTTTACCACGGGCTGTCGCTCCAGTAGCCGTTCACGGTGCCTCCTACTGACCACCGAAAACAAAGAAGAGATGGACGGACAGAGGAGGGAGGGGGGAAGGGGGGGCGGAGGGTTCAGGACGGGGCAAAAAGAGGGAAAGAAAGAGAAGCCAAAAAGGGATAAAACTAAAAATATTGCCACTGGCTGCTGAGTCACACTGGTGTCAGTGCAAGTAGTAACGCTGTTGGTGGCGGCGGTGGTGGTGATGGTGGCGGGATGAACTCAGACCTGAGGAAAACCTTGCTCCTCACACTCAGGCTGAGCTGCAATGTCTGAAACCTTTCCACATAATCACTTGCCACACCACCTGAATGGAATAGCTTTTATGCTAACATGCTGTCTTTCTAAGAATGGTGTGAAAAGATGAACATTGACCTTGTTTCTGTCTGTCAAGTACAGAGCTGGATTCAGGCTGTGATTAGCCGAGCTTACAATAGAGACTGGTAGCAGGGAGAAACAGCAAACCAGGGCCCTCCCAATTAAAACTAATTTTACACATTGTAATTTAAGTTTCGTTTGATCTATACACAAAAAGAAATAAAAAAAGACACTTTGTGGTTTTAAAGTGAGTTACACAGCTACATCTTGACCTATTTTTGCTCAAGGGTGCGATGGTACCTTCAGTCCAGGAAGTGCACACACTTTAGCTCGTAACGCCTCCTTAAGTCTCAAAAAGTCCTTTTTCTTTAGAGAAACATCCTGTACCCAATGATAGTTAGCCAGCTTCACTTATTTTGGACAGATATCTGTTTCCTCCTGCTTCTAGGTTCATTGCTAAGTGAGCCAAACCACATCCTGAGTCCAGCTCTTAGTTTAACACACAGCCGTGAGAGTTGGCTTAATCTACCCCGCTGACTCTCAAAAAGAGAGCAGGTAAGCTGTCTTTGTACAGTTCCTTTGAACATGTAGCTCAAGACGAAACGAAAACACCACAAAGAAACGAGAAGTGGTCGTCCCTTTCCTTGAGCTTTGCAGCTCAGCCTTTAGCTGAGAGCCCAGGCAAGAGTGCGTGGACAGAAGGTGCGTAGTGACGTGGTGGATCAGATCAGGTCCTACAGCTCCAGTTTCCATGACAACATCTAAACTGGAGGTCTTGGTGAGGCTAAAGGTCAAAGTTCAATATGTGTGTTCACCTTAATTTTTTTTACATGTTCCTATAGCTACTTTTGGCTTCCTTTTTCATAGAATAAACTTCACGTGCAAACTCTGCAGTGTTAATGATTCCCAACCTTTTTTTGGCTTGTGGACCCTTAAAGTTTAATCGATTAATGCATTAAGTCACATTTTCCTTTGCAGATTTTCTGCAAATAATGTAATATTTACCATATATGTTACGATGTGGTATGACATATGATCAGCTACATTTATATTAGCCTGATTCACATGCCACTGCCATCTCTCCTTCCCTAAGGAGGAACTTTACCTCTCAGATTTATTTTCTGAAATTAACAAGGAGATTTTTCAACAATTCTCAAATAAAAAGCAAAGTTTTAAAACGATAAAAAAAACATATAAGCAATATGTTTGACCTAATTTCGATAATGTGACACTTGCATTATGTTTACTCGAGGGACCAGATTGGGAATCACTGTTACATGACCTGCATCCCATCCTGATAACCCCCCCGCCCATCTTAACATTTGCTCCCCTGCTGTCCATTCTATAAAGGTCTTCATACAGTACATCCTGTGAGTGTTGTGAGGGTGTGTGCATAGTGGGAAGCCTGAGGAGGAAGGAGGAGAAGGAGGAGGAGGAGGAGGAGGAGGAGGAGGGGACATCCCTAATTTCATAAGCTGGTTGTGGAGGTGATGTAAAAAATGTCACAGAGGTCCCTCTCCCCTCTTTTCCTGTACTGAGGAGACATTCTGATAATAAAGTATGCATCTGGGTTTGCTGATGTTTACACAGGTATGTGTAGGAGAGGTTGTATTTCATCTATAGGTAACACAGAAAACTGAACATATATAGCCTACATGGATTTTTTTCAAAGGTGCACAGGTGCTACAGTTTGGGGTATACCCTTGTCATGGATATGCTTTAGATTTTTAAGAGTACAAAAATTGTTCGATTCCATTATTTTCTAGGTGTAGTGATTTTCTTATTCTGGAGCCTCTCATGAGTTAAAACGTGCATGCTGTGTCTTATTCATAGCTACTCCTAATTATCAGTGTTAAAGCATTTAAGTGCAAGTGCAGTCAAGATACAGGCAAGAAATAGCACAGGGAAAGCTAGAGATAAACTAACTCAACTATTACATTAGTCTAAACAAACCTAGACTCTATCCCTGTTAGTAAGGCAGGTGTGTTAGTGTGTGTGTGTATTTTATATTACATCTGCTTAAGCATCTATCTCAGCTTTATCATAAAGGTTTAGCTTTTTTGTGATTTTAGAATAGGACCATCTGATTAATAAAGTCTAATTCAGTGTTCTATCAAAAAGTAAAGATGAGTTATGGAAATGGATGAACAGCTGGGATGAATCAAATGTCCATGAGACATTTCTTCCATGTTGATTTTGTTTCTTTCATTTTCAAAAAAAAGTACTGTTGCTGTTGTTGTTGTTGACATTTTGCTGATTGTGTTTCTCTGTTGGTTCTGCTACAAGATGGAGGGTATGGGGGAATGGCATCGCCTGAGGCCAGGCTGCTCGAAGGGCTCAAAGGTGGAGTTGGTGATTGGGGTGAGGCGCAGTGGGGCGCCTGTCATCCCAGATATGTTATTGAGGCTGCGTGACTTCTCATAACCCGTAGCTACATGGAGAGGACATGCACAGGTCAAAGGGCAAAGATCAGAGCGGGGTTATGAAAGGTCATTCACAGCATTAAAGAGGCAAAGAAAAAGTTTTCATGATTTGGTAAGAAGGTGTGTGTCATGGGATGGAAATACAAATGTTCATGACAGATAATAGAGTCATGACATATTAGTATATGTTATATTATGACAGCATTGCACATCATAAATAGCAAATATAAACCATTTGTTACAGTTACAAGCATTTGTAAATGAAACAAAGTTGAAAAAAGTTAAATCATTCAAAAGAAAACCAGCCCAAACCAAGTAAAATGTATCAGACCGAAGGAGGAAGTTGGAAAAAGACAGACAGATAGATGGACAGAGGGACAAACAGATGGACAGACAGACAGAGACAGGACAAAACAGGAATATGGGTTACAAAAATCAGCTATCAGTTGCCACAATATCCCATAGACATCTAGATGTGGTGCTCTGGAGCACCAACATGAACTGTGTAAGGGAGGGAGGGTGACCTCGTCCAGTGTATGTACACAAACTCCTTCATCTGAAGACATCCCATTAAATGTTTTTACATGTACATCCACTGGACTACCTGCTCTGGGATTCCCAAAAGTACATTAGCTGTGCCCGATTTTGATCAGGAACGACAGACACAGACAGATTTGATATTTCTATGAATTTTTGGGAAACTCAGAGTAACTCAGGTGGGTAAATCATCTGGAGCTGAGCAGTAGAAAATGAACACAATCCTACATGTTAACACCCTAATCTTAAAAAACATCAATGTTTAGTTCTCAGAGCCCAGGGGCTAGTTTCACCAACTGGTCTTTACTAAGACTGACTGTACTTAACTGCTAAGTCAGTCTTTGTTAACACCAGTCTTTAGAACTTAGCATTGGTTGTACCAAAACAAAAAGGCTAGTCTACTATGCCTGGTGTTAGTGATGTGTGTTCATGTGAACACCTCTTTTGTGCTGACAGATAAGGATCCATGTGACTGACAATAGTAGAGTAATCGCTGTGTGTCCGATGTCATGAGAACGTCTTTTTTTCATTTTAAAACAGCTGTTTTTTTTGTATAAGTAGCTCATTAATCAATATTAGATTTAATTTGCCCTGCATTATATGCAAATTTGCGTATAGCCAACAATTATACATCCACATATACACAAACACACAAATACGGATCCACACACTCACACACACAAACAGAGACCAATGCCACTCTGACTGCACTGTATGTTGTGTGTACATGTCCACAAATACAGAAACGAGAGCAAAGGAGATGTAGTATAGACAGAAGAGGAAGAAGTCGGTTTCTTAGCCTGCTAGCTTTAGAAATTATAATAAAGCTTTTTGGCTGAAAAAGGGAAAGTCAAGAAGTGAAGGGGGGGGTTGCTGAAAGCCATAAACAGCTGTTTACAGAGTATTTTCGTACTTTACATCTTTCTCTATGTATATGGGCCTAACTTTTGACTTAATGCCTATACCTGACCAGACGTAATGTCTATGTTTTGGTAAGAAGAAGGTTTAAGCCTTGATGGTGCAACTGGTGTAACTACGAGGTTGGACTTGCAGGCGTAAGACCAGTTGGTGAAACCAGTCCCAGGTGTTTAAGCCAATATTCCAATAGGAACAGTTGGCTGCTGTTACCAAGGAAACAGGCAGTTAGACAGGCAGACAGATAGACAGACAGACAGAACCCTCTCTGAGGTCTGGGTCAAGTATGTGTTTGTCTTCATTTAGGTCAAACTTAAGTTTCCAAGTCGACAGCCATTCCAGCTGCTGTATTTGGCCACACCTAAGCTTAGCATGCTAATATATGTAAAGTGAGAATACTAACATGCAGAGTATAAATTGTATTAATGGGGTTGAGTTTTATTTTGAGCAGTATTGCTCTTCATTATTGCATAACTTGGTGTTACAGGGCTTGGAATAAATATTCCATTGTGGTCCGTGAAAGAAATTACTCCACTTTCTGTAATGAAACCAAATAATGTAAGCATTTTATTTCTGAGGGCAGCCATGTGCATCCCCAGAGCCTCTGCTCTAGTTCACAGGAGGATTCAAAATGGAAGCGCTAATCATATCTTGGGCAGTCAGTGACAAAAAAAAAACATTTTAAAGTGGATTTAAGTTATGTAATCAATTTTTTCAGTGGGCAACAAAACTTCCAGTGGAATTTCCATTTCTGTCATTTCTTCCCAGAGCCCCTGATCCAAGTGAAGTAGGGATGTAAAATGGCACAAATACAAATGTCCCTAAGAATGCCATTAATCATTTTTTACAACAGGAATATTTTAAGGGAAATCTTTAGCACTTGCCAGTATCTCATTCAAGTGAATGGTAACATGGTCTGATACTTTTGACACCAGTGTGTGTATATGTTGTGCTGGTCTGTGGTGCTAGATTAAGCTGACTCGGCCATTAAGAATAGGCCAATGAGACGCTGCTTAAACCTCAAGAGGCATTCTGGGTATTGGATACCACAGTGACAGATCTGGGTCACAATGTTCTAAGGACCTATTGAAAACACTACGTGTGTGTGTGTGTGTGTGTGTGTGTGTGTGTGTGTGTGGCTTGTATTACTATTTTCATGGGGGTCTGAAAAACAGGGACTATGATGTCAATGGTTGGTCCCCATCAATGCAGTAATACAAGGATCTGTGTATATATATGTGTGTGTGCGTGTGTCCCTGTCCCAATCAGCTAAGAGCCGCAGTGCTGCTGATTTATTCTTGTGGTTACAGGACTTGACATTGCAAACACGGCTACTTAAACAGAGCAGAATATGTGCTGTACACAGTAAACACAGACACAGACACAGACACAGACACACACAAACATACAAACACACACACACACACACACACACACACACACACACACACACACACACACACACACAGGCACATATGAAGCTGTAGTTTACAGAAAGACATTGGCCATTAATTTTAGAGTGACATAATCATAGCACATGCAAATACACGCATGCACACACACGCACGCACACACACACACACACACACACACACACACACACACACACACACACACACACACACACACACACACACACACAGTAGTGGTAGATGATGGATTGGAATCAATAACATACAGTGTCTAACATACAGCAGCACTTTATAGCGACAGGTAATCCCTGGGCAGGAATGCTATAATCAGAGATCTTGTGAATATGATCTGAATCTATTTATGAGCCTCAGGAACATAAGCAAAAAGCTACTTTAAGTACATGTCTCAGTTCTTTAAAGATCTAAATGCAGTGACTTCTACTGGTGCGGCTCTCACAATACAAAGTCGAGCTGAAAGGTGCGCAGCATCCATAATGAGTGGCTCTCTGCAGTTTGCTCTGCGGCAGGTGCGGCATGAGGCAGCTTCCACTATGATCTGCTACTTTATGTGCCTGTTGCCATGCTCACAGCCTCTGAAGCCATTTCATGTTGTACTATAGTGTTGCTTCAACTGATGAAATGTCCTCATTGACCTAGTGGCCTCAAACATTTTCTGTGCTGGGCATTAACACACTCTCCTGAGAAATGTATTAGCTGGTGCCACCCAATCCAGGCCCTTTATTTTTGTAAAGGTTGTTAGCGATGTAGCTAGAATAAAGTATCATCCATCGAAAGATTCAAGTAAAGTGCATTTTCCTCATTAGTGTACTTTGTTGTTTCAAAACTGCTGACTAGATGGTTATAGACAAACGTTTCACTAAATTGTACCACAAAACTACTTTGTTACAGACACAATTAGTTTGTTTGCTGTCCCAACAGGAATTGGACGTGCAAGGGTAATAAGAATCTCTTGAGGATGTGTTTGCTTGGCACAGGGGAGGAATACGCCTGCCAGGAGCTGCTGGTAAACCTTCATGCAGGAATAACCTGGGATTTCTTCAGTGCAATCAAACTGTAATCCCACTTAGCTAGGTTTAGAGAGCTGTTTGACACATTTTCAAACTAGGCCTGCAAGCTGTAGCTCTTAAGGTAAGCTAAATTGATAGCTCATGGCTGCCATGGCCCTTAATGACTTTAAGAGTCAATAACTAACTTCTACTCTGCCTATTCTAGTTTAACTCAAACAATCAGATTATTTTAAGGCGAAGAAAATGTAATGTTTTAAAAGTAAAAACAATGATTTCAGATTTTCAGATTTTTTAAGCCAAAGCGAGAAGCTTAGCGAGTGCTCACAGTGTAAAAGCATGGGGCTCTGATTGTCACTTGATGTACATACCTCCAGTCAGTCAGACTTTAGTAACACAACGTAGGGGGAGAGACTGAGGAGGATACCCTGAGGATGGGATGGATACACCAGTGTTAGAATGGGACGCAGAGACATGAAGGTGGGGGTAAAGGGAAAGGTGAGAGGAACAAGGGAAGAAGAAAATGAGAAAAGGAAGAAGGAACAAAGCAGTAGGGGACTAATTAAAATGAAATGATGTAATTGTGTGTCACAACACAAGCACGTCTGCACAGGGAGGAAGTATATTACTGTATATAATACTAGCTAAAGTGGAATGGGTATTTCATGTACAAAATGACTAGAATAAGTCTGTTTGCTGTATGGCAGAGGTCAATAATAGGTGAACCCCTGCCCAAGTCTGGAACCAGAAGCTATCCTATCCTAAATATTCACATTTTGACAGAGCATTCCTATTTTAACTGGTGCAAGTTTCTAGCCTTTATGGCATCGGTTCTGTGGCCCAGGAAACTGGCCAATCGCATATGTTTTAAATCATCTCATGTGATGCCGAAAGAAAAAAGCTTTCCGTTATGTTTATTTTATTTTTTACTTGATATGAGAAAGTAGCATTAATTCTTTGATTTGACTGTCAATTGTTGATGACACACATGGTATTAATAATGCAATGTAAACGATAGAGCAGGGGTATTCAATTAAATGAGAGGAAATGTTATACAATAATCATTTATAATGAGTTATTGATCAGAGTTTTATCCATAATTAAACTGAGATCATTATCATGGATGAATGAAATGACTGCAGGGAAAGGGAGACGAGAGAAATATAAATAATGAAAGGGCAGATGTGGAACAAGGAGTGAAGAGAGGCAGAGGCAGGAGTTGGGAAAAGGGAGGGTCGTGGGGAGAGAGGTCAATGGTCTGGGGGTGAGGAGAAAACAGAAAGGCAACAAACAGGGCAAATATCATCCCAACAACAATCTGCATGCAAACACTATATCAACATGTGTTTCTGTTCATAGCAAGCTAGTATTCAGCTATGTGAAAAGCTTTTTATACACACAAGCCTGTCTCATTTTACTTTTAAAATCACATGTGGATTTGAGATTGTGAAGGAGTAATATTTGCATATAATGTAAACATGTAGAAATGGAATATGACTGTATGGCATTATCAACACATTAAACTGCTGGTTAAAAAGTACATACAACATTTATTTTAACATGTATGTATGTGTCATATGGCACAGCTCGTTCAGAGCTGAGATACAATGACAGAAATACAGAAAAGACACACATGCACACAGGAGTAGGATATAGAAAAGAAAAGAAAAATATTGTCAGCACAGACACATTTTAAAGTTTTAACACCACAGATGAATACATACAAAATGATGCACTCTGAGGTTCTGCAGAGAAAGATGTTCATGCAGAACATTTAGAATGATGGCTGAGGCTGTAAATGAGGAAAAATATCATGAATGTTGGAATCATGAAGCTTTTGTTTGTTTAGGGAAATATAATAATGTACAATATTTGACTGAATGAAAACCATGGCAAAGTAGTGACATATATGAAGTGTAGCGGGGGACAACAGAAAATGAAAGAAGTGATGTGAAACAGGTTAAAGTATAAAATGACATCATTCAATTTTATATAATGGCGTGTCCTCGTTGGCCTCATATTTCACAAATTTGAAAATATACACTTGTGGTCCTTTCCCTGTCACAAGACCTAATCAAAGATAGGATTGCTTTACACTCAACTCTTTGACCATTTGGAATACACCATCCAGGAATTGAGACATAACTGTTTGTTTGTATGTCCGGCTTACTCTCTTTCTACCCACATTTTGAATCAAGTGATTCTTCGAAGAACTAGATTGAGCATAATATTACCCGAGTAACTTTTAAAAAACTACAGCTTCCACACTGTGGTAAATATCCTTCGTATGGAAGCTGAATTGGAAGACTGTATGCTAACAGCTTGACAAACTGAGCACTGTTTATTTTACATGGATCAGCTGGTGAGGATGCTGATGTTTTGCCTCAGAAAAGTCAGCTGGAAACACTAAAAAGTCACCTGGAGACCACGGTTTAGCTCCACAACATGATGTCAGTGTAGGTTTCATTAAACTGCTAGGCACAGATGATAAAAGTGACAGTTGTCATTTTGGCTGATCAAACTCATACATATATCAAGAGCAATAGAAGGATTTGTTTGTTAATCATTAAAACAAGTGCAGCGGCCTTTCTAATCCTGCATGTTTGGAATGGGCTGTTGTCTTGTTAATGCTCTGGAGCTACTTCAGAACGATTCCTTGTCATTAGTGAGTCCTCCTCAAACAGTTCTACAATATACTGTTACTTATTATTGCTTGTGTGCTGGACGTTGTGTGCAGAGCATTTTAAAAACAGTCTATGGTGCAGAGTGAAGATAAAAAACTGTGTTCATCCTACCTGGTTTATCTGCCATGAAGACATTTTGCATATGATCAACTGGATTCTGTATTTTCTTTTTTGGGCCCAATTTTACAGTCAATATTTCTTCAAATAAAACTGAATTAGCTTTATGACTGTTCACATATGTGAGTTATATATAAGTTTAAATGATTTACTCACTCAAATTAAAAGCTCTAGAATTTTAGTGAATCTATGAATGTTGCTGCCATGAGTCCACAACACCCATGAATGTTCAACTTGGTTGTAGACTAAACACATGTTCCCCTGTTTATTTAAATATTATCAATGTTGAACATGTCCAAATCACACCAAATTCGACACTGCACTTCCTGAGGCCCATAACTTTACACACAAGACACTTACAAGTGCTATGTGGATGAACAGGTCATCGAGATATGTAGGCTATTCCACATACAGACAGACAGACCTACACGGTAGTATGTAAATAGACAGTGTTTGTTCGGTACTGCAAAATAAATATCTGATCATTTTGTTTAAGTGCTCTCTTTTGGCGAAGACACAGATAAGTACAGAACAGTATAGCCTTCATGTCACCCACCCTTCTAAGTGTTCAAGTGACATATAAGACCTTTTCTAGAGCCAGCGTTTGGTTTGTCTGCTCTGAACTACTGTAGAAACATGGCACACTCTGTTGCAGAGGAGATTCTCCCTATGTAGATATTAAGTGGTCATTCACAAACAAAATTATTTGTAGTTTGAGGTGATTATACACAAATGAAAACTCCATCTTTAATATATAGATTACAATGAGATTGTTGATAATTATCCAGTATCACTGATGACAGGTTGACCACCAGAGCATGTTTATATAATATATATATAAAATATATAAACTTTCATTCTGTTTTTTTGTCGGGCAGTATGTTTTTTTTTAAATTAATGTGTTTTCTATATCTATTACTCTCCATGTGTGTGTTTTCTTAAGCTACAGAGGGCTGAGCTCTCTTGGTCACGATAGAAATACTGATGACTACTGCCAAGGAGGTTATGTCTGTTTGTCTGTCAATCTAACTGTGAGCAGGATTATGCAAAACTATTGAACAGATTAACATGATACTAGATGGAAGGATGCAGTATGGGTCAGAACCCATTGAATTTTGGTGCAGATCAGGCTTAGGGGCGAATCAAGGAAGTTTTTTCACGTTTGTAGGGTTCTAACCCTAACCCTTTAACATTGTGAGGGCGTTTTTTTGTTGAATTTTGAATTATGCGTAAATCTTGATGGAAAAAAATATTTAGGAGGTTGGTATTACTAGTTTTCATAATTTGGCGAATCCATGGTGGATTTGTTTCGGATCCAAATAAAGATTCTATATCTAGTGGATTCAAATGTTTTTGGGTTTTTTTTACCAATGTGTGAAGAAAATGTGAGAAACATAATGTGCCTTCATGTGACAAATTGTGTGGAATATCCTGCATTACTGCTGTGTTAGCATCATATATAATACTAATGCATTGTTTGTGAGCCTTTACAAAACCTTATAGTAATTTACCCTGAACACTACCATTTATGTATTTGATGCAAGAATTTCAAATATGATATTCTTGTGTACAATTCTTCGGTTACGCTTGTCAATGGTAGATTCTTACTTACTTGCATGGTTTTAAAGTAATAGTTTCAGCTCCACCACCATAATCCACATAATTGATCGGTTTGCACTTTCCTTGGTTAACATGATTCTCCTCCTGATACCATTGTGGCTCAACTATTGCAGTGGCACTCAGGAAATAAAGTAATGTGAGTGCAATCCAATAGGCCTCAAGGGATTCTTACCACCAATAGTGATTAAACACAAGCCTAAAGGCCATCGATCATTGACTGGAGTAAATCAAAATTAGGTGAAGGAAAAACAAACAGTGTGCATGGGAGAGAAAGAGAATGTCATCTAGTGGAGAGAGAGTATACTCAACATGAAACTGCATGCTCGTGGTAGAAATCAAGGGACAGGGAGTGAAAGAGAGAGAAAGAGAGAGCATATTTGCTCCCATCAATGAGGCTGTAAGTAGTGACTCAGGAGTCAGCTCAGGCCAATGGAATCTGTCTGTCAATGAGGACAATCAATACTATTCCTACTGAGAACAAGTAGGAAGAGGACAGAGGGGAAAAGACAGGGAGAATGAGAATTATGGGAGGAAAAAAACAAGGGGAGACTGGACAGCAGTCAGAGACGGCATGAACTACAAAGCCAGGGAGTGATTAATGCAACATTTCATTCCCTTATTCAGCCTCCACCCACTCACTGATTAGGTTCCCCAATGAAAAGGGAGATGGACGTGTACAGTATCATAATGCAGAGTGTCTGCTGCCTTTGAAACTGAAGCAGTCAGGACAAAGGTGTAATGTGCAGCCTTGGCCTTTGGAGGCACTAGCGGCACTGCACCAACACTGCTGTTACTTTTCTGCAGGTTTTTTGTTTTCTTTTTTTTTGAAGGAGAGAAGGCAGCGTTTTCCCCTCTTCATTTTAGCAGGGAGGACACTGTTGTGGAGGGGTTCTTCAGCAGGACAGTAATTTGATTAAATGCCTCGGTCTGACCATGTTTAAAGACAAAAGGGTTCATACCTGTTCTGTAGGCTGCACTAAAGGGCCAGTCCTACTCGGTTAGGGAAATAAAACTAGTGTTGATTACAATATCTGATATTTATTGAGTTGCAGCTTTCTTATGATCTTTTTAAATTAGTATTAGTCTAACTTAAGTCGTTCTGAGGCTATAGCTGTCACCATCTTGGTCCTGTCCAGTCTCAGTGGTTGCAGGCGTTGTTCTCTATTGCAAAGAAAAGTGTGTGCTTACTTGTTCTCACACATTGTGACCATGTAACTCAGCTTTGCACCAGTATGACGGACTCTCCTCAGTAAATCCAATAATTAGCACTTCCAAACGATGGCTGTTTGAATAGAACTGCACTCAGTCAGTTGTTCTGCATTGCTGCAGCTACCTGTGCTCTCCACTGCAGAGCAGGGAATGAATCAGGAGCCAGCCTAACTCACTGGTTCACTGAGCCACAGTTCACTGTCTGAAAGGAGAAGCTAAAATGTCATCTAATCTTATTAGTTTTATTTCTTTAGCAATAGGCCCACCTGAAAGTAATGTTAACGTGACATTCACATCCTCAGCTCTTGGTAATGTTAATTTTAACATTTTAAATAACATTTTAAACTATTTTATCGAGCTAGCTTGTCTCAGACTTTGTTGCTGCTTCCTGTCTAAATTTATTTCATAAATCTGTAAACGTATTGAAATTCCTCTGGATTCTCATTTCAAAGGTAACTTTTGTTTTGTTCTGTCTGTTTCTACATTGAAAAAAGGTATTCAACAAAATTAAGAAGACTTGAATCATCATACAGACACCACTCAGTTGATTCAGATTCTTCTAGTCCACATTGCTGTTTGAGATAAAAATCATTCCACTATGTCAAGTTTTCCTGTTTGCTTGGTGAAGATCTCTGTGACGGGTCAGGCAACAACAAAACTCAGGGTTAGACAAAGATTGTGGTTATTGTTAGTAAAAGATAGATGTTTATTGTTGGGCTATGATGGGACATTAGACACCCTTCAACTACCTGATTTTACTTTCTTTACTGTGCTGCTGCAAAAGCTACACTGAACATAAACCATGAATAGCAAAAGATAATCGCCATATTTGGGTAAAAGCCTTGCTGCCAGAGCCTACCCCCAGCTGCCTTCCATTTATTCCCTAAATGCCCATGTCTTGGAACTTTGACTTGATACATCTTAAAACCTATTGGTTAATCTCTCCTGGGAAGCGTTGGTGTTGTGCTCGCCTGTGCACACAAAATAAAGGAACTACTTTTGTGTAAAGTGAACTCCACCTGCTCTCAAACCTCTGGACACTTGGCCAATCACTGCATACAGTGGGCAGAATTGTTTGTCCAAAAAATGAGAAACTACCAACAGTCAATATTGCTTCTGTTATTTAGTCAATATAATTTTTTCCTTAATAATTTGCCTTAAATTAACCAAGGATGGATCAGAAAATGCTGCTCATTTTAAAAAGCAATGACCTGGTTTGTTGTTTCTGTAGGAAGATGACAGGAGTGCCTCTTAAATAACCAGTGTTTATGATTGAGGAGGGTCTTTTGGCAGAAATGGAATATAGTATTGTGTCTGATCATCTGAAACTAAGAGTCATTGTGTTTTCGTTACCTTGGAATCAGCATTGTGCCCTCCTCCACAGAGTCCACCACGTTCCATGTTTCCATACAGTGGCCCAGAATGGACAAACCAAACTCTGGCTCTAAAGTCTTGTCGTTAGTGCTTTTATGTTACCTGAAGGCCATCATAGATTCTCCTACATTAAGGGGAGAGCTGGGATAGTTTGTTCTAATATACAACATCCCCGCTAGATGCCCCAAAACCACACTGGTCCTTAAAATATTTAGATAGTGAGAAAGTTACTTTACTTTTTTGCCACAGTGGCTTATTTAAATTCACACAGTCCAATTAAGGGGGCAAATAGAGTTTGCTGTTCTTTATTAATAATTTAATATAAATATGAATGAATATGAGAAACAGCCCAGATTGCTGGTTTACTGATTTTGTAGACAAGTGGTTTACCTATAGCTCTTATGGTTTGTTTTGGCTTTCCAAGCATCAGTAATCACATATGTTGTTTGGTACTGTCTTGTGTGTTCTGGAGTCGATTATGACCCTGTACTTCGCACATTGGCATCATTTACCTCACAAAAGGTTTAATTTGTATCACCATTTGTTTCCCCTTGGCTTCACTGGATGGTTGGTGTAATGCAGCCCACTTTATCGATATGAATCAATAATGCAATCAAACACCCAGCCTTGACCCAAAATGCTTTGCTGCACCAAGTCCCAGAATTCCCCTGTCCACTGTTTCCGTAGCAACAGCAGAGATAAGGAGAAAATGAGGAGAGCAAGAGCGAAGAGAGAGAGAGAGAGAGAGAGAGAGAGAGAGAGAGAGAGAGAGAGAGAGAGAGAGAGAGAGAGAGAGGAGGGATGGTGGGGAAATGATCAAAGGATGAGAACGTAAGGCATAAAGGATCTAAAATAACACACTAAACCAAAAGAATAACAATTTAAATGTTGAAAAACTATTTAAAAGATGAGCACATTTTCAACACCAGGATGGTAGGAAGACAGATAGCTAGATAGATGGATAGATGGATAGATGGATAGTTGGATAGATGGATAGATGGATAGATGGATAGATGGATAGATGGATAGATAGGATAGATAGATAGATAGATAGATAGATAGATAGATAGATAGATAGATAGATAGATAGATGGATAGATGGATAGATAGATAGATAGATAGATAGATAGATAGATAGATAGATAGATAGATAGATAGATAGATTTGACCTCCTGTGACTTGCGCCCTCGAGCTATCGGGTCAAAATAGGGTCACTAATATTTTGATTGTGTAGTGTATAGTTATATGTTATATGAACAAATCAACACAAGATGCTGATGTCAGCTAAAACCTGTACCTAAAGCTGATTGGACAATGACAATCCAATCAAAGCAGAGTCCAATCAGAAGGCAGTTGGTTATTTTGCCTGCAAGGTGCAGTACACCTTCAAGGTGGATTGTGTTTAATTATTTGTGTCTAATTATTTGTGATCAATTTACAAGCTCAAAATGTTTTGACCCCAATTTGAGCCCATATTGAGCCAGGATCATCAAAAGGTCAAAGCATACCAGGCTACAACAATCCCTCTGGCAGGGGCGAAGTAAAGAGGGTTTTTATGACATCACTGTCATTTTTGTCTGTCTTATTTCAGGCTCTACGAACCAGAAGTGGTAGCTTGCGCCCCTGCCCTATTGCTCGCTCATAGACTAGGCAGGAGAAGAGTCAGAAAGTTACACAGCAGGGAAAATGAGTGTTCCAGTGGGATGCTGCCCTTTCAAAATGCCTCCAAAATGCTCATGTCTTCCGTTCTTCCCGCCCTTCACAGCCACAGATCTGAAAGTGTTGCATTGTAATGACAGCAGTGACATTAAGATCTGTTATTCATCCCATATGAGTAGAGCGGGTTCTGTAATAATGTCAGCAAGAGAGGGGCAGGGAGGAAGGAAAGAGTGGTTCCACAGATGGATTGGAAGAAAGGCCCAGCGGCATGTTTAAAGCAAAAGCCCAGCGACTGTTTGTGACTGCATTTTTGAGGTGTGCATTATTTATCTCGCTAAAAGACTTAACAACTGCAAATATAAGAATATTACTAGCATAAGATAAATAAAGCACAGGGTTTTTTTTCCTCAAAAAAGTTATCAGCTAATTTCCACAGGATTCAAAGTTTGTAAAGTTATTGAGAGTGCAGAAAGACGGAAAGCTACGAGGCCATCACAGCACAGCCAATACTGCCACCACTACACTTGTCACCATAGCCCTTCGAAGTTGTTCTTACACTTACCTGAGGGTGTGTGTGTGTGAGTGTGTGTGTCTTTTTGGGGTGAGAGTTTAGTCTGTCTTTGCCTGCCTGCTCATCTATCAGCTGGTCTGTCAAAAAAAACTGTTTTTTGTGTGTCTCTATAGCTAACGTAGCTCTTCGAAACCCTTCTACAGCCGTCAGCATTCCAGCCCAGCCTGACAGAGAGGCCCACACAGCTCAGCTCATTTCAAAGTACAATGGGAACTTTTTCTTTTAAACTTTTTGGAAAATTATACTTGAACATAAAGCTGCTTCTTTCCAATCGTCTTGAGCCCATTATGCAATCCATGGAGCCAAGTCTGCTGTGAGACAAAACAGTGCTCTCTGCGTGCTGCGCTGTAAGAACTGACCTGAGCTCAGCTCCAGAGGAGAAGACAAAGGTAAACTGACCAACCGACCAACCAGCTCTCACTCTCCTGGTGCGGCAAAGAGCCAACCAGTGTGCAGCAGTCACTTTCACTCTGGCACCCATCCCGAAACAAAAACATTGAAATAGATCCCCATTTATTCTTTCACTCTTATTCCCTCTCCTTAGTGTTTCAGTGCAAAATACTGTTGTTGTTTTTTTGATTGATCTCAATAGTACCATGAGAACTTACTAGACTTTAGATCTGCAAATCTGCAAATCTGCAAACCAGGAACCAGGAACCAGCACCATCTCATTGAAAGCAGATGGGAATTAGCCCTTGCTGGCCCATTTGGACCAAAACTGCTTTCAAAGAGGTAAATGTGATAGTGAATGTTTGGCAAACCTCCACCCCCCCACCTCCTGGCCCTCACCCCCCAAACCCCTATCTGTAAGTACCAGAGTGAGAGGAGACTGGGTGAGAGGAGGAGAAGGAGGAGGAAGAGGAGGAGCAAGAGGAGGGGAAGACAGCTACACACAAAATACAGACACACATGAGAGCGACGGACGAACAGACAAGAAACAAACACAGAAAGAAGAAAATAATGGAGAAAACAGACAGACAGACAGATGGACAGTGTAACACAGACCAACAAGAGCCAACGTACAAACGCATGACCTGACACAACCTGGGGAAGGAGACAGTAACACAACAAAATAACAATAACAACAACAACAGCACGCATCAGACATGGATCCACACTGTGAACTTTAACCTTCAGACCAACTCTGTTCTCCCTGCTGGATACAACATACTGTCAGTGTGAAAGAGGCATATCTCTGTCACACGTGAATAAGCTAATGAACAGTACACAGGCATGCATTGAGTCACACAGCCAAGCTCACAGTCACACATTGTGTTCAGTTATGTGTGCTTGTGTGTGTCTGTGTGTGTGTGATTCCTTTTGCAGGAAGTGGCTTTGTCGTTTAGATTTGGTCCACTAGCACTGTTTTCACTGTGCGTTATTGTAGATTATTATTTCATTATATGACATCATATTTTAATATTATATTTTCTACAAGCACAC
The DNA here is from genome assembly GCA_026259375.1 of Verasper variegatus. NCBI lineage: Eukaryota > Metazoa > Chordata > Actinopteri > Pleuronectiformes > Pleuronectidae > Verasper > Verasper variegatus. Next base: position 3,383,848 of record CM048054.1, read on the forward strand.
AAGTAATTCAATTTGATCAAACGAAACCTCTACAGTGCTACTTGAAGCTAAGGTTGATAAGTCTTGAAAAGCTATCAAGAGCAGGGTGTACTTTGAAATGTATATACATCTCACTCCCTCCCATCAGCCCTCTTGTTAAAGCTACAGCCCAAAAACACATGAACACACACTGCCTGACAACTGCTAGGAGTTTTCCGTGACTCTGCTTCAGCTGTGTATGTCTCCCCACCTGAATACTCTGGTCTTGAGCAGTGAGAGCTCAGGCAGACAAATAGGATACAACTTCAATCCAACCTCAAATGTGTGGACCTGGTTTTTTTCAGTTTTACATAAGCACGCATTCTCAATACCCCTGTTCTGTACTCTCTAAAGTATGTGCTTGTACTCAACGTGCACAACCTGACAAGTATTTTAATGTGCCGCAATTTTACAGGTAAGTCAGCTATAGGTGATGAGCAGTTTTGTGTCCAGTTGCTGGTATGGAGAGAACAACAAAGTGCCGCAGAGAGATGCATCTGTGTGAAATCAGTGTGTGTGTGTGTGCAAAACTGTACTGTAAAGAGTTTTGAGTGGTCAACAAGACTAGAATATTGCCATAAATACTCCAAAATACAGACCATTTAGACAACATTTAAAATGTACTTGTACTTATAACTTTGTGAAGACCATTTAAAGCATAGACAATACAGAATGAGGACATTTTAGGAAAGTGAGGACATTATGACCAGAGTGTTAAGACTAAGGTTTTAGGGTGGGTTGGAATAAGGTTTAGGTTTGAGTTAGGGTTAGGCATTTAGTTTTGGTGGTTAAAGTTAGGGTAATGGGCTAGGGAATGCATTATGGCAATGAGTGTCTTCAATAAAATATAAGTACAAGAATATGTGTGTGTGTGTGTGTAATATTTGTTTACAATATTACTTGTACAAGCGGAAGTATTGTAGGATATAGGACAGAAAATGCTACTGAGCTCTATTCTACATACAGATGAGCAGTGATGAGATGAAGCAGTATAGCAAATAGGCTAATGATAGTAATTAGTAACTAATCAATGCTGCTGATAACTATAAGCAATACAAAATATTGTGTATATAGTATAGTATAGTTTATATAATATAAGGATGTTGTACTGTATGGGCAAAACACACACACACACACCATGCATAAGCTACTCCCACCACCACGTACCACTGTTATTCACAGTATGATGCTGAACCACACTTACCAAAAATACTATAACAAGCAATCTGCATGTACCTTTACACATTTTACCACACGCCTGTGTGTGTTTGTGTAAGATGCAATGATGTAAAGGTGTGTGGTGTGTGTGTGTGTGTGTGTGTGTGTGTGTGTGTGTGTGTGTGTGTGTGTGTGTGTGTGTGTGTGTGTGTGTGGTTGTGAGTTATGAGCTTTTATGATGTATTTCCTGATCTTGATGTTGTTACTGGGGGTGGAGCACTTCTCAACTTCATGGTTTTTTTTTCCTATGGTGTAGAAAAACTGTACATGTATCTATCTACTCTAATACACTGATTTCCTCCTGTCAGATTCAACTTTTCTCTTACTTACTCTTACTTTTGTCTTCTGTTTCCTATTTTTCTCTAATCTGATAAATGAAACATATTGAATGAATCCAACTGATTCTAAAAGTAAAGCAACAATGCAATAATCTAATGTAATCTAGTTTAATCTAGTCTGATGTACTCTGGTTAAATCTAATCCAAATACTGTTAATCTAGTCTAGTCTAATCTAATTTAGCTTTGTCGAACTGAATCTAGTCTACTGTAGTCCAATGGAATCTTCTCTAATTTACTCTTATCAAATATAGTCTGAATTATTCTAATCTGATAAAAAGTTTTGTGAAGTCTAGTCAAGTTTCCTCTAATTATTATTTGTTTGTTCTTCTTCTTGAAAGTGTTACCTCTGTGTTTCTATGGTTTGATCCATGAGGCGGTGGGATGCTATAGCAGAGGCCCCTCTGGCTTGAACCACTCCTCTCCCAGGAAGGATGTCACACTGCTGGACTCTGAGACGTCTGTGTGTGTATGGGTGTGTGCTTTGGAGTGTGTTTGTGTGTGTAGATCAGGGGAAATAGCATAGAGGAGTGTTACAGGTGAAAGGTCGAGGGTCAAATATGAAAAGGAAGAAAATTATTTTAGTATCAGCATTTTGGGGTTGGCAGGAGACAAGATGGCAGCGGGAAAATGGACGAAAAGATATAATGGAAATTTAGAGGAAAAGATACGGCGAGCGCGGAGGCGTGGATGAAGCAGGAGGGAAGGAGAATCAGGCGAAAGGAAAAATGCAAGGAGCAAGTGGACGAGGTGCGTGAACAGTAAACATGGGTGCAGAGATTAGAGTGTAGTGCAGGGAGGAGAGAGAGAGAAACAGAAGAAACTGTTAAAGAATCATGTCAGAAAAATAAGCTGCAGTGAAATAAACAGAGTGACAGAGTGAGGAAGAGACAGCAGACAATGACGATGAAGAAGCCTGAGGTGATGCCTGAGAACAGAGAGACGTTCATCTGATCCATCTGTTCTACCAGACTACATTCAAACAACTTAAGATTTACACGTGAAGGGTTTCATTTCAGAAACAGATTGAAATATTTATGTGTATAATGTGTTATGAAATATTGCATGAGTGCATGATGTAAGCATTTTAAAAAAAGAGGCTGGAGAAATTTCATATTTTTCTTACTGTCAGCTAATCAAATCCCATTAAAAGAGCATCATTATTATTGTTATTATAAAGATATAAAGATCACCTTTTGGAGCTGATTGGTCAGGGGGGGACATCGGAACACCACACACAAACAGTACCTTCTCTATACTATTTCACTAATGTATGTTAAAAAACTACAGTGTCCCACAATAGAGAAAAGAAGACAACTTCACTAACATGTTTTCCCAGGTCAACTTGTTTTCACTGCTAGATTTAAGGATGAATAGAAAAAGAAGAGACTTGATTGACTCCATGCTGGTCACCTGTTTATTCAAACTTTATTGATATTGAACATATCACAGGTCCAAATCGCATCAAATTTCACACTGCGCTTCCTTGGGCCCATAAAGAAAATACATGCGAGCGTGAAGCCTAAAGGCAGCGGGCTCTCGAGATACGCGTTCCATGTTTATCACAACATAAAACAGTTCTACAGTAAACTATCCCTTTGTTATTGTTTGTGTGCTGGACGTTGTGTGCAGAGCTTTTTATAAACAGTCTATGGTGCAGAGCGAGGTCAAAAAACGTTGTGTTTATCCTACTTTTTTTGCAATAAGGTCGTACTGTGTCAATAATAAACTGGATTATATTTTGTGCACCATTTCTATTGTCAATATTTTTCTTAAAATAAAACTGAATTTGTTTTAATACTGTTTACATATGTGAGCTCTATATAAGTTTGAATGATTTACATAAGTGGTATTAATATTTCATATATTGCATGTTGGCTATTTCAAGGTCTGTGAAGTCATCAAGACAATCTTCAGATATTTGTTCCACATTCAGACACACGGACCACCTACCAAAAAGGATCTGTGATGCTGATGCTTGTCTTCTTTTGTCTTTTTGGGGGGGGGGGATTTGTAGACAGTTAAAAAATTGAAAAACTCCTGATGCCTCTCTGTGTGTAAAAATACAGGTAACATAATAATCCCATTAAAGGGCAGTGTTGTGAAATGAAACCGATTCAGCTTCATGAGGTTTAACACAAAGAACTGTATCAGCTGTGGTGAACACAGAATACAGCGTACACAGGAGACCGGTGTTATCTTGCATGTGACTGTTGATCCACCTCAGTGCAAAATCCCAATATAACTTGATTTGATGACAGTTCACAAAATCAAAGACAGAAAATCTGTCATGAATACGTTTGTGTTGCACTACAGCGAATCCAATCACTTGCATATCAGTGCGGATGGTAGTGCTGCAGCAACCTCTGCAGTACCTCTGCAGTACCGATGCAGGATAAATGCATGAAGGGGAATTATTCTACTACAGCTGAAGGTATGACTGAGCCTTAGATATCAATGTCACTCTGTGCACTTTGACATGGTGTTAGTGTGACAGCAGAGTGTCTGAGGGGATGTGAGTTTTTTTTGTCATTACTGCTTTTTGAGTCCTTTATTTTGAAATACATTTATACATTATATATTTTACGTAGGCTGTATGGTGTGTGTGTGTGTGTGTGTGTGTGTGTGTGTGTGCTTTTGCATCAGCTTTTTCTGCATCAGTTTGTGTGTGTGTGTGACAGATAGGTGCTGAGGGGTATAGTGACATCATTGACTCCAGAGAAATGCATTTTTTATATTGTGGGGCTTCAGTTATTATTGTCCAGCCTTTGTATTTGAGCATGTACAGTATGTAATTGGATATTTGTGTTCGGAACATATGTATGTACAATATGTATATATTTTTACTCGCTACACACACTATGACTTTATATCAATCAAGACCACGCATCGAGAGACAGCCCACTGCTGTCACTAAAGTACTGCCCTCCCTCCACCACTCCTCCTCCTCCTCCTCCTCTCCCTCCTCTTACTCCTCCTCCTCCTGCTCCTTCTCCTCCTCCACACTCAATCCTACACCTCCCCCCCTCCGCCCTCCTACCTTTCCGAACGTTCCCATCCGTTGTGCGCTGGAATTCCCCGGCGCTCAGCAGGAAGCAGGCCCGGTCATGCGGGTAACGCTCACGACTAGTGGTGGAGCCAAGGCCCCCGGTGGCTGGGCTGCGCTCGTCCCCAAGCACCTGGTCAATGGTAGGGCAGTCCTCATTGGCCAAGGCTGCTGTGTTGGCCGCTGTCTCACCATTTTGCTTGGAATCTGTGTGAAAAACAGAAATGAAAAGAGAAATATCAAGGTTGAGGACTGCAGGCAGAATAAGAGATGTATAAATGAGAGGAGGAAACAACAGTTTGAGAGAATTACCAATTGGAAGGAAGTTGAGAGAGAATGTGGTGGAGGGGGAGTTGAAGAAAGAGAAGATTAATGGTCAGGAGAGAGAGTGGGGAGGAGGGTACTGAGAGAAGAGGGGAAGGTAAGGTTGAGAGCATAAAAGCAATAAAAACGAAAAAGGGAGATAAGACCAGAGGTGGTGAGGAGCAACTCGGAGGAGGACAAGTAGAAGGGATTAGGAGATGAGAAACAGAAGCAGGAAAAAGGGAGGAAAAAGAGGAGTGGGAGAAAAAAACGATTCAAAGGCAAAAAGAAAATTAAATTGGGAAAAGAGAGAGAGGACAAATGATAGACAAGAGAAGGAAGGAGGAGGGGCGTGTGAATGAAGGTTAGTGCCTTGTGATAGTTATCCTGATCACATGACCAACACACTGCAGCAGAGCAGGCTGCATACTCACACACACACACACACACACACACACACGCAAGAGGAAAGGGCTACAGGGGAAACTGTACTTGTAGCTTTCAACACAGCTGTCAAATCTAATCTGATATGACTTACTGTTCAACAGAGCAGTGGACACACACACATACACACACACACACACACACACACACACACACACACACACACACACACACACACACACACACACACACACACACACTGAAAGACAACACAAACATGCACGCATTATATTGGACGAGGGTCAAATTATGTTGGAAACCATCTAGTTTATCAATATTGATTAAACATAGAACAACAGCAATTGGTTTCTGACACTATTCCAGCACCTGACTTGCTGTTTGGGATGGATTATACTGGCGGCTTTAGGGACTATATGGTTTATGATCTATCAGAACCAGTTTGACCTTGTCCTCACAAAGACAATAAGAGTGTCGCGCTCAGTTGGTTAAGTTAAAGTTAAGTTAAGTTAAAAGTGTTACAAATAGTTATGTAACAAATGAACAAAGAGAGCCAGAGAGAGAAATACAATCCTTCTCTGTTTTCTCACAGCTGGCAAGTCAAGGCATGAGGAGAGTCACAGAAACGTTTGAAACAGACTCCCTGTAATGACGTACGAGAGGTGTGTGTGCACATGGTAATCGAAGCTCTTTGATTATCTGTGGAGCAGTTTGAACGGAGCCTGCTTCATAGTCTACATCCATGTAAACACTCCTGTGATTATGTTTAGCAGGTGTTATATTCACCACTGTCACCGCCTCAATATGTCCACTGAACATGCGACTTTTATGCTCACACTTTACAGGTTGATTGCCCGACCACAACATGGTGGTCACACTGACGCCTGGGCTTCACTGGGTGTGTTTGCTACGCATCAGAACTGCGTCACTGATCTGCTGCGTCTCAAGCATCTGTTGTTCACACAGGGAGCATGTCTGCTCTGTGCCAGCTGCAGAACTGGTATTTTTTCAAACAAAAATACGCTAAGCAAGATGTCCACAGCGCACCGCTCATGCATCCAATGTGAGAGAAAACATGGCAACTACATTGGTTTTGTCCATTGACAATTCAAATGAAGGTTATTTAGACAAAATGGCTCCATTGTCAGCAATATTGTCAAAATGACGGAAAGCTAATGTTCCTTTGGGCAATTCTTCAAAAAATATAGCGCTGCCTCAAGAATACAGCTTTAACCACAATACTGCAGTGACATTGTAGTTGGTAAAATACAAAATTTACATGATATAAAAACATGAAAATTGGAATTGCATAACTTGCATTGCATATTTCTTTTTAAGTCAAGTATTTCAGCTCAACAAATTCAGTTGTATTTAAATTCAAACACACAGCATTCAGTTGAGATTACTTATTGAAATGTTTACTCAGCTACTGAAGTGCTGAAAAGTATCTTACCAATGATTTGTAGCCAATTGTAGTTTTGTTTTTTCTTTTGAAAAACATGCTGCCGTTGATGCTGTGGTTTATTCTGCTTCTGATCTCAACTCATATCCTGATACCCTGACCCAACTCTTCATGGGAGCATTTGCATTTTACGGATGTACAGGCTTAACATCGAAAAATTCAAAATCAGAACGAACACATTGCACACACACACACACACACACACACACACACACACACACACACACACACACACACACACACACACACACACGAGAGCGAGAGAGAGAGAGAGAGAGAGAGAGAGAGAGAGAGAGAGGATGATGGACATGTCTATTAAAACAGCAGAGCAGAGATTGGATGAGATGGCCTGGATCAATGTTTCAGCAGTCAGAATATAATGTAAAGCGCTATAGACCCCATCCAGGTTTATCAGAACATGTCAGCCTTGGTGGTACAGCATCAGGCTGGGACAAGAAAGAGATGGATTTGTCAAGAGAAAGTAATATTTTTTTCTCAGCTTTCTCGCTCCATCGTAAATTAAAATCTATTTTAGTGTACTCCACTCTAGGAAGAACGAGGACATCAGTAGTTATTTACAGCTTCAAACCCTCTTAGATACACAAGTCTCACATCATCACAGTGCTTAAAATCTGACCTCTGGTTGGCGGGAGAGTCAGAAACTTGGACAGTTTTATATAATGATCTTGTTAAGGCCACTCCAGTGATTAACTTTAGAATTTGGAATTCTGTAAGTATTAGAGTAAAGAAGAAGAGACGTCTGATCTGAAGAACAAATCCGTTTTTTAACCATTCCAAACCATGTGTAAAACAATGTCTGAGCCGTTCAAGGCACATGACCTCTACTGCTCAATGACAATAACACTCTAATGCTCCAACTGAAATTCATGCCATTTTATAATGACTTTATCAATGAGATTCAAGAATTACAATTGGTTTTGTTAGGGTTAAGACACAATACAGGTTATAAATAAATACATGTTTGCCTCTAATGATTGGTATTTTATTATATTTATGACACTTATTACAGTAAATGAGTGATTATCTGTAAATAATAGAATAACAGATAAACAGAAACATCCACCACAAATTTTGACTCTGAATTTTGAAATAGGCTGAATGATTTGTGCAGATTTTTTTTTTTTGCTTCTAACAAGCAGATCCATTGCTGTCAACAAGTCATCTGACATTCCAGCATTGCTGTGTGGGGCATGTGAGGCTGACCTTGAATGAAAACTCGGGTATTTGAAAGGCTGTTGTTCAGTTACACCATCATATTAACACAACATTCCCATCCACACATGTTCAATCACTCACCTGCCCTGTTGATCTCAATGATCTCCTCCTGTGCCAATGGGCAGTCTCCAGTACCCATCATGCTGCCAGATCCTACCATGCCCGGCCCGAGCACATTGCCCATCAGCCTGTGAGGAGAGGCGGTTGCCATGGCTAGGGCGTCTGGCTTGCAGTAGTTAGGGCTGCCTGGCTGTGGCGCTCGGGGGATGTGCTTGTTCCTCTTCTTGGGGAGCTTCTGCTTGGCCATGGCCAGGGAGTAATACATGCCGAAGTTGTTGACAATAACGGGCACAGGCATGGCAATGGTCAGCACACCAGCCAAGGCGCAGAGGGCACCCACCAGCATTCCCGACCATGTCTCAGGGTACATATCTCCATAGCCCAGTGTGGTCATGGTCACCACAGCCCACCAGAAGCCAATGGGGATGTTCTTGAAGGCGGTGTGAGCCGCAGCCGTTGGATCATCTGGGTCGGCACCAATGCGTTCAGCGTAGTAGATCATGGTAGCAAAGATGAGGACGCCCAGCGCCAAGAAGATGATGAGCAGCAGGAACTCGTTGGTGCTTGCCCGCAGAGTGTGGCCCAGGACCCGTAAACCAACAAAGTGGCGGGTCAACTTGAATATACGCAGGATACGGACAAAACGCACCACACGCAGGAAGCTCAGCACGTCTTTGGCTGTTTTTGAGGAGAGGCCACTCAATGCCACCTCCAGGTAAAAGGGCACAATGGCCACAAAGTCTATGATGTTTAGGGCGCTGTGGAAGAACTCTGCCTTGTCAGGGCAGAAGATGACGCGCATCATCACCTCAATGGTGAACCAGATAACACAGACGCCCTCCACATATGTCAGCCAGCCATCTGTGACCACCTCATACACTATCTGCAGGGTGAAACAAAAAAATAAAGGATTAATTGCGTTTATCAGGCCCTTACTCATTTATTTGTTCATTCAGGACAGGCTATATGCCTGTGGGCACAATACAATGTTCCACAGGTAACAGTTTTTTGCATTTATGCTTTATAGTCCCAGTTTGTCACAAATTCAGTGCAACTCTAAACTAAAAATACATAACTCATTTTAGGTCAATCCTAAATTCCACCTAAACCCCTACATCAATTATGCATCTGTAACAATACATCTTTTCCATTCATATGAGGTTAATGCTTATTGGACATGGTCCCTGCAGAATGAATGTAATAAACTATTCTAAATGTCACTTTATTATTTATGAAAAGTACATCTCAGTCTGTGAAAACCACTGTATAATGATGACTTATGTGGATCTGGACGAGCTTTGTCAAGTGTAATATAAAGAAATGTGGTTTTGCAATAAGGGTTATCTCTCCTTAGGTGATGTATGAGATGATGCATTGACCTTGCAAGGAGGGTCTAGCAAAATGATGCTAATAATTGCATTATGGGATATGTAGTATAGAGTATTTCTCAAGGTTGATCCACGAGGTTCTACAAAATGTATGGATATTTTAGCCTCTGCAGCTCCTTCATTAATTTTTAATCTGTACCACACAAATCACTTTATCTTTATCAAAGAGCCATTCCAAATTGCTGGAGTGTCACGTTCACATTCTTTAGACTAACGGACCAATAGGCAGAAACGTCACTGTACCTCCTCATGTGTCACGTTGCCGATGGTGACATTCTCCGTTTTGTTGTAGATGGTGTTGAAGGCTTCGTGGGTCTCCAGGCAGAAGGTGGAGATGGAGAGGAGGATGAAGAAGAGTGAGCCAAATGCCACATACTGCAGAGAGAGAGAAACAGACAGGGAAATATTAGATTTTGCACATGAACCTTGTTTTACTCAAAAAGAGCAGGGAACTGTCACACCTGCACACCAACACTGCAGGGGCAACACTGTTTTTGTGGACGGTATAAGCCTTTGTCTTTAGTATTTTGCTGTTCACGGGGATTGCTGATGGAGGAGGAGGGGTTTGGGCCATTGCAGTATGTGGAAAGCAGTGGTTATGCCAACACGCTGCAGATAGGGGGCGGCAATGACACACTGAGGACAAATGCTGTTAACTCAGCGCAAATGTCTTGACTGCTGCAATCCCACTGATAACGGCACAGTCAGAGAGATAGAGGGAGGGAGGGAGGATGATGGATGGAGTGTGTAAAGGAAATGAGGTTCAATGTGTGTGAGTGTGTGTGTGTGTGTGTGTGTGTGTGAGCGTGCGTGTGTGCGTGTGCATGTGTGTTATAAGTTGTTAGTGTAATAAGGTCAGTTATCGTCTTACAGTCGTTTACCACTAAAAGACACATACACACTCTATCAGCCTTGCAACAGTAAGTGTTCAAATATGTTGCAGTGTATTAACACACATGTTCTGTATGTTGCTGCTCGCGTGCAGTATGAGATTTCCTTTGCTCTGCAGCATCCCTTTGAAACCCAACTGTCCCTAACCCTTCCAATCTCTTTCTCGTTGCATTTTCAAAACCCTAATATTCCTTCTCAGCACTGTCCTGCCTCATGATAATGCAGATACTGAGTTGTCGATTCTGAGCCTTCTCAATTTTTCACAGTCACATCATTTTCATACTTGGCATCATGTGCTCACAAGCAACTGACTTTAACTTTAGAGCGAAGGTTGATCAGACACTGCATGCCGAGAAGCAGATGATCAAGGAGAATTAGTCAGACCATGGCTGGGAAAAAGCATGGTTACAAACAAAAACAGGAAGGATTCTGGTTTGATTCGGACAGCAGAACAAGCTGCAAGCCCACAACTGTGACAAAAGCAGATACTGTAAGCACATCCGGTGATAACACAGCATTAGAATTCATTTGAAGTCCTGTTTTTGTCCTATATTCACTCTCACACTCTCTACGACTCCTCAGAAATATTGTCTGACTCTTTAGCGGCTAATTGTTCGATTGTGTTTGACAGCTATAGTCTCTAACTGTGTCTGTCTGCTAATGGACAGGCTGGTTTGACAGAGCCTTGTGGCTGAAGGCAGGTTAATGAGAGCCCTGAGACTGAATCCACACAATAAAGTCGCACAAAAAATCCTATTGAACTAGAAAGACACTGAAATGCTCTGCACAGCAATGCAAAAGCTGTGAATGAGACCTTTATGTTGTTGTAGATCATTCCACTTGTAAAACTCTCTGAGCCTTTTAAACATCTTAAACAGTTGGCTGCTAAATACAACCGTGAGTCATCGGCATACCTATGGAATGTCGCACTATTTTATTGTGTGCTTGGTCCAGAGTATGTACAGTCAGATTAAACCTGATTAATTGTATGTGTGTATGTGTGTGTGTGTGTGTGTGTGTGTGTTGTGTGCACACATATGTTCACATGTACAACTGTGCAACTGCCTGCTAGGTCAGTGATGAAGGTCGACTTCCTGCTCTGTGTGTGTGAGTGTGTGTGTCTACTGACATGTTATGGACATACAGCATGTTTAATTGCAGTGCTTGTGTGTTTAGCTCCATGGAATATATATGTGTGTACTTAAAATGAACCACTGTATGTATTTACACATGTAAGAATGCTCTCTCTCTCTTTTTCTCTCTCTCCCTCTGTGTGTGTGTATACGTACGCGCTCGTCAGCTAAGTGATGAAGATAGACAAATGAAGTCTTCCTCTAAACCTCAGGGAGCACAGAAAGTCCCACAGCTTATTATCATGGTCTAATTTAACACTGCTATCTAGAGCTGCCCTGGATACACAGAACACACACACACACACACACACACACGTTCTTGAACATTTCAGGGTTGTCGGAGAGTTATTAAAAGCAGAAACAAAAACATCCTCTCATTTAACTTTTCAACTTGCCCTTTCTCAAACCGGATGCTGCCCCTTCTTTAAAAAATATCAATCCATTTTCTCATCCCTCTGAGTTATTTTATTATGGTAGTTTTGAAAAAACGGATGCAGGAAAATGTCCTCTGTTGCCCTTTATCCGACAGATATGCAAGTAACAAAAATCAGTCTTATCAGTCTGAAAGGAGGAATTTTGAATACAATGAAATGGACTTCAGGTCATTATCCTGTTGACCGAATCCTTTGGGGACTAATGGAGAGCACTGTTTTTACAGTGCCTCAAATTCAATGACTATTCAACCCTTCTCTAGTCCTAATTCCCTCAAATATAAGGACTCAACTCAGCATAGCTTGAGGTTGCTTTCAAAACTACCTTGTTTGGTCCAGACCTTCTGACTTTTCTGTTAATGCTGAGCCAAAATAACAGGTTTGAAAGGTGCCACAGACCAACGGACCAAAATTGAGTCCAACCAAAAGAGGGGGTCTCGGTCAGAATCAAACTGAACCATGATTTGATTACTTTGCAGTGTGAGAACACATGCAAAACGGTTCCTTTCAAACCAATTGCAGGAAGTTGACACAGCATAAAACAATAGAAGATGAAAAACAAGTGGCTTGCAGTCTTTGCCACTGATTTGAATGACGAGGATATTAATTAGAGAGTAGTAGAAATATCATAATGATATTATAGTGGCAACAAAATCAACAAAGATAACCGGACTATTCATTTCCTCGATGTAAATCGAAAGACTACCTTTTACCTATGCACTTGATTCAAAAATCTTAGCGAATAAAATTGCCGAATTGACAAGACGTAAATGTTACACGCAGGCCTTCTCCAATTGATGTACATATGTCAAACAAAAGCTTTTTAATCAATGTGACAAAGACATGAAGCTTGATCAGGAATATGGTCCAGACTTTCAGGTATGAAAACAAATTGAGACTCAAGGGTAAAGATGTTAATAATAAGAACTGTCAGGCTTTACAAATGCTCACAGTTCGGTGTATTCTCCTGCCTTCTCTAAGACAGCACATGTGACACATACAGAAAGCGGCAAGAAGCCTTTTTAATAAGGTTAAGCTATAAAAATATAAAAAGTACTTCCATGTTTATTTTATATATATATATTTTTATATCAGGCTACAAGTTGTTGTCTAGTCAAAACAGTTCACTGTTATTGCAACAACAGAAATGTGTCAGTGTGCAGTTTCAGTGGCCCAATCACAGGTAAGCTCTTTACATCCCCAGTCCTTGTTTTATTGCATGTTTTGGTTTTATGTACATATGGGTGCAAATTATATGCTGCTTTTTCAGGGATGTAGTAGGAGTTGTTCGGTTTCTGTTGGCCTGTGTCATACAGGCTGTCCTGCTGCTGCAGTTGTGTCTGCCAACTGCTTGTGGTTGTGTGCTATACAAATACAGACCATTTACACAAATGTGTTTGAGGCTTAAAAGGACACCCCTTAAAACACCTCCATTCACTTTCAATGTGGTGACTCCACACGTTGCTGAACTGCATCGTGGCTCCCTTGTTTCACTTTGCTTGAGAAACGCTAAACTTTTCAAGCATGACAGGCAATCGACAATGAAATCATGTTCATACTAACACAGGTCCATCCCAGTGTCCCGAGCGGGAAACTGTAAGTGGTTATTTTGTTGTTTTGGCGATAGCCCCAACAAGATACACCTTCCTGCAAAAACACTTTCTCGATAATAATGTCATCTTTGTGATGTTTTACAGCTAGTTGAGGGCTTTATTGTCACTTGGACATAAACTCAGTTCCAGACCAGTAACTTGCTGATGCTCTCAAAGACAGTCACTTCCTGCCAATCATTCACATTATTCCACTGATCTACAGTTGACAGGGACACAACAGACACGGCAAGCAAGAGGCAGAAGAAAAGTCACTGCTGGCAAATGAACACAGAGGAAAACCATGCACGGTTTAAAATATTCCAAAAATTGCCATTGAAAAATATTGTTTTTAGGTCAGAAAGAATTCAACATGTCTCTTGGGCCCCATGGGTACACACTATGTGTTTGGTGAGTAACACTGAATGTAAGCAGATACTCTGTTGACCAACCAGGCTAAAAGTAGTAGCTACCTTGCTACCATTCTAACATTTGTGCATGTGGCACTTAAACAGAAAGTAAGCCTGAGATATTTAGTCAGAAATCACACGTATTTGGCTCTGTGACATGTATTTTCTGCATTTTCTCTTTAAGCATTGTGTGTCTAACAATACAGCTGAGATTTGGGTTGTGTTGTCACATCACAGCTCACACTGTGAACTCTTTCACTGGGAAACACATTCTACCTGCCAAATGCTTCCCAAATGTCTGGCTGAGTGTGTCTGCTCTGTCAGACGCTGCCTGTGGCAGATAACCATCCACCATTAGGCATCATAGTTCGCTGGTGGAATTATGTGATTGTCAGACTGGCTGATACGAGGGCTTTAGCCTCAAATGTGGCCAGTTAAATGAGCATTATAAACTGACTGTGTTATTTTGACTTTTACAAAACCCTCATGCAGACTGACACAATTTTCCAAGAGAAAACAATGCACCATTATTACAATATATTAGCCACAATCAGTGAAATACACAAGTGCCTATCGTGAGCAGGAGTTTGTCTCATAACAGGTCACCTTTGGGACTTTTCCAGACTTTTCCTGAAAGCGGCTCATTTTAAGAGTAGATCGCTATGTTAATCTATTTTTAATGGCTAACCTACTCGAGAGAACATCGAATCAAAACCTGCCATCAGGACTACTGACCAGTCAGATCACAGGAAGAGTGGAGTACGGCTTTAGGAGGATAAATGTACTGAGTTTACAACAGGAACAAGAGATTAAGATCGGAAAAATATTTTTATTTGATTTGATTTGACTCGCACTGTGTGCAGCAGGAAATCAGATCACAATCAAGACATAATCAATGGAAACCACATGCTTTGTTTGGCTACACTGTAAACAAATACAACAGCTGCTTCTCTGTTGTATTTATGACAAAGTAGCTGCTCAGTGAAAGTCTTTGGTGCTAACAGGAGTTACCACGTCAACAATTGTTAAGAGTTTCATCTTTAATTATTAGTTCAAGTCATACATTTCATTATTTGTATACACGATCAGCAACAACATTAAAACCTTTTTGGTTGATCATGTTTATGTGCTGCATCTTTATTAAGAGTTGAATGTGTGAACTGTGGAGATTTTTTTTCATGGCATGATCATTTTTGCTATTACCTATGAAAATAATTCATTTAGAATGGATAATACATATTTTTATTGACATGTATATACATATATAAGGGCACTTTAAATTAATTTAGTTCATGTTACTGATGTTTGGTTTTACTTGAGTGCCTGTATTGGTGGGACCTCCATAGCACCGCTCCTCTCTACTCACTGTGCAGACTCTGGCTCCAAATGGTGTCACCAGTGCAAGATGGCAGCTCCTGTAAATGGGATATTTTGGCTACATTTGGAGATGCGTCATCCACCTTTACACACAGTCTATGGGTTAAACAGGGGTTCATCTTACTCTTTCTCCTCGTCTGTCTTAGTAAATTCCTTCCTTCATCTTCACCATCATATTCCCTTGCTTCTGTCAGTCATACAGAGTGACCTAAATCTCTTCCCTTACCTCCCCTGAACAATCTCCTCTCATTCTTTGGCTTTCCCTCTTTATCTTCTTCATCACTGACTATGCCTTCTCCCTCCCGTCTTGGCTTTTTACTCTTCTATTTTTGTGACTCTTTTTATACCTTTCTCCTTCATTTGTGTTCTTCCATTTTTTGTCATCTCTTGGTACCTTTAGATCTCTCTGCGCTAAATCTCTTTCTTTCTTTCTTTCTTTCTTTCTTTGATAGCTCATCTCATAGGTTTTGCTCTGAGCAGGGACCATGTCCAATAACCCTGTTTTCAGCTTCAAAGTGTGTCTATTTTCAGCAAAAAAATATGCTTTGCACCACCCAGGGAGCCAGACAAAGTTAGCAGTTAGCGAGTGGACATAGTAGAGCATTTAGTAATACATAGTCAGCTATTTTTCCTCAAGAGTTCAAGAAGCGAGAATATTTTATTTCCCTTTGTTAGGAAAAAAACAAAAACTCACAATGAATGCCAATGTGTGGTGAATGTTCTAATAGATAATTGTTTGCTAACACATTTGCCAAGAATGAGTTTATGCAGGTATTAATTCACAAAAACAAAAACGTTATTACTATTTTGGTCCTTCCCATGAAGCCAAAACAGCTATGATCTGCCAATGGACATCCTGTGATAGGGGTATCAGGCAAGTTAGAGCAGATGAACCTGAGGTAAATCATTGTCTTTGCCATGGAAAAACAATTGTCTACATTTCTGTTTAAATTCTTTATTAATATTTAGAGGAAGTGATTTATGATGGAGGCATATTTTTAAGTTTAAGCTCAATTTCTCTATATATTTTTTTTAATTAATGCTTCAGTGGCGGAGAAATTAAGGTTTTCTTGATCCTGTAACAATCTGGCTTGTTGTGATATACTCCCCTTCAAACATGTCTCTCAGCCTCAGCCTTGGCTCAGCGGGCTGTGTCTAGGTCTGAATCTTCTAACCTCTTGTCATTGTTGTCTATATCCAAGTAACTGCTATACTTGGTGTGGATGTTGGTCCTCTTGCTCAGGTCATCAGCCATTAAAGCACCAGGGCTTTAAACACATACAGGCATATGTTGCATTTGGACTTTAATTGTTGAGTCCTATAAGTTGGGAAATGGATCTTGTTCCGTCACATCTCCCTATACCCTGCCATTGGACCTTGGTTTGCGGAACACTGGTACTCACCACTGCTGACCCAGTTGTGTCAAAGTCACTCTGGTCTATGCATTTTTCCCACATCCAACGCGTTAACTACTTGACTGTTCTCTTTCCCAACCATGACACGTGCCTTTGATTTGTTGTTCATCAATTTTACATGTTGTGTGACTTGTTGTGGAGTTCTTCCCAAATGTCACCAAAAAAATACTTGGCCTCCACTAAACAGCTAGAAAAAGATAGATGTATAGAAAAAGTCAGCAACTAACTGGTGAAGAAGTGAATGGAGAGCAGCTAAAGAGCCAGGTGCTGCTTTTAATGGGTTTGTTGAGACTTTGTTGAGAAAGTGAATAGTGGATTCAAGAAAGTCAGATAATGTTGCCGTGAATGTTGGATGTTTCAACAGGCACTAACTCAATCAGTGCAGGTATCATAGTGTAGTTTTCTAGTTTCTCCTTTGCTTTGGCCCAAATCTTGAATGTGTTTTTTCTCCCTGAAACAATATGTTCAAATCTCTGAACAGTATGTTTGTTTTTTACAATAGATTAGAATTTATTCAAGCAAATTGCACTTGTTTTGACCAAAGTGCACAATTACCACACACACATGGCTTACTGAGTTGGTTCATAACTTCAGAACATTCTTTTATTGTTCCAGCAATCAAATCTTTTTACAAAGTGTGCTGCCATTTCTGAGAATGATGTGAGAACATTTATTCCACACATTGGGACCTATACACCCAACATCTCCTAGTGTTCCTCGATACACCTAAATACAAGAACATGGACGAGGTTTAGTTGAACCAGATTTGCCACATCATGTCATTGTGTGGGATAATGTTTGATAAACATTTTGAAGATTTTGATGTTTGATGATTTGTTCGTTGCAAATGAAACAATGGAATTCCTGCACCATACCCTCCATACCAGACTCTGATATAAGAGTAATTTTCAAGATGGAGGTGGGAAATATATTACCATCAGCCTCAGTGTGAACCACAATAAAATTCAAAACTGCACTTATATACAGACAAAACTGTATAGTACAGCGAGTAGTCAACAAAACAGTTGGGGGACATTTCCAGGGTTGACTGCCATGGTAAAATTGTAAACATTTCACTTTTCATGTGAAGACTTTTCATTGTGGTGTCATTGGCTAATTTATAGTCACAAAATGTCGGATTTTAGTTTGAAATGTTTTGTGTGTGTAAACTTTTGCTGCCAGGCAATAGAAGTGTCCCATGAAACAGTTGTAGATAATTCTTCCTACAGTTCAGAGAATGTCAGGACTGTTTCATCTAATGAGCCAAAGCAATTGAGAAAAACTGTCAAATATTTTTGCTGACATGTAACCACTCAGCTCTTAGCTAAAGTAGTCTACACGTCAGAGAAAATACTAACCCAAAAATAAAAGCATTAAAAGCATTAAAGTGGTCTCACTTAGATTTGCTTATGTTGGCGCATTAGAAGGATTACCTCTAAAACATCATCCGGTGACACAGAAGATACTCATTACCTAAGTACTTAGCTAATAATGTCAATACTGAGAGGTGGAGGGATGAGGTGGGGATAGGGGAGTCAGCAAGGGAGATGGATGTTAAGAAAGTGAGGAATGATAGAGAGAGAAGGATGGAAACATCTTTTTCTTCCAGAATCCCTAGAAGAATATAGATAATTGCAAGAAGGGGATGAAGCAAGAAAAAGATGTTCTCAGCTTGGGACATGGGATCAAAAGCTTCTAATTAGAGTAATTTAACCTGGTCAGACCTGAGATATGCGCCCAAACCCTCCACAAAAAAGATAACTACAAAAAGTGGAAGCTGAGGGACACTCATTGTAAGCCGGGACCTTCAGCTTGTGGATATAATAGGAGGCCAAATAATGCGAGTGTAAGCAAAGGAAGACTAAAGGACAGTTCTATAGGACACAGAGGCTCATCAGCACTGTCAGGGTTTTCAGGTCACATGAAATTCACTGGGAGCTAGTTCAAGTGAATTCTGGTTACACAATGCAGAGGACCCAGGCTCACATCCTGAGTCCTGCACGTGGGAAGGTTCAGGTAACAAAAGAACTTTGGTTAAGGTTTGGGAAGGACTGCTTCAGGTTAAATGTTAATGAAGTAAACTCACTGTGGCTCGTGTTTCCAGTCACATCTGATATTGTCGTATTTGAACCAGGACCACAATCTTTCCCTAACCTTTGCCAAGCTGTTTGAGCATTTAAAAGTGTAACTATTATCTGGCCAATATTGAAGAAAAATAATGTAACTAAAACTCAACCTTCTGTTAATCAGATGTTTCAATCATTGTCTCCCTGCCCAATGCATTGCTTAAATCTGACGGCATATCAACATGATGGTGAGTATTCCTCCACAACAGAAAGAAAACTGTGTGTTAAGCGGTTATAGCATCTATAAAATCTGGTGAGGAGTTTAATGACATTTCCCTCTATAGCTTCATGCTTTCACTGGAAACACGTAAATATGTGGAACTCCAATAGAGCTCTGACATCGTCTTCATGGAGACTTTAAGCTTCATTGTTGTTCACAGAGTAGTACGTTTTTTAACGAGACAGACATTCAGTTGTGTTCAAGTTGTTGCTTCAGCACATCAGGCCACATTTGCACAAATTGTGTGGAGGAAGTAACGATACTGAGGAGGCTGCAGAGCTCCCAGGCAAACCTAGGCATAACAAAATCCATCAGTTAGTTGTACTCAGACTTTTACTCTTTATTTTCTTTCAAATACTTCATATGGTGTGCAGTATTCGTGGCAGAGAGGTTTTTTCAATTTGAAATTTTCTATCATGCGCAAATAAATCGAGGCCTCCAGCACTTTATCCATTTGGTCAAAAAACCACAAACATCTGGGTTTTGTCTTCAATGGAAATGGCTTCACTCTGTATTCACTCCCAGGGTCAATTGACTCTGCAGTTGACACAGGACACACATTCATATGAAAAGATTTGGTCGTAACTAGTGTGTACAACTGATTTAGTAATATTCTTCTATATTGAGTTTTAAGGTATGAACACAATTTGCAAGTGGTCCAGACCTGACGTAGTAGTCATTTGAAATTAGTCTGCTGTTATTCAGATCAAGTTTTAAATAAATTGATTGTTTATTTCATTAATTTTAAGCAACTATGAATACATATCTGAATTGCAATTCACAGTTATATTGACAATATTGTATTTTACTCTGCAATTTGAATTATAATATAACACTTAATGTATTCACGTGTCGTTGCACAATGGCCAGGGGAGCAGACAATGCATATTGATGTTGTGCTAAAGCTCAGTGGCGCATGCCATCTCTTCTCAACCATCAGTCAAGACAGGAGCGTCTATACAGCGAGTGTCATATTCACACTTGAGCCGTGGTAGAGCGCACAGTTAGTGTTGTAAAGACAGATTGGATGTACGTTGAGCTGCTCTACACGCCAGAGACTTACATTTTTTGGATCTCTGAAACCAGGACTTCAGTGTTGCTATTAAGTTCTTCTTTATACTCTTTGATGCCATTTTCATGAATGAACTCTTGTGCCATGGGGCAGGAAGCATAGCCTTATTTAGTATTACAGGGGGCATTACCATGCACGTTGATTCAAATATACACAGGTGACATTCATCATGTCTACACTGGTTAGGTTAGAAGCATTTGGTGAAATTTAAAATAAGAAGAATAAAATGTTCTTGCATTTGGCTAATTACCTTTTCCTTCTTTCAGGCCCGAACGATTGTGAGAGGACTGGTTTCTGTAGACCAGTGTAGCACATAGCTGGTGACTAACCTCAGAGGTCCGGACCGCTCTGCTGATGAAGGTCAATAGTGACATGTTGTGGAGGCAGTCGTTGCTCTGCAGCTGCCTCAGCAACCTGAGCTCATTTGGACACGTTTTGGTGCAAGTTAAAAAAAAATGTAAAAATGATTCCATTTTAAAAAGTGGTGGGGACATGACAGGAAGATCAGTGGTCTTGAATTTGAAAATTGAGCAAAGGCTGGTACTGTATAAATGACATCATGTTTTCTCTCCTATTGCAGTGACGCAGCAGTTAGGATGTCCTCTCTTACACTGCAGAAAAGATCCCCCCCCCCCCCCCCCCCCACACACACACACACACACACACACAAACACACATACACAAAGTGTCCCTTGTAAAGGTGACTTCACTTCAAATAGTGCGGCTGAACATTAACATTATTCCCAGGATGAGGGTACAGCAGAATGTACACGCACACACACTCACACAGGCACACACCTTTTAAGTGTGACTTGTGCTGCGTCAGTGAGACTCTAGGTGTGTGTATGTGAGGGAGTAACAGGCGGAGAAGGTTTAGGTGTGAGACAGCCTACATGTGTCGCCTGCTTTGTAGCTGGGAATTGTTTCAGACAGAAGGAAGTGGTGCAGAGCATTGCAACCGTAACTGGGTGGATTTTGCTTCTCCTCCACTTCTGTGCCACTTCATTTTCCCAATTTACACTCATTCATCCCTTACTCTATATCTAGCTGTCTGCCTGGCTGCCTTCATCCTCACTGCTGTCTCCTTTCTCTGTCTCTTCCTCTCTCCCTGTTGTTCACAGATGGTGACATGCAGTGTAGGTGACAAAGATCAGCATTAGCACAAACAACAACACAGCCCTGACTATGGTATGAGCCTAATGGACAAGGAATAAAAAAGGAGCTTTACAATCATTTTTATCCAACAATTGTATTCTTCTATTTATTCTTTAATACACTTAAATATGCTTATATACAACTGAGAGGCAGGTCTCCACACCACAAAGACACTAAAGTCTCAGAGAGAGAGAACAGGGTGGCAGGTGGATGCAGTCAGGGGGATGTGACTGCAGTCTTATCATTCCGACTTTGAGTGTGGCATAGTTTTGCTTTAAGATGCAGCTGGACAACAAGTCCTACAAACAGCGCTGTTTGCACAATTTTGAGAAGGGTAGTACCATTATTTTTTATTTCAATCAATAAATAATTATATCAAAGTAAATCTCCAATAATAATTGAACAAGTCCATCCATCCATTTTTATCCTTTTTCTCCAAGGTTGGGTCACTGTGGTAGCAGTGTAAGTAGGGTGTTCCCAGTCTCCCCAGCAACGGTTTCCAGCTCCTCTTGGGAGATCCTGAGGCATTCCCAGCCCAGATGGGATATATAACGCCTTAAGCCAGTTCTGCATCTACCCCTGGTCTCCTCCCAGTGCAGCATGCCCAGAAAACTTCAAATGGAATGTGCTTATTGAAGAAAATAATACACCAACCAACTAAATTGGTTCCTTTCAACATTAAGCAGCAATCCGAGCTTCCAGCAGGATGTCTGAACTCCTTGTCCTATCCCTGAACCTGAGCCCAGCCACCCTATGGAAATTTGGTCGCTTGTATCCACAATGTCCTTCCTTTGTAATGAACCACAGCTCAGCGTCACAACATAGATCGAATGGTAAATTGAAAGCTCCCTCTTCACCACAGTGGTCTATGCCCTGAGATCTCCATGAATCTGCCATGGGTCCCATGGGCAGGCAGCAGGCAAGGCCAGGAGCATGCGTGTGCTGTTTCCTGGCATTGCAGACTGGACTGCATCATTTGAGAAGCTGGAACCTGATACGTTTTTTTCAATTTTGTAAAAAATAAAAAATTGACTTTGATACAAACAATTGATAATCAAATTTTTTCAAATTTATTTGAATCAAATAACTGTTTAATCTGTTATACTCACCAGGCCTTACATCCTCAGGGGGTTCACATTAATTGTGTGTCAGTTGTTTTGTGAGGATTTAAATACATTTATATTCTTTACTAAATTTGTGTATTACTAACTCCAAGCACCACCACAAGCAAGGATCCTTGAAAAAAAAAAATATATATATATATATTAATATAACTGGAATGAGCAGGAAGCACAAAGGCACCAACAGACGACCACACACCCAAAACACACTGCTAATCAGTTCACCACAGTTTAATATACACAGATGTGCTCAAGTCTAACCCACAGTTGTAGAAAGAACTCAAATCAACTCAATAAATCAACTTTGGGATCCCAGCGACCAGCTCTCACTTCAGACTCAAGTGAAGCTGGTGAGTGGCTGCTGAGAAGTTCACAGCCCTGTTCTGTGGTGACGATCCAGAGGAGTAAATAACAAGGATGCACAAATTTGTTTGACATGTCACCAGCGACTGGGGAGCTGAATATTGCTGGGACCAAACTCAGTGGGCTAATCTTTTGGACTTGAATTTCAGTGAGTATGATATGAAACAAGTTGAAATCTGTATGTCCTGCCTCCAAGAAATGATTCCTGCTGAGTTTGGAGACTTGCTGCTGTGGTTTGGTTGAATTGATTATATTTTAGTGGCCGTTTATTATTAATAGGTTATCTCCAGGCTACTTCTTATTTCTCTCTCTCTCTCTCTCTCTCTCTCTCTCTCTCTCTCTCTCTCTCTCTCTCTCTCTCTCTCTCTATCTCTCTCTCTCTCTCTCTGTTTGTCTAATCTATACAAAAACAGTAATGTAAAAATGACACCAAAGTACAGAGACCAAAGACATTTTTGCTGGTGCTAAAACCAGCTCCTTTTAAGAATTGGACCACATTTCGACAGGTTTGAGAACCAAACGTCAGATGGTCCACACCATACCAGAGTGGATTAATCAAATGATTTTTGAAGAACGTTATATTGAGGAAGTCGGGGTAATTTCCACTGGAATTACTTCCTGGCTAATGAATTACCTGCTTTTTCTAAATGTTCATTTAAAGTCATTATATCTCTCACCTACATCTCGCTGCTGCTTCTGCGTTCATTCATGCTATGTCAAAATGCCAGATAAATTCCTGTGGCAGACCCACCTAAAGCTACTGATGTCAAAGGTTCCAACTTTCGGAAACCACTGTCTTTTGCAATTTTGTGGAGCTGCACTAGCCCAAGACATTTGTGGAACTGGCTCCGAGCCCTGAGTCTGTATAGAAGGTCCAGCATGTAACTCCACATGGTTGTTTTTACATTTCTGTTTGTGTGGGCTATGAAGTAAAGTGAAAAATGTTTAATTGTTAATTACTGAACTTCTTTTTTGTTTTACTTTAGACAGCACCAGGCTACTTGCAGTCCTAAAGTGAGCTGAATTCATTTCTGTATTTAACATTGATTATCTCTGAGATCCTCTGCACTGCATTAAGCATAGTCCCCAAAATGTCAGACTACTCCTTTAAGTCAACCAGGCAGGATGAATGTAAACTTAACTGTGTACTGTTTACAAAAGTTCTGTCTGATTCATCTATCTTTTAAACCAATTTCTAAGCTCTACATAAGCAGATCTGACTTCAAAAACACATACTGCGCATCAAAGAAATGGCCCAAGACAGGTTTCTGGCCTAAAAAACACCTTACCTCTGCAATTAATTCATTTAATTCCTTTAATGCCTCCTCTCTTCTTCCCTCCCTTCTTCAACCCTCTCTGCCTTCATCCTTCCTCAGCGAAGTTGGACAGAGCAACCAGCTATAGCCAGCCAACCTCAGCCGTGCATAAAACTCCCTAAGCACTCTCATAGTAATTGCTGTCCAGCCTTCAGACGTATGCGTAAGCAAAGCTGTATCACACTGAATCAGCAAGCAGGGAGGTGGTGGTGGTGGAGGCAAGAGGATCGATGGGGTTCTTTTGGATGAAAAACAAAAGACCTTTGATGTCTTTTCATTATAAATCGATGGATTAAATCTCATCAATCACAACGCATCTCCATAAGTCATAAACAAAGCCAGAGTGCGGATCTTGTTTTGCAGTATGCCCTGGTGTTGTACACTTGGAGAAGAACTAGCTTGCATGGGAGCTCATTTGGGTAAATGGCTGGTGTAATCTGCTAAACACAGCAGTTTGTGCTTGAAATAGTTGGGCAGGAGGAGAGGGGTGCAGGACAGGTGGGGGAAGAGCATACAAGTTACAAGCAAATGTAATGCCTAAGCTGCCTACTGCGCTATAATGACACGGACCAACGGATAACCAAGGTAGAACAATGAGACAGGAAGGCTGCAGCAGCAGGAGGAGGAGGAGAGGTGCAGTCACAAAGCGACGAGGCCTGAGAAATCCACCCATCCGTACACTGGCTACAGCACTAAAACAGCCTCAAGTCACACTGTAAAACCTGCTGCATCTAAGTGTGTGTGTGCCTCTCCACTGAGTCCACTCGGTGGGTTTAACAAGCCAAGAGGGCTTTTCAAAGTAGATTTTTAGCTGTGCGTTTTGTAAGGTGGACAAAAAAAGGACATTTTAAAATCAGGAGTCAGAAGAGGAAGAACACTAACAAAGCTACAACTCAAGCAAGCAGGAAACCTCAGAGAAAGACGTGAAAAATGAAAGCTATGTTTTCCTCCTCCTTTCTGCCCGGCTCTGCTGTAGTGCCGCTGCAGGCCACAGATTGTTGCTGTGCCTCGTGCAGCGCAGAGGTAGCTCCAACACACTAAGAAGGAATCACAGAGCTCAGCCAATTAGTGCACCAGGCTGCCAAAGGACAGAGTCAGGTCCAAAAGAAGCTGTTGCCAGGAAGCGGACAGCGCACGTACATGGGTGACAGAACCAGCCAATGGGGGGCGCTGTGAGACACTTCCTGTTTACTTGCTGGCCATAACACAGACCCCACCTCTCCAACTACCGCCTGTACCACTTCACTACATATCTCAAGGGTATTGTACCAAAATTCATATAGATTCATACGATTTTACCCTTTTATGATCAAGCACAAAAATACTTTGTGCTCCACATTTATGAGAAATGTTTCACATGCGACATATTTATTGAGAAACTCTATGTAGCCATTTTATAGACCCCTTCAAGAGAGAATTATCATAGTGGCACAGTTGACAGCTGCAAGAAAGGAGACAGGACATGATAAAGCCTCTGACTGGCCACTACAATGATTGACAACCTGGCCCGCCTGTCTGCCCTGGATTGATGTTCTAAATGGCCAGTTAGATGAGGTCATCCACTGAGGAGGGCACTTTGCTCAGGTCATATATTGATCTGTGTTTGTTGTTATCCGTGTGGGCAATGCTTGTGAACAGCACAAGCAGTTGAATTACCAGTGTGCACATTTCAGCACAAAAATTTGGTAATTCTCCCTATGAGTGTGTATGGGAGTGAAGGTGAAATATGATTATACTATTGATATTCGATGATGATATACTATTTTGTCCTTAATAAACTTTAAGACACATTCTTTGTGGCCAATGCAATTTTATTTTAGCGGCTGCTAGGCAAGATTTTTCCATTATAAATTGAATTAAAAATACTTGCCAATCTAAACGTACAAGATGTAACTTTAGCCGCTATAGGTGTCAATCAAAACAATAAAAAAAAGCGTAGTTTGATGATGTTGCAAAGCAGCATGGGATCATGGGAGTTGACTTTACCACCAATGCCGACTACCTGACACTATTTACGCTTTAGTTCAATCAGGAGACTTTGATTCAACGTTTTAACAAACATTTATTGACATGCACAGAGAAAGTGAATGTTACAAATCTTTTGGCGTTTTAGACCCCATGTGATGTCATCAGGATTAGAAGGGGGTGGAGCCGAAAGTAGGATAGGAATCCACCCCTGGTGTCTAGACACCGGTGGTTGTTGAGGATCCAGATATGGTGATGATGATTCTGCTGAAGACTGGAGGAGATTGGGGTGGAGGTGGGTTATGCGCATAACTGAATGATTGCGGCAGAGAGGAAAAGGGATTTAAAGTTTGACAGCAGCCGCATGATTGGCTGGAAGAGACTGCAGCAGAATCTGATAGGCCATTTAGAAACACCCACAATGAGCTGATAAATAAGCATATAGAGAGAGTGAGAGAATTGAGATTGATTTAAAGGGGGAAAGTCTTCCTGATTGAACTTGGGCTGAGCCAACGTGAACAACATTGTTAGTTACCTTTCTGCTTGTAATTGTTTTTGCAGTTAGTTATCGGTCTCTGTTTTCTTTCTTTGAGGAAAAATCTTAGTGTTGTTTTTTACCCTTTATACAGGATCAGGTTGCATCTTCAAAACTATATTTATATTAAATTGATCTGGCAGATGTCTACTGTCTGCATGGAATAAAATGTTTGTCCAAAGTCAAACCAGCATTGATGCTCCCTGGTGGCTGGCTGTAGTATAGGTCATATACCTTGCCTCTTCCTTCATGTTAGTGGATGGGCATGTGTATCGGTGGGACCTCAAGAGGGCAGAGCTCATTTCCAGGATATTACGGCTTCATTTCTAGATAGTGGGAGCAAATGGAGATGCATTCTCCATCTTTACATACAGTCTATGTGTCTTCAATCCTTCAGATGGCAGGACAGTGTAACGAGGTGACTAAAATGTTTTCTCTTTTTTGGATATTTCTTGATTTCTTGATTCTGTAAGCAAGAAATGGAGAGAGAGAATGGGGAAGACACAGCTGCAGGAGGGCTCATGCAATCCTCCACATGTGGGGGCACCCTGGACGTGAGGTGATCTAGCAAGTAAAAGGTTTTCTTCTGCACAGCACATGCAAGATGACAATTACTTCTGTTTTCCATCAGCTTCACCAAGACACAACAGGGAAATGGTGTTTTTGTGTGAACTCATATCTTCCCCTGGTCTCCATCACTCCATCTGTTCCTGTCTCTAGTATCTAGACTTTTGCCACGACACTGATGTCAGTTAGTCGATCCACCACATTCAATCCAGACAGTGAAATTTGAAACAGATATTTACTGTTCCCAGATGACGAATCCCATACTGATTTTGTCGATCCCTTGGTAAATTAATTGAAGGCCACACAATAAATTTCTGCAGCCCCACTCTAATTTAGATTCTCGTGCCACTGAGTGCTTGCTTTCAGTGTGAATTAACTGGTTGTAGCAGTGTGAGATTTGTGTTTGACCACTGAGCAACTTGCAGCACCACAACCCTCTCCCCAGTAGGAAACAATTGAAAGTAAAACACCGTGTGCAAGCACTTTTTGGGTTCTGGAAATAGGGCTTGTGTAGTAAACTGTAATCAGGGTCTACAGTGGAAATGAAGGTTCAAAAGACAGTTGTGGCGTGTGACACATGGCGTGAGCAATCAAATCTACTCATTCTTCTCCACAGATATTTGGTAATTTTTCAAAAAACATGATTTAAGATGCTTCCATTTCTAGAAGCACACACAAAAGCAAATTCACATGATACATAAGTACACAGGGAAGGGTCGTGGTCTGATTTAGCCCCATGGTCAGGAAGGATGCTCTGTAAATGGAGGAAGATGTCAGTTGTCAGCCAAAGCATCAAAAAGCAAACTGCTCCGAGGTTTCTGGAGGACACCAGTGATTTACATTAGTGAGAGAAGAGAAAGTGAACTGCTTGGCATTTTTCAATTCACAATGTTTCTGGTTCACTTAGCCTTTGTGACGCAGTACTTTTACAAGTGCTCTGTACGCTGATGTAAAGAAATGCCTGGAGGTACATTAACTAGCTGGCTTCCTGTCGTTGACTTGATATGGCCACATTAATCTTGCCTCCCTCCCCGTCCTTCTTTCTTTTTTTCTCTTTCTTAAAAAATACTTCTCTCAAAAATAGGGTATAGTGTTAGGAGATACGTACGCTCATGTACTTCTGAGCCTGTGTGTGTGTGTGTGTGTCTTCATGCACAGCTATAAGTCCCTTGAGTGATTTAAGAACAGCACAAGACCTTAGGGACGACAAGAATGAGAGCAGGATAATGGAATATGAAGCAAAGGGAAAGAAAGAAAGAAAGAAAGAAAGAAACCGTTCAGCCCGCCAAGCAAGGCAGGCAAACTGACGGCAGTGCACTTTTACTGCTTAATTCTCCTTTTCTCCCCGATCTCTGCAGTGCTCAACAATGCTGTTCACATTTGTCCTTGCAAACATGTTCCTCACTTTTGCTTCCCCCTCTTCTCTTCTCCTCTCCTCTGGAATCAAAGTGCAATCACAACTTTGAGTAATCAGCGAGGACCCCTGACTTGCTAATGA